>PYWC01000044.1:353109-407442 GCA_003182015.1 Tuber magnatum
GGGGGGGGGGGGGGGCAGCTGGGGAGCACCTGTTCCGACCCAGGGTTGTGGGAATCTGGGTTAACGCTCGTGGAGGACAAAGTAGTGACAAGGCGTAGCCATTTTGCTGTGCTGCAGCACAAGGATCGAAAGATACAGTACTGTACCGGTATATTCTCGTCCAATATAGTACCGGTATCTCCGGTAGATCTCTAATCTCCGTACTCGGAGACAGAAACCCCCAAGAAGGGTTAGTGTTTTTCCTCACACGGCAAAGCGTGAGCGTGCTGACTGTGTTGGATCCCACTAACTGGTAACTTGCCTGTATTCGCAATTCTGTTGACCCCTCAAGCCAAACGTTCCTTGGGCCTTTTGTTTCCGAGCACTGTACGGAGATTAGGGTCTGTACGGGGTAGTGGTCTGGACGAGAATTTACGGTGTGAACGGTAGCTCAATGGGACGTTGTATTCATGTATTTCAGTCCATTGTCCGAGCGGTTGTTAGTCCATGAAAGTTAAAGGTACTGTATTATCCCTTGACAAACTACTGGCATTGGACCAGACATTTCTCCAGCGCAAATCCCTATTCATTGTGTTCACGGATGGGGGTTACGGGATGTTCTCTTTCTCGTTCGTGTTTGAGCATTTCATTTTCTATCCCCTTGATATTACCTCTCCCAGATATCTGAATGTAGGAATTCTTGGACCCGGAGACCGGTGATCACGTTATATCTTATTTATATTTTGTCTTAAAATTAATACTGTAGATTTTTTTTGGGAAGTAGAATAGACCCTCTGGACGGGAGCGAAGAAAAAAAAAAAAACCAACTTTGCACCCTGATCGTTCTATATGAGCGTTTCACATCGCTATGGTACAGCACAGTACAAATGGAGTGCGGCCTCAGTGATACTTGTGGTACTAGCTTCAAGAGAAGATGGGTTATGCGTATTGTGTCTCTTCTTTCCTACTCATGGCAGTGCCTTAGCGCGGGAGCTCCAGGGAAAGTTCTAGAAATGTCGGAGGTGGCTGGGCTACCGCAACGTGTGCACGGGGGTCGGGCAACGGCCCCCGCCTCCTCCACACCGTTTGGAGTACGGTGGTGAACAAGGGAAAAATGTTTCGGGTCTTCAGCGGTAATATCCACTCCTCCAACGTGTCGGGTCGCTATACGTCCGCCGGTGACCATTCTGAAATCTTTACATGGCTATCTCCACTTGAGCCTCGCGTGTGCCGTCGGGATCTTCCAACTCGCCGAACCGATAACATGGGATTGGCACCTGAAGACTGGTGCATCTCGAGGCATATGGTACGATGGGACTCACTAAAATGGAACTCCGAATTTGATCTTGGTTTGCTACGGTAACTTGGGGGTGGGGAAGACCTACATTGGGCGAGAGGTTGCTACCGAAAAAAAAAAAGAAGGAAAAAACGGAATACGGTAGTGATGCTAATAAACCGCGATATTGGTTCACTAGCCGTAGTCGGGTTGTGCGATAGGCCCAAAGGACAAGATATTGTAGTTTCCTGATTCTGCATTGACTACACCGCGCGGAAAATGGCCTCGGTTCACTGCTGAAATATATCGCCTGCAGACTGAAATAATCCCTGAAGAGATAGTGTTAGCCTTTCTAGGTTAGAAAAAGGTCATTGTGGGACTACGGGTTCCCGAAGATATAAAGATACTGGATGCGGTAAGATACTCACAGCGACCACTCATATACGTCGAGGCTCTGGACGAGGTATTGATGCACTAGGACCAATTCTCAACAGGTCCCCAAGGACTCGGGCGTTCGCGACCCGAAGGCGACATATCCGGGGGGGATCGAGAGACATCTTACGTGGGGGTATTAATGCTATCCCTAAAGCCCGAGAGCAACGACATCTTGGGAGATATATACGCATGGGTTTGAGTAAGTATGCATTTCCCCGTCGGATGAACAGTGGTATAGGGGCAGAAATTATCAATAGTCTTGCGGCGAACATTCTAGACACGTGAGTAAACAACCTGGTCGAAAGAGACCTGCTTAATGTACAGTACGCCACTGCGGTAGCAGCCAGGTCCATCCCGATTTCTGCCGGTTTCCCTGAGTATCGAGCCTATCCCATGGCCGGGTGAGACACGCAGAATCGGGACACTTTTATGATAGAAGACGTTAGTGTGTAATTGGTGCCCTGATAAGTAACGTCTGATCTGGTTTGGATTTTCTATTGTCTTTTTTGATATTGATTAGGATACACTAATCCTAAACGGGTCAAAATATCAGGGCTTAATCTAGGCTATACTTGTATTTGGAGTGTCCTGTTTCTTCGTGTCTCACCACGCCATGGGATACTAGGAAAACGGCAATCTATAACAGGAAGCGGGGAATCAGAGTACCCTAGCGACGGATGGCCTACTCCTGATGAGAGTAATAACCCGGACACTCAGAAGGTGGTAAACCTGAGATATCAATGAAACAAGCCAATTTATTAGTAATCTGAGATGATAGATCGTTCTGCAGTGTCTCAATTACTCTAGCACTTGTTTCTCAGATGTCTAAGGCTTTTTGAGAGGGGCTGAACTCTGTTGCAAAGTCCGATTTTTAGCTGTTTTTGCTGCATCATCCTTTAGTGTCCTGGTTCTTGGCCTCACCAGGAGAAGATCATGAGGACGCTGGCGGTGCGGCTCTGGGACACATAAAGGAGCAGAGTGCTGAGAGAACAGAGCTCGGGATGGTGGCTATGATGTGGATCTCGCTCTTAGAACGGCCGCTACAACAAGACGAACCTCATCACTCTGGTAGTCGAGATAGGATACTGGATCTCAATCCCGACCAAATTCCTTGGCTGCCGTTGCTGTCTGGGACTTGTCGCCTTTGACAAGGAGGGTTTCACGGTCTGCCTCATCCATATTACTCTCTGGGGACATCTTTACACTTCCCTGGACCCTTCGATACCGCTCACTCGGCAACAGCAGAAACATGCTTGGCATACTTGGATTTCCGATGTGTTAAGGACCTTTCGCCTACACTTGATGCTGCCCCACCGGGCCCCTCCCTTTCTTGCCTGTTCCCCCCTGCATCGGGGGGCCGATGCAAGAAACTTCAACTGGCGTGATGCCACTTGTGCGCAAGATTTCAGCTAATTCGAAAATCATTTGTCCGGTAAATAACTTTTGATGAATCATATGGGGAACTGGCCATTATGGGAGTGATGTCCCCGCCCATGGACATTTTGTCGGATTTACCGGACTCCACTGTGTATCACTTTCCGGTATTGCTGAAATGGTAGGTGTCTTTGGGCGGGCGGGGGGGGGGCGATCGGTTTCAACAAGAGATTTCTTGGGTGTTACACCGCTCATTTGGGCCGCTATATGGGGGCAAGGAGTAGTGAAGGAACCGCTAAGACGCCAGGAGGCTAGCCCAAACAAACTAGACACATTTTGGTCGAACGCCACTCTAGTGGGCTTCCGAGAAGGGAGGGTGAGGTTATTTCTTGGCCCGTAATCTCCCGATCCTGATGGAACAAATAGCTGGTGGGGTAAAGGACCATGAGTAATGCATCTACTGTCGCGGAAAGCATATGTAAACCCTGGGAAACCGGAAAAATACGGGCCAAACGCCAGTCCCGCTTCTGCCGAGAGTGGTTGTGGGTGAGCGGCGAGGCCACTGCTGGGACGGAAAGACGTTAACCCTAATAGTGCTACCTAGACAAACACGGCAAGGCTCCACTATCGTGGGCTGCCCGGGCGAGATATTGGAGAGTGGTGAAGCTTCTACCCGAAATGGAAGGTGTCAACCTGGCGACTCTGACAAAGGGTAACAAGCATCGCTCGCGGACCGCCATATACAAGGATTAGTGGTGAAGCCGGCGGTGGAGCGAGGATATGTCAACCCTAGTATAGCTGGAGACCACCGGGCGCCGCTTGCCTGGGCCGCCGTGCACGGGGATGAAGGTGTGCTAAAGTTACTCGATTGCGAGGTCTTCAACCCCTATTTTCTAGATGGAGGTTGATCTGTGTACGATAAGCGAAAAGCGGGGACGGCCCTCTACTTGACACCCTCAAAGCCGAGGAAGCTTTTAGCATCGATAGCACGGTATACCTTTGGAGTCGATAGACTTTGGAAGTTGTTGCATTGGTGTAAGGAGATTTTTCTTTTCTTCTGCAGTTCCCTTCAGGGTAACCGCTCAACCGTCCTGAAAACAAAAAGTGCACGATACTGTAATTACAGCATCACCGCCTTCCATCCCCAAAGGTTGAGCCTGGGTATTGTATATGGCTTGGAGAGTTCGGACTTATCAGAATTCCTGGAATTTCTCGGTTTGGTCGAGTGAAGGTTTGTGAGGCTCTAAATACCAAATTTGGCACAAGGATGAGGGAATATAGTGCCAATGAAATGGAAAGGCTCACCCCATTAACCTTTTGCATACCTCATTTATATTTTAAGTTTGGCATGCCATCAAACTTCAGAATCTGGTACACTGTGAACTAGCCAAAATTAGTTCACAAGAAGCAAATCTTGGCTGTAGTCGTAGTAGCGGGGGGTATTGGCGCTGAAATATCGGTCTTGTAAATTTCCTATAGATTGAGGGAGCTAGGTTTTGTCTGCAAGGTTGTGCGGGCGTGAAGATCACACGCTCCCAAGGCTCCGGGAACCCCATCGCTCGGGTTATAGTTGATCGCTCATCCTCTCCAACATACGAAGCAGGTAGCAGGAGAGATGTCTGAGGTTTCCTGCGATGATACAAATTCTTTCAATATATCCAATTACTACACGATTGGTCGAAACCCCTACCATAGTTATCTCCACTTGTGCCACTTGTACTACATAAACACTATCGGGGCCTGCGCTCAGAAAACGTGGGAGGTTAGTTCGTGAAGATTTGCGAGTCCCGAGGCTTGGACAATCTGCACCAAGCGGGCAGCTATGAATATGCAAACTTGTGGCCACTGTTGTGATCCAGGCGCGGGCAAATACCTACACTGGATGAGAGAGGAAATCTGGGAAACGAAATGGTAGTGCTGACAAGCCGTCATGCTGATTCGCTCATGATAGACAGATAATTTATGATACACCCTCATTACTAATACCTAATCGAGCTCTCTAAGCCAAAGGGGTGTGATCTTGTTCTCTGAACGTAAGGGAGAGGAATGCACTACATTCCAAGAAACCTCTAGCAAGACCATCCTATCCTACAGTCGTCATTTCATGTGGTGCCCTCAAAGATGTTAAAACATGGCGGAGTCTTTGGGGTATTTTAATGTGCATTATTTGCAGTGTTATCCTTTTGACCTTATGCATTGCACCGTACGATACCTTCTCAAATCCTACCGAGGGCCGGCAGCCAGCGAGTGTCGAGTGAGCACTAGTGGATTCTAGTGGCTGGTGACTGATTGTCCTTCGAATAGTAACGTACCCACTGGCGCCTCACATACGGGCCTAGAGTTTTCTGGTGGTTTTAACAGCATTTTTGGGGTCCTACTTGGAGGATCCTTTCGTTTTGCGGCTTTAATCCCATCTCCCTTCCAAGTTATATCACATCAGGGCTCTAATGCTAGGCATATTTCTCCAGATCTGAATTCCTCCTGTCGCTGGCGGTGAGCTAGGTTTATTGCGCCCTCTGGGGAGGGCTTTTTGGTTTATGTGGCACTGGGGTTAGGCTTTGCGTTCGAATAGACCTGGAGATTGTCAACCCGATTTGGGCACGGTATAGTGGGTAAATTTGAATAACAATTCTTGTGATATAGCCTCGCAATCGCGACTTAGGGCTTCTGCTGCTTTGGCATTACCGGAAGCTTAAGACTGAATAGCTCACGAGTTGGAGAGGATTTTAGTCTTACACCGTTTGTAGCTTGTTCTCCGAGATGGGGGTTAATCAGTTGAATTCTCCGAACTGCTAACCCCAACTGTAGCTTGTGAAACTCCTGTTCTTTATTATCTTGGTATCGTGTTGCCACTGTTACAAAACAAACCTGGTGTCTGGAAAGGATAAAGGAGTTTAACTTTGCATTTTATGGGTTTAGTATTATGTTTCCTAGCGACGCCGCTCTAGTTGTGGATTGTTTGCTGTGAAAAATTCCCGGTACCATACTCCGGACATATAGTACTGTGTTTATCCTTTCTATCTGCTGCCTCCGACAGCTTTATCTTCCCCGGATTCTGAGTCAAGGGCTCCGGAGGGGGGTTGGAATTTTCCCGATGGCGGAATCCCCCAGTGTTTTTAGTGCCGAATTTTCCTACGATCCGCTGAAATTTATATGGCACCGGAGGGATTGGTTTTGGGCTGTACTGGAAGGGGTGACCGAGTGGTATCGAGTGCATGTAGTGAACCTATCGTGGAAACTTTAGCTTCCTTTATAAGTTGGAGTAATTTATGTCATTATCCAACAGGATTGTCGCTTGTCATGAACTGTGTATCCTGTTGTCCTTGAAAGCTCGTATGCTTAATCCGGGATCATCATTTACTGTGAGGTGATTGGTATGTCGATAGGTGCTGACTGCATTTAGAGTCACATTCCGCTATTATCCATACGTGAGGTCGGTTCTGCGAATGGAGGAGAGGAGACTATCATACTAATCTCACTAGTTTATCTCTGGCGGTATGCAGGGATATTCGAGACCACCCTATCAACGCTACAGGGGGCAAAGACCTGCCCACTGGATTGTGCTAGATCTCATTAACCGGTATTCGGGATTCTCCCAAACTACCAAATTGAACCCATTGTGGGCTGTTACCTGATAATCTGATGGTGGATTACATGGGAAAATACGGTAATTGAGCGGTAGGGACATATCTTATCAAATAAGCACGGTTTCATATCATATATTTTCCACCCCACTTGCCAAAAAGTCGCTCATCCGCTAAATATCTTTTTAAATTCCGCACTAACGCTATCTGAAGGATCCCGTATTTGTCTTGATATTGGCCTCCTAGTTCACGACGGGGGAGACTCAATTGTAGCGTCATAGCAGCGGGGGGTATCAGCGCCGAGATATCTCGTAAATTCCTATGGATTAAGGGAGCTAAGTTAGGTTCTACCCTCAAGGGTTTGCGAGCATGGACATCCCGCGTTCTCAAGATCCAGGGAATCCGATCGATAAGGGCGTAGTTGATCGCACGTTCTATCCAACATTGGGAGTTGGCAGACCACGAGATGTCCGAGAGCTTCTGCAACGATATCTAACTTTCAATGCGCCTGATTACAACATGATCGGTCGAAACCCTAACTTGCGCCTCGTGTGCGCCATATATACCATCAGATACTCGGGTCTGACAACATGGGAGGTTGGCTCGTGAAGACTGACAAGTTTCGAAGGTAACTTTGAATACGAAAACTTGTATTGCCACAGCGATCCGGAAGTGGGCCATGGACTACCTTAGGTAAGAGAGGAAGTCCAAGGAACAAAATAGCACTGCTAACAAGCCGTCATGCTGGTTCGCTCCTAATAGACAAATAATTCGTGATCACCCCCATTATCAATATTTGATTGCGGTCTCTAAACCAAAGGGGTGTGATTCCGTGCTCTGAACACAAGGGAGAGGAATGCGCCATATTACAAGAAGCCTTTGGTAAAATCATCTTTTCCCAAAATCATCGTTTCATATGATGTCTGGCAAAATGGTACAATAGGGCTGAGTCTCTGTACTATACAAGCATACTAGTATGGTGGGGGACGCCCAAAACGTATACCTAGGGGGGATTCAAAATGTATTGCCTTATATAAGCAGGGTTAGGGATGATTAATTGGGAATTTGTATTTTGAAGGTCATAGGTTCAATCCATATTTATAGCTAGATTTTTACCGCTTTTTTTCTAGATTATATGATAGGAATGAAAAATGCCATCTATTATTTTCCTTATGACTCTTGATATCGTACACTTTATTTCTTCATATATGAATAAAATAGATCCTCCAAATCAGATTATACTATCAGCTTAACTAGAGCCTGAGCCATCTACTCAAGTCAATTTAGCCTTACTATCTCGTACAGTCTCACTCAATAAATGTACTCTTCAATCCAGAGCTTGAAGGGCAAAGATTAAAGTGGATCAGATAGCAGTAAGACATTCCTTATAATATAATACTAGAATGATGAAAATTACAGAATGTGTAATAAATACTAATAAAGAATTGTTAGAATGAAGAGCGTCAAGTAAAGAAACTAACAGCTAATACACTCTGTATTCAAGAATATTGTGAATAGCAGGTATCAATGAATCTCAATCAAGCTGTAATTCTAGTAGAGCCTATGCAATAAGTCATATCCTGAGCTCAGGGCCAGAGTCTATCAAGTACACTGGAAGAGCAACTGTACTTGGACTACAAAAGCTGGACTCGCTGCCATATGTTTACTAGAAAACCATGTCCAAGACATTTGTAAATTCTACAAGAAGCATTTACTGCAATATGAAAGAAAGTCTGCAATCCTAAAGGTGAGGCCAAGGGCCAGCCCAAAGGACTCTATTTCTGATACAACTATCAAGTCTATTTATGCTTAAAGTTGCAGTTGCAGCAGGAGCGTAAGACACTAAAAGATGTAAAGAAATCATCTGTAGTAAGCCTGCCTGTAACATGTTTGGACCGGGGTCCGATTCACATGGCAGTATGATAGGCCCAGCTGGCTTCTTGGTCAACAAGAAGCAAGAGCTGCTTACTACAGGAGGCTTTGAGAGTGTGTAGTAGAGAATCAAAGAAGTAACTATTGAACCAAGTATATTAAGAATACTGTCAGTTGAAGTCTGCTGTTTCTATCATGGAAATCAGTGGTCTTTAAATACAACTTATTGCTTATAACCAGTATAAGCAATTTTATAAAACTTTGTGTGTATCAAATGATAGTACATGAAACAATACAAGTATCAAATGATAGTACATGAAACAATACAAGTATCAAACGATACTGTGAAACCAAACTTAAAATATGGTGTGTATCAACTGATAGCACACAAAACAATACAAGTATCTACTGATACTGTGAAACTCAATATAAAACATAACCTAATACCTGTATCAGTTACACTGCCTCTTGTTACAAGAAAAGATCTTGCCCAAAAGGTGGTTGATGGAAGAGGGTGTAACGACCCAGCATACGTGAGCTATGGCAGCCGGAACCTACACCCATACAGGTAGCCCGGAGGCGAACTGATAGGAACCGGCAGGCAAGTGAGTACTTGACCTACGGAGACCCGATGGCCCGGGCTCCGAGATGAGCAGACTTAGGGGACACAAGTATTTAGGTACATGGCTACGCCCAGGGTTGGTGTCAGCGTACTTAGGGACCTATGAAGGGCCAATACACAGCTAGGCTGGGTAACTAGAGAAAGGCCAAGTGTGTCTATCCCCGGAAGAGGGATAGATAGGGTAACAGGAGAAAATCCACTTGTCCACCGGACAAGATTACCCTACCCACAGAACAGGGTTACCCTGCCTTGAGGCTTGGATTACCCTGTTCAAGGGCCTGAGTTACCCTACCTGCCAATACGAAGTCCCTCGGGGAGTTTGGGAAAAATGACTGGAATGTTTGTCACACGAAGCCATGCATAATACTGGAATCTGGGGTTCCGGGAGATGCTATTGGGCGAGCTACGCAGCTACGAAGAAGCTGTAAATTGAAGACATTATTCCTATCATGCCCCTCCGGCCCCGCCTTGAGGCCCGGACGTCATGGGCAAACGGTTGCGTAGTTGTGTGCAGTCTAGCAAAGGAGGATCTTTGGAGACCCGCTTGCAACACCGTATACGTTGCTGCCGTCCGGTCGACCGTAAGCTGTTCGCAGGATATATAAGGGGGCATAGGGTGGAAGGTGGAGTACCTCCTCCAAGTTGTTCGGAGTAAAACGGACCAAAACTGACGGAGTTAACGGGAGTTAACCGTGGGGGTCCCGAAGGTAGTCCCGGGTGGTGCCGGGACGACTGGGAACGTTTTGCACCTACCACGCCCAAGGATGTCCCCAACGCCATAGGCTCTGAGAGGGAAGTGCAGAGACACTAAAAGCATGATTCCTACCGCAGGTAAGGTGTATCCGAGGTAGTGGTCATGGGTAGCGCCCATTGGATCACTCCTGGACCACCGTACCCTGCGGAAGACACCGGAAGCCCGAGACTCGTAAATAGTAGATAGATAAACCGCTCACGGTAGCTTCCGGCGTCAAGAAGAAATCAACGCGCATGGGAAGGGTGTCATAGATAGTCTAGTTCAGCAAGGGGTCTTGACAGTTAGCCACTGGCAAGTCCCCGATGCGCAGAGGTTTTCACTCCGGCGGGCAGAATGGAAATGCGCCGCAGAAACGATATGCACATATGGTGAACGCCGACTAGAGCGGGTCGACACATACATGCCCGAAGGGGGTGTCAGGAGACGTGTCGGACCGCCCTTAGCGGAGAAGGGTGTGCTCGAATAGTTGGAGTAAACTGATGGGGGAGTTTCTGGCATAAGATAAAACTACCTGAAAGTCTATGCGAGAACTCTCCTACTCCAACAATCAATCCTCTCGAGACCTTAATTGAGTGAAGCGTCAGGCTTAACGATATTAAGTTTTACCGTCTACTTTACTCTTACATCTGTGTGAACTTTTGGCGATAAGTTTGAAGTTGTTTGGTGCGGTCGCAACCTTGGGATCCATCTTCCTAGGGGTGCCCCCGTTACAGTATATCGTTAAGCGAGCTCCTCGCTTAACTCCTCTCCTGATTAATTGTTTTTCGACCTTCGGCACTGACCTTGCGTGAATACTGGTAACCTTGTCTCGAACAAGTAGCCCAGGGTGGAAAGCGCAATGGCTAGTATCGAACGTCGACCTAGAATGGAATCCAACTCGGATTCAGACCTTGACCTTGACGAGAACTCCGCCAACACATTTCGTGCTTCGGTGTTCGCGGACGTCCGCGGTATTGAATGGGACGGTCACCAATTGCTCCTGGAGGCCGCCCCTATTCAACTACCTGATGAATGTGTTGATCTTATGATTACAGACCCTCGCGCTGCGGCGCTTTCGTTCTTCCAAGACGCCGCCCTCGTCCACAACATGCTCCCTCCTCCACCGCAAGGAGTACCCTTTAGCGAGTTCTCCCGCGAGTTCGTCGAACCTTACATCGTCCGGGAGGTATCCAAGTCGATTGAGGATGCGAAGCGGGAACTGAAGAACTGGAATGCCCAGCAGCAGCAGGTGTTCCGTAAACAGATTACTACGGCAGCGGTGGAATGGATGAAGGTACAGCAGGAGGCATACCTGCGAATGTTAAGAGACCAGAAGGCATTGAAGGATCGTATGGCAGCGCTGGAAAGGGCCTTCGCGGGAGGTTATAGTATTGATGCTGAGAATGACGTACTGATGATAGAGGCGGCGCCCCCACTCCCACTTGTCCACACGAAGCTGGAGAACTTCGGGATGGAACTGGCTATGAGAGCCCGGGATGAACAGTGGAGGGCGTACCTAAGCCCCGTGGGCATACGGATGTTGGAAAGCCTCAAGGGGGAAGGATACAGTTATACCTCGTCCTTCACAAGAGCATCAACAGGCTCGCTGTCTGTCCCCTCCTCGATCGCCCGCAGTCGTTCAGGAAGTCCGGCGATTGGACCAACCGATGGGCGTCGGGTTAAGAAAAGGACGTCCAAGCCAAAGGGTATCACAGCACCAGATACACCTGACCCTACTCCTCGGCCGACCCCCGCTCCCATTAACCCCCCTGCAACACCGTCGGTTGCAACTCCCGTACCTCCTATTGCTGCCCCAAGACCCACACCTTTACCAGTTTCATTGCCCCCTCCTGATACCTTCCCTGTCGCAGCTTTCCCGCCAACAGTATCGGCTACCCCAGGGTACCGACCGCTGCGTGCGGCTTCACCTGGATTCTTTGAACAGGTCAGGCGCCAGGAAGAGCGAGCACCCATGGCTCCATCACGAGGGACTCCGATCCCCGGACCTGGGACACCCGCTCGTTCCGTTCCTTGGGCACCCGTGATTCCTTCTGCCCCCTCAAAACCAACTCTTCCCTCCATCCTCCCCACGATCACTAGTGGTGAGTCGGACAGCCAAGACGAGTACTGTCTGTCGGGCTGCAAGTCGGAAGAAACCCGTATGGGGTGGATTCATTACCACACGTACGGGTGCAGGAAGGGACCACGGACCCCGGTAAGGCACCGAAGAAGACAGAAGGAGGGAGACGGACGACCAACATGTGGGTACTGTGGGTCATGGAGACACGCGGGGCCCCCAATGCAACCTTTGAGTTGTCCAGAGCTTCAGTCGTTTCTGGCGATGACTCAGGCGGCTCCGAACCCAACTCCTGAGAGTGGGCAACGACCTGTTCCACCACCGGCATCAGTACCATCAGGGGCTAACCCCCCCGAGGATGGGAATCAGGATGGCCAGGAGGAAAGGTTTGATGGGTATGATAGACCCCGCGAGACCCCAGGTGGAAATACCGGGGGTAGTGGAGGTGGAAATGGACCACCTGTCGGTGGTACTACGGGAGCAGGTGGAGATCCTGGGGACTCTGACCATGATAGCTCGGATGATGATGATGCCGATTCTCTCCCCGACTTGACCCCTTTTCTCGGCGCTCGCAAGGATGACTGGAGCGACGAGAAGAAACGACGGTGGGACCGCCGTGCTAAGAAGCTGTCAAGGGAACTACGGAGCAGGGCGACTGCATGACCATCATCTAGACAACGGCAGAAGAAGCCGGAAAAGCTGAGCGGCATTCCGGCGTTTAAGGGAAAGGTCACCGAACTCGCCAGCTTCTTGACGCTGGTAGAGGTTAAGTTCGAGTACTTTGCTGGGTGCAGGTTGACCGATATGGACAAGGTAAACCTGGTGATCCCCCTTCTAGAAGATACTGCCCGAACATGGTATCTTGGGCTGCACTCCCACATCAATAAGGAGGCAGCCAAGCGTACCGGAGTTCCAGTTAATAACAGTAACCCGTTAAGAACGTGGAAAGGATTCCGGGAACGGCTTGAACGGAGTTTCGGCGGTGACCAAGCGGAACGAGACCGATCCCTCCTTGAGTGGCGAGACCTAGTGATGAAGCCACATCACATCGATGAGTACCTGGACAAGATAATTGACTATATGTATAAGCTTAGCTATACAGACCCTGTGCAGGTACGAGATAAGGTACGGTCGGGCATTACTCAAGAAGTGAGGAACGCGTGGGCACTGAAGGAGCCCCATCCCACCGACTTGAACGACTACCTTGATCTTCTTCGGAAGGTTGGACACACACTGGAAGACAACACCCGGTTCAGCAACCGAGTTATCCACCCTGTCCAACGGTCTCAACCAACGGACAAGAAGGAGGATAGGTCCTCAACTTCCGGAAGGTTTAAAAAGAAGGATAAAGGTTCGGGCAGACAGAACCAGCGGTCTGCCAAACCTACTAATTTCAATGCGGGGAAACAGGCAAAGCCGGGGACTTCTGAGTATGCCCTGGCGCATAAGGAAATCCCGTCGACTTTGACCGAACGTCGGAGAAAGCACAACCAGTGCACCAAGTGTGGACAAACGGGTCACTTTTGGAGAAAGTGCACCGCGACGTCCCCAGTCGTTAGTTCGTCCAAACAGGCTCGTGGGTTGAAACGGTCAGCCCCGGTAAGCGAGCCCTCAGGTACGGACAAGCGACTAAAGCGCATTGAAGCGCCACCTCCGGCTACCTCGTCAAAGATACTTGAAGTCCGACAGGCATCACCTCAGATTATGGAGGTTGATACTGACGGCTCAGAATAGGTAAGACCCCATTCTGCGAAAGGTATAACCTTAATAACCTGTATCCATAGACCCCTGCGGGATGGATGAAAAGGAGCCCCGGAAGTGGCTTCTGGGATGGGTAAGTACCCCTCTACTGCATGAACGACCCTGATGCTGACTACACCCAGGTGGTGTGGGCAGATAGATGTTGAAGGCCGTGTGCGGTGGACAGGGTGATCTCTCCTTTGTGGGTTTTCAGGTTATTTCCTTTGTTCTAGTTATTTGTATTTCTTTCAGGATTTCTTTACTGGGACGGACAAGTCATAGGATATTATTTTCGGTTGAGGCTGGGAGAGATCTCGCTCGCGGAGACGCTCGACATTGGGGAAGCAAGGTTGCTTCGCTTGGAACCGGTCCAAGAGCGGACCTCTACCCACCTCGGGAAAATTTGTTATGGTTAGTACAAGCGGGATTAGTTCAGGCTGGACTTGATTGAATAAATGATACTATGATCAAGTTTACCTGAGGAGGGTTTAGTACCCGAAATCATGCTGGCGTGATAGTAAACACCCTAGCTATTGATAAAACGATTCCCAATCCCTTAACGTTTACCGACCCGTTGTGGCCGCTCTTGTGTCGAAAGGCAAGAGATCAGAATTAGTAAGCCAAGATGACTAAGTCCCTAAGACAAGTGAAGAGGCAGAAGCGTGATAACTTGCCTCGCCATACCAAGTCTATCCACCTGAGGGTAAGGCTAGACTGGAAGATTGGAGCTAGACAGGTAAGCGCTGAGGCGCTCCTGCTACTCGACAGTGGAGCTACTGGGCCAGTGCTTAGTAGCCGATGGGTTAAACAAACGCAGGCACCATGTGTACGACGAAAGGTACATGTGCCGATAAGCGACGCAAGCGGTAATCACATTCCGGGGTCAGGTCTGCACTATACCAAATCATTGGACATGAGAATAGGCGACCACCATAACGAAATGCGGTTTGAAGTCGCGGACATGCCCGACACCAAGGTGGACGGGTACCTACCTATGTCTTGGTTGAAGGACCATAATCCCGACATAGATTGGAAAACAGGATCACTAACCTGGCGCTCAGATTTCTGCAAGGCTAATTGCCTGGCAGAGCAGGGGCGGTTAGTGTTCATGACCGATGAAGAGTTGCTAGCTGAAGACCCTAGTAATGTGTACCTGTTGGGAATTGTACAATTCTCCGATGAGGAAGGTGCTGACATTACTGTCAAGCTACTCCCTGAGTATAAGGACTACGGGGACATCTTCAGTCAAGAACGGATTGAGGCCTTGCCGGAGCACTCAAAGTATGACCACACGATCGAGTTGCTACCCGGGACTCAACCTCCGTTTGGGCCTATCTATCCGTTATCGGAAAAGGAGCTTAAGGCACTCCGGGAATATCTCAATGACATGCTGCGAACGGGGAAGCTACGGCGATCCAGTTCCTCAGCAGCAGCCCCTATCCTCTTTGTGCCAAAACCAGATGGTACATTAAGACTGGTAATAGATTACCGAGGGCTGAACAAAATCACGGTGAAGAGCAAGTACCCTCTACCGCTGATGAATGAACTGCGAGATAGGTTAGGAAAAGCCGTTGTGTTCACTAAGTTGGACTTGAAAAACGGCTACTATCTTCTGAGGATGGCAGAAGGTGAGGAATGGAAGACGGCCTTCCGGTGCAGATATGGACTGTATGAATACACGGTCATGCCGTTTGGGTTATGTAATGCCCCGGCAACTTTCCAGAGCATGATAAATGAGGTCTTTCGAGATCTCATGGATGAAGGAGTCATCGCGTATATGGATGACATCCTGATCTACTCCAAAACTATGGAAGAGCACGTCGCGATGGTAAGGCGTGTAATGGAGAAATTGCGGAAAGCTAGACTATGTGTAAGTATGAAGAAGTCCAGTTTCCACCAACGGGAGGTTGAATTCCTCGGATATAGGATCTCCGATATGGGGATCTCTATGTTGTCGGAAAAGGTGCAGACAATCAAAGACTGGGCACCTCCGACATGCGTCGTCGACGTTCAAAGCTTTATGGGCTTTGCCAACTTCTATCGTCGGTTCATAGAAGGGTTCAGCAAGATAGCGAAACCCCTCACGGACTTGACAAAGAAGGATGTCCGATGGGAATGGACACCTGCATGTGAGCAGGCCTTCAATCATTTAAAGGAAGCGTTCACGTCCAAACCTATCCTAGCACATTTTGACCCTGAACGGCCAACACGGCTAGAAACCGACGCTAGTGACTTTGCATTAGGAGCCGTTCTCTCCCAGTTCTGTGAGGATGAGAGATGGCATCCGGTGGCCTACCATAGTAGGAAGTTTCACCCAGCGGAGATCAATTATGATGTCCATGATAAGGAAATGACTGCCATCGTGGCGGCATTCAAGGAATGGGATCATCTGCTGCGCTCAGTAACGGACCAATTGGTGATCTATACGGATCATAAGAACTTGGAGTACTTTAATAGTACCAAGGTCCTTAACCGAAGGCAGCACCGCTGGGCTGAATTCCTGCAACCATTTAACTTCAAGGTGGTTTACCGAGAAGGACGGTTGAATGAGAAGGCGGATGCTTTGTCGCGGCGTAGGGACTACCGCCCTGAAGGGGGGAGTGATTTTCCGCCACAGTCGTTTTTTCGCCCCGGACAGTGGGTCGGGAGCCAGGAACGGGACATCTTGCGACCACAGGTGTTGCAAGTGTGCCAGGGATTTCGGCTCAAGTCGTCCTTTTTGGATCAGTTGCGGGTAGCGATAAGCGAAGACCAGGAGTACTTAAGGATCCTGAAGGCAACAGCTGCAGGTGACAAAGAGGTTGACCGACATTTCACGACGGAAAAGGGCTTACTCCTGTACAAGAACAGGTGGTATGTTCCCAAGGGTCAGAATCTGAAGCAGACAATCATGAAGGCAGAACATGACTCCCGAATCGCGGGACACTTCGGGACTTACAAAACCATTGGCAGGGTGAGGGCTAACTTCTACTGGCCTAAGATGGATGAGCATATCACTGACTATGTGCGGACATGTGATGCATGCCAAAGAAATAAATCCATCAGGCACAAGAAGTTCGGGCTGCTGGAACCTATCGATGTTCCTATGCGGCCTTGGACAGCAATTTCAATGGATTTCATTGTCGCGCTGCCAGAGTCCGAAGGGTATACCAAGATCTGGGTCATAGTAGACAGGTTTTCGAAAATGGCCCATTTCATACCCCTGACCACTGAGGTACCTATCAAGGAGCTTGCCTTGATATTCCTGAAGGAGGTTTGGCGCCTTCATGGACTGCCAGAGTCAATCATCTCCGACCGAGATAGCCGATTCACATCCAAGTTCTGGATGAGTCTGATGCACTTGCTGCAAGTGAAACTAAACGTTTCGACTGCATTCCACCCAGAGACTGATGGGCAAACCGAGAGGGTTAATCAGACACTGGAGCAGTACCTGCGTAGTTACTGCTCCTATCAACAGGATGACTGGGTCTCGCTGCTACCCCTTGCGGAGTATGCGTATAACACCTCAACATCAGAATCCACCAGGTTGTCACCATTTGAGATCAACTATGGGTTCAACCCACGAACAAACTGGTCGGGTGTTGTGTCTGACAACCAAGGGATACACCCAAGTAGTGAACTCTTGGTTAAGGAATGGGAAGGAACCTGGCAACAGATTCGAGAAACGATTAAACGGGCACAGGAAAGGCAGCGGAAATGGCATGACCAGAAACGGCTGCCATCCCCGGACTATGTTACCTTGGAAGATGTGGCTGCTGGGCGGGCTAAGAAAGCGGACCGCGTGATGTTGAACCGGAAGAACATCCGCACCAAGCGTCCCATGGAGAAGCTGGACCACCGGATGTTTGGCCCTTTCGTGGTCAAACGTCGGGTGGGTACCCGAGCATACGAACTCCAATTGCCCACCCGATGGAGCATCCACCCGGTTTTCAATGTCACGCTGCTGGAACCCTATCGCGAGGATCCGGAATCGGGTAGGATCAAGGAGATCCCTACCCCCGAGCTCGTGGACAATGAGCCCAGTTACGTCATCGAAGCTGTTGTGGACAGTCGCTGGTATGGTGGAACAAAGGCGAAGTTTCCGTCGCGCTTTGTCCAGTACCTGGTTTCATGGGAAGGCTATGGAGCTGAGGAGAACTCGTGGGAGCCCTATGAGATGCTAGAAGGGACAGGCTTACAGGCCATGCTAGATTTCCACCAAAGATATCCGTCCAAGCCCAGGGACCATCGGGTCTTGGGGGAATCGAGTCGTGGAAAGAAAAGACGACGCTAAACGGTCCGGGACGGACCGTAGAGAAGAGGGGAGTGATGTAACGACCCAGCATACGTGAGCTATGGCAGCCGGAACCTACACCCATACAGGTAGCCCGGAGGCGAACTGGTAGGAACCGGCAGGCAAGTGAGTACTTGACCTACGGAGACCCGATGGCCCGGGCTCCGAGATGAGCAGACTTAGTGGACAAAAGTATTTAGGTACATGGCTACGCCCAAGATTGGTGTCAGCGTACTTAGGGACCTATGAAGGGCCAATACACAGCTAGGCTGGGTAACTAGAGAAAGGCCGAGTGTGTCTATCCCCGGAAGTGGAATAGATAGGGTAACAGGAGAAAATCCACTTGTCCACCGGACAAGATTACCCTACCCTCAGAACAGGGTTACCCTGCCTTGAGGCTTGGATTACCCTGTTCAAGGACCTGAGTTACCCTACCTGCCAATACGAAGTCCCTCGGGGAGTTTGGGAAAAATGACTGGAATGTTTGTCACACGAAGCCATGCATAATACTGGAATCTGGGGTTCCGGGAGATGCTATTGGGCGAGCTACGCAGCTACGGAGAAGCTGTAAATTGAAGACATTATTCCTATCATGCCCCTCCGGCCCCGCCTTGAGGCCCGGACGTCATGGGCAAACGGTTGTGTAGTTGTGTGCAGTCTACCAAAGGAGGATCTTTGGAGACCCGCTTGCAACACCGTATACGTTGCTGCCGTCCGGTCGACCGTAAGCTGTTCGCAGGATATATAAGGGGGCATAGGGTGGAAGGTGGAGTACCTCCTCCAAGTTGTTCGGAGTAAAACGGACCAAAACTGACGGAGTTAACGGGAGTTAACCGTGGGGGTCCCGAAGGTAGTCCCGGGTGGTGCCGGGACGACTGGGAACGTTTTGCACCTACCACGCCCAAGGATGTCCCCAACGCCATAGGCTCTGAGAGGGAAGTGCAGAGACACTAAAAGCATGATTCCTACCGCAGGTAAGGTGTATCCGAGGTAGTGGTCATGGGTAGCGCCCATTGGATCACTCCTGGACCACCGTACCCTGCGGAAGACACCGGAAGCCCGAGACTCGTAAATAGTAGATAGATAAACCGCTCACGGTAGCTTCCGGCGTCAAGAAGAAATCAACGCGCATGGGAAGGGTGTCATAGATAGTCTAGTTCAGCAAGGGGTCTTGACAGTTAGCCACTGGCAAGTCCCCGATGCGCAGAGGTTTTCACTCCGGCGGGCAGAATGGAAATGCGCCGCAGAAACGATATGCACATATGGTGAACGCCGACTAGAGCGGGTCGACACATACATGCCCGAAGGGGGTGTCAGGAGACGTGTCGGACCGCCCTTAGCGGAGAAGGGTGTGCTCGAATAGTTGGAGTAAACTGATGGGGGAGTTTCTGGCATAAGATAAAACTACCTGAAAGTCTATGCGAGAACTCTCCTACTCCAACAATCAATCCTCTCGAGACCTTAATTGAGTGAAGCGTCAGGCTTAACGATATTAAGTTTTACCGTCTACTTTACTCTTACATCTGTGTGAACTTTTGGCGATAAGTTTGAAGTTGTTTGGTGCGGTCGCAACCTTGGGATCCATCTTCCTAGGGGTGCCCCCGTTACAGAGGGTAGGGGCAAAGAGTCTACAAGGGAATCATGACTCTTGAAGTACCATGAGTGAAGAAACAGATTATACCAAAGCTAGTAATAGAGATACACAATAAGGTTATTGGCTTATAAGAAGGTGCTACGGCAATGCCGGCTATTCGATCCTATATCCTACAAGTAGGTGAAAGTGAGTTTCTTGTTCTTGGTAAGTGTATAATTATAAATATGTTAAAAAAGACTTAATACTAATCAGAAATAATAGAACTTATAGCTTATGGGGTGACAAAGGCTATTGTAACTTACTGGAAGAAGTCAAGGAATAATAATAATATAACAAACTGATTAGTCTTAAATTTAGCACATGAAGTCAATAAAACAATTGGATCTAGAACTGCGATGAGATGGCTCTATAAACTAGAATTCAAATATAAGGAATATCCAAAGGGTATCTACAATGGTGGTCATGAAAGAAAAGATGTTAAAGCCCATTGGGATCAGGTATTTCTACTTTGAATGGCTGGACACCAGAAAGAATTTCTCTAATAGGATAAAAATCTATATAAACTTCCTAACCTATAATATCTGTAACTTGTACGGGTACTAGGTTGTTTTATAATTGGTTTCACAGTATCGTTTCATACTTGTATTGTTTCGTGTGCTATCAGTTGATACACACATTGTTTTATGTTTGGTTTCACAGTATCGTTTGATACTTGTATTGTTTTGTGTACTATCAGTAGATAAACAAAAAGTTTTATGTTTGGTTTCACAGTATCGTTTGATACTTGTATTGTTTTGTGTGCTATCGGTTGATACACACATTGTTTTATATTTGGTTTCATGGTATCGTTTGATACATGAATTGTTTCGTGTGCTATCGGTTGATACACACATTGTTTTGCAATATCTCTCATACTGGAGATGAGCGATATGCTGTATTTAAAGACCGCTGATTTCCGCGATGGAAACAGCAGACTTCGACAGACAGTATTCTTAAAATATAGTTGGTTGAACGGTTACTTCTTTGATCTCTTATTACACCCTGTTCGAAGCCTCCTTTAGCAAGCAGCGCTGGCTTCATGTTGACCATGAAGCCATCTACTTCTATCATACCACTACGTGACTAGGGCCTGGCCGGAACACGTTACAACATCTCAGGCTATTAGGGGTTGTTCAACTATTAATTCTTGTTACACAAGATGAGTCCATGTTCAAGGCCTATGATAGTTATTATATTATTTGGGTCTATCCAGAGTAACATCCATTGCAAAAGAAGGGCTATGGTGAAAGGCTATCGGTTTCAGACTTCCTTAACCCTATTAGATAGTTAGATGATAGTGAAGCCTGTGAGATCATGGAATGTAGTAAGAATGTCTGGTGGAATAGTGATTGATTACTTGATCAGGTAATCAATAAAGCAATTCCTGCCTTTAAGGCACAATTTCCTGGCTATAAAGTGTTGTTTGCCTTCAACAATACCAGAAACTATGTGAAGTTCGCTGATAATGCTCTTCATGTTTCAGAAATGAATCTTGAACTAGGTGGCAAGAAGTGTAAGCAAATTTATAATACCGATATGATCAATGTATGTTATCCAGCTAGTGGCTTTATGCAGTGATTGATATTACCTGATGGTAGGCCAAAAGGACTAAGAATGGTCCTTACAGAATATGGTTTATGGCCTAAGAATGGACAACAACTTCATGAACAATATTCTATTCAGTCTAGAACTGGCAAGTCAATAAAGTGAAATCCTCAATGTTTGAAGAGTGGCAGTTGCTGTGCTCATGCACTCCTTGCAGTACAATCTAATTTTCAAAGTCAGAAGAGTCAAATCGAGGAGGCTATTCTCCAGGAAGGCCATGAGGTCATATTTTATTCCTCTTTTCATTCTGAATTAAATTTTATAGAGTACTATTGGGGTACTGCAAAGTATTATACATGGAATAGATGTGATTATAATTTTGAATCCTTACAATGCTAGATTCCAGAGGCTCTAGCCTCTATTCCAAAGCAGTTAATTTCGAAATACTAGACAAGAACTAATAGAATCATGGATTTACACTGCTCTAGAGTTGTTTATGTATTACTAGAATATTATGAAAGTATGGCTCACTGGAGGTACTACTTACAATATTGTATAAGTAGTTTTCATCAAAGCTAATGTAATTAAATATATTAATTATTTTTCTATTCTCTCTATTATTGATAGTCAGTTTAAAGCTTATAAGAAAAGCAATAGAGTTTGATATATCATATAATAAATACTAATTTTCAACATATCATACATATTTGCAATTAATTATCCCTAACTCTGATTATATAAGGTATTACATTTTGAATCCCCCCTAGGTATATGTTTTGGGCGTCCCCTACCATATTCTACTGACTTACTGCCCACAGAATCTGGCGTGAGGAAGACAGGTACTTTTCAGAAGACAACGCGATTAAATAACTGTCTACTGCTGGCACAGTATTCCCATATTTACTGCCACAGTCGCCTTATTAGGAAATACCAGTTGGACATTGATGCAAAAAGCAACTTACTATATGGGTTCGTTTGTGCAACTGGCTGGCGCTTGGGGGTTCGTTTATCAGGCGGATGGAGGGCCAAGTAGCGCTTGAGGCTCAACGGAGTATTAAGGGCATGCGATAATTTCACCCGGAGCATATTGGCCGTCACGAGGGTATTTGAGTTGGTCGGGGGCGGGAGGTATTCGGGGAATACTAAAGACCGGATAGCGGAGAAATGAAAGGAAACCTTTACGAGTGCAAAGCCAAAAATGGTATCAGTACAAGTATGTAGAGATTTTGGAGAAAAAAATAATAGGATGTTTTGTTCCACCTCCTTCAATTCTTGTCCAATATCTGATACCGTGTATTCCAAGGTATCATAATTATCCTATATCTACCAACAAGATATGGGTCATACATGCGATAGGCATATTTCAATAATCAACCTCAACCATATAAAATACCAATCTCTCCAGATAGCTTCAGTGTCAAAGTTTGGAAAAGAAAATCAAAAAAATCAATAACCTGTAAGTTAGAGCATAATACTACTCTCTTGGATAACTGGGAGTGAGGAGCCTACTCCTCAGATGAAAACTATCAATGCAAGTAGTGTAGTCAAATAGGAGTGAAAACTACTGTAAAAACTGAAATAATTGGGCATGGCACTAAGAGGTTAAAATAAGTGGAGACAGAGATGGATTAGCAAAATACAAGTGACTCAACTTGTGAGACAAGTATATAGACCTATGATTTTGACTTCAGTTGATCAAAACAATAGAATAAGTCGAACAGAAAAAAAAAAAAAAAAAAAAAAAAAAAAAAAAAAAAGAGAGTAAATAGAAGGAACAGATAAGTAGATGTAAAATATTAGATATTCTACTTCAATTTACAATCAGTGAGGCAAAAAAACAGAGATATCAAAACAGCAAACTTGAAGAAGGAAAGAAAGTTGAAATTAATTGCCGATACAGAAATGCCCCTAAAGCCTATCGGAAGAACCAAGGTAGAGCCAGTCCTAGAAGCTCTACCTGTATATGGAGTCTACACAGGAGTAAAGAAGATGAGAGGTTGGATAAGAAAGAAGCTTGCTAAGAGGCTAAGAGGTCCACCTAAGCGCATTGAAAATCCCTATCGATTATACATAATCACCTATAAACTTCAAGCCCTGTCATACTGAAAAATACTGCCCATACCTGTTGGCCTAACCGAGCTCCAAAAGCTATCATATTTCAAGGTTACCAACTAGTGCAAGATTTTAGGTACCAACCTTTATCATTGCAGGAAGGAGTAAGAGCAGGGAAAGTATAAAGACCTGACAAGAAGTCAGTATAGGATTATAGAAGGGAGAAGAGAAAGGAAATAGGAGCTGATAGAGTGAGAGTTGTATGATTAATTTTGAGTATGGTCGGTAAGTGGGAGAATAGTAAGAAGAGGGTAGTTTAGATAAATTAGTAAAGAGGTTGTCCAATCAAGGTACCCAGGGGAGCTACTTGCCAACATTTGATTTTCGAATAGCTAGTTTTGGGGATTTCTTGAATAGTATCAAATATCCTTATTAGTAGTTACAAACAAATCAAGTCAGCTTCCAACCAATTTCACTAAGGCAATCCTTAGTTGGATGCAGTTAGTCAGATGCAATTCACATTTGTGGCCAGATGATATAAAAGGATCAGGAGACATACCTGCTGATATTAGCCTCTACCATCTGGCCAACATTTATAATATGAATCAGACACTCTTATCCTTCAAATATCGCGAAGGGCAAACATACAACAATACTAGAGAGTGAACCATATAGGTATCAGGAAGTCAGTCAGGTTGGGATAAATTTCAGGTAACAATACAACTTACAGTATTTTTGGAGAGGGTTCCGTAAGTAAAACTCCTTATTTCTGTCTATGGCCTCAGTGTTGACCCAAGTATCGTGAAGGAAAAGAGGGAGTATAACTCCTACGTCATAGTCTAGTTAAATTTGAAGTCATATTGAATAAAGAGAACCTGCTTGAGTGGCTGGAGGACGAGTTTGTTCCTGTTCTTGAGAATCAGACTACATTTCTCGTGTTTGAACTCTTTGGAGTACATAAAACCCAAGAGGTTCTAGATACCTTTCTGACTAATGATATTATGGTTAGCCTAATTTCTGGTGACTGTACCTTCCTGGTCTGGCATTCCATTTTAGTATAAACTATCCCTTCAAAGATATATTGAAGGTAGCAAGGAATTTACCTCTGCTCTACCAAGATTGAAGTAAAAAAAAAAACTCCACAGGAACTAATCGAGTTAATATATCCATAGGAGGTTCTAGAAGAGAAGTTAGGCAAGATTGAAGCTGAAGAGGAAGAAGCAATTCTCACTTCAGGAGGGCAGCTAATAGGTAGTATAGTTAGAAGGCAGAGAATTCTTACTACTCAGGCTGTGGGTAAAGCTTGGGAGATCTTTATCTACAAGCAGATTGAAGTGATTAAATAATCTTTTCACATACTTGAGTTAGCTTTGCCAATTGATGGTACATGCAATCAGAAAATTAGTATTAAGGGGCTACATAGTATTTATCTTCAAGAGGGTATAAAGAAGTGGAAAAGGGAGAAAAGTGTACTGCCGGTAATGGATTTTGATAATAATCATGTAGAGTTAGCAGAGGTTAATAATGATGAGGAAGATGTATACTATGAAGAATTATATTAGCATAACCTGAAACCTCTATTGCACCAGAACCTTGGCATGACTTATCTTATTTTCACCTCTTAGCATGATAGCCAATTATTTTAGTTTTTATAGTATGGTTCTGAAAGGCTAGCTTCTAATCCAGTTTTCACAGAAAAAGTGTAACATTTTTTTCTGCAATAGCAACTGTAATGGCTCTGAGACATATTATCCTTTCTGACTAAGCCTATAACCCTGACCTTTAAACTCATAAAATATTACTCAAATGAGGATATTTGATTATGCAGATATTGAATTAAAATCTATCAGCATTATTTACTCCTATTAGATTATAAAAATATTATTCAATTAGTAAAATTGTAACATGTTCAGGCTGGGCCCTAGTCACATAGTGGTTACAGTAGGAGCAGATAGCTTCTTGGTTAACAAGAAGCGAGGGCTGCTTACGAAAGGAGGCTTCGAAGGGGTGTAATAGGAGATCAAAGAAGTAACCGTTCAACCAAGCATATTTTAGAATATTGTCAGTCAAAGTCTGCTGTTCCCATCGTGGAAATCAGTGGTCTTTAAATACAGCATATCGTTTATCTCCAGTATGAGCGATATTCCAAAACCTTGTGTGTATCAACTGATAGTACACAAAACAATACAAGTATCAAATGATATTATAAAACCAAACATAAAACATTGTGTGTATCAACCAATAGCACACGAAACAATTCAAGTATCAAACGATACTGTGAAACCAAACATAAAACCTGAACCTAGTACCCGTACTGGTTACAATAATTGTATACTACTATACAAAAACTGCTGACTCTGCAATTCAACAATGAGAGGAATATCTTGTATATATATGTCTTTTGAAGTCTTTTGAACTATAAACGATATGATTTTGGTATACGGTCATCATCTGCAGAGTTCTTTGATAATACTTCCAAATAAGCAGATTTGCTATCTGGGCTAATGCCTTAGATACAGTTCAAACAAGAGAGAAAAATATATATTCACAATGTTCTCTTGTATACAATTTTGCCTGACCCCAGAAATATTCAATAAAATTTAATTCACAATGGAAAATGAAATAGAATATTACCTGATATCCTGCTTGCTCTAATGTTCCCTGTAGTTAATATTTCTGTACTTGGAAGTTGGGCTGTGAGGGTAAAAGAGCATACACACAACAATCGGTATTAGTGAGAGATTTGAATCTTGGATTCAGCCTCCTTTTCCTGCAAGCTTTTCTAGGAATTGAACACTGAGTAAGCAACTTCTGGCCTGTAGGCCACAGGCTATATTCTTGTCGGACTTATCTTAATCCTTTTAGATGTCCATCAGGCAATACTATTGATTGCTGGTATATAGTATTCAGCTTGTCTAGATGAATGAAATATCCATCTCCCATTAGTACAGTGTTTTTACCACCTAGGATCAGGTACATATTACTAACCTGAAGGGTATCGGCTGTATACTTCTAGTAAATCTTCATATTGACAAATACAAATAATCCTTGACAACCAGGAAATGCCTCTTCAAAAGCTGGTACTGCTTTCTCCTTAAGCTACTTTAATAGAAGCTCTCCTATCTACACAACATTGCTACCATATTTTAAAGTCTCACAAAAACGTCGAACTCCTTGTAACGGGGAGAGTCCATATAGGGTCAAGGGCAGATAGTCTAAAGCACACCACGGCAGGTGGGACAAGAGAGAGGAGTAAGTGTACAAACAAGAGGCATTTGTATCAAGGCTCAAGGGGTTCAAGTACAGGATCTCGGGGATTAAGTTCAGGGTTCAGAGGTTCCAGTGACACGACGAAGAAACAAAGTTGTAATTCCTAAGTACAGGTGTAGACAGGAAATTACCAGGTTGCATAAAGAAAGTAAATCTAAGAGGGGCATACCCCTTTATATAACCAAGGAAAATCCTCCGCTAACAAATCCCCCGACATTTCTAACCCTTTCCTCTTGCACCGCTGTGATGTTCTATCAGTTTCCATAAGGTTCCATTATGCGAAACCTCAGTGAACCACCCCTTCCTTTCACCTTCAACCATCCTCACTCGAGTCTCTAGAGACACGACCTATATCCTAATACTAGCGAACCCCTCCCAGATGGCTGTGACACTCCTAGTCTTCCCACTGGTGTAAGAAAGTCTAATACATATAGGCCTTGGCCTTGTTCTTTCTTGTAAATTGGTGTATGATCCTTATGGATCCAAAGTGTCTTCTATCCATCATTTGAATTGAAAGTGTACTTGTCATGTGTAACAAATCCTACCAGTCTAACTCCTTGATCTAGTGGTTTTGGAATTTGTTGCAGTTGATCATTTCATTCTATCATACATAATTGGATAGACTCTATTCATGAAAGGAAGATATTATCACAATAGACCTTGATATCGTCTCTCTTATAACCATCTTTAGAAATACCCTTTTTCACCTTCTTCCAATTCCAGTCTGGTTTTAAGAGCTATGCCTGCCCAGACCAGCTTGATTAAGAACTCTTAATCCATCTATATATACTTGCAATTAAAATTAACTGCTGCTTACCAGCTCTTTCCCCTCTATTTAGATTGTCAATTTTTGTCCAGTAGTTTGTAACTGTATGTACCAGCCCTGCAGAATCCATTGCTATTACGTATTATCATTAATTATATTTTGCATCAATAAATCAAAAGAATTCAGAGAAGTTACTAACCATTACCAGCAACTAATATGTATTCTCTAATTGCTAACATAGTCCCTTCATCTGTCAGCCAACTAGCCACATTGGCATGATTGCCTTGTTTCAGGGCTGGAAGTTTTCCATGTTGAATATAATCAACCTCTTGTCTGTGAATTCAATTTATTACCCAAGTACCCTATCTAGCACTCTGGGCAACAAGAAGTGCAATTTCTTTGCGATTCTTTTTAGAGATAATAGGATTTGTTGGCTCTCTATTCAGTTCTGCTATTCTTTATTGTTTTTCAGCTTTAAGCTGTAGCTTTATAACATATAAAGTTGTAAGTTCCCGTCTAGTTGTAAATTGAAGAAAGAACTTTTCCCCTTTTTCTGCATAGACTTCATCTTGCTCTTCAGTCTACAAAAGGCTAGATCCAGAATCTCCTCCTTGAATACTCTTAGTGGTTCTACAAGACATGACCAACTAAGATATGCTTGCTTTTGTAAATCATTCTGCCCTGTTCAGTTAATTAAGATTTAACTTGAAATTATAAACTGTTAAAACTTAACAAAGTTACAGGATTATTAAACATTGCTGATTGGGTAGAGCAACTTGATTCTTAATCTCAGACTGACGCTTTTTAGAGTAATACCACCAATAGCTCTTACGTACACTAAGTGAATTGGCTTTAACATAATTGACCTACTTCCACATATGTTTACGATAGTTCTGAGTTCGCTCCCTTGATGGATAATACTTAGAACTGCACTGCTCTCATTTGGTAATCAGGTCTAAGCCATTGCCAACAAGTTATCTTACTTACTCTTCTCTCAATTGCTTTTTGTACTGCCTGCATTTCCTTAATCTCTCGTTACTGGAGATGGGAGGAAGGCGGGAATCGGATATATTGGTATTTCTTGCTGCACGAAACTTGTGTACATGCTTCCTCATTTTAGCGCACTGCTTTTTCTTTCTTTGTTCACCTTCTGTAATACTATTTGACTCCATTTCTGCACAATATCTTAAGTACTAGTTAGTTGTTGTTTTAAATTCATGATTATAATTCTTTAAGAAAAGAGTATTTTATAGAGACCTAAGAATTGTATAAATAGACTTCATAGGTAATTGGCTGTATTGATGAGATTGAAGGAATGTAGAAATATGTTATTTTAGAATACTTTAGGTAAGTGCAATCTGTTATAATATTATCATAAAATAATGTTATATGTTGTAAGTGATATTTTATGAGTTTAAAGGTCAGGGTTGTGGGCTCAGTCAGAAAGGGTAACATGTCTCAGAGGCATTACAGTTGCTACTACAGAAAAAAATGTCACACTTTTTGTATGAAAACAGGATTAGAAGCTAGCCTTCCAGAACCATATGATATTATAATACTTGTGCCAAGGTTGCAGCTAGGATGCTGCAACCCCCAAAAATTCACTGGCTGAGTTTTCAGGGGCACTCTAAAGAGTACCCATTAGCTCAACATGACTTGACAGCTTAATATCGCTTGTGGCTCAACATTACCTTTTCTGGCTCAACATAACTTTTTGTGGCTCAACATAACATTATCTAGTTCAAATTGATTTTGCCTAACTGTACTTGTCTCTTAATACTTTTAACTATAAGTTTTAAGACTTCATTTTTATAGGCTTGTATTTTCCCTTTCTTTTTAAAATATAATTTCATCTCATCAAGCAGAGGCTTATGCTCTGCCCACTCTAAACTTTTCTTTCCATTTTGGGCTTGCTGTAGCTGTTTCTCAGCCTTTTTCAGTTCTGCATCCTCCTTCCTTTTTACCATTTGTTATACTTCTAAAGCATAAATTACTCCCCTTTTCAGTATCTGCTATTAGTTCTAAGCTGTTCGTCATACTGATCTTGCTTCTTCAGCAGCTTGAGTATATTGAAATATGAAGTTATAATTAGCTGCTAAGTTATAGTGATCTACAATATTATATTGACCTCCAAAATTAAAAAAAGTTTTCAAGTAATCTTTTGATTTAGCTGTAAAGTTGCATTAAGTGATGAAGCAATCTTAATCTATACTATTATGTTAAACGACAATGTTGAGCCAGAAAAAAGTTATGTTAAGCCACAAAAGATAATATTGAGCTACAAGTTATGTTGGGCTATCAAGTCATGTTGAACTGATGAGCATGTTTTAGATGAATCAAAATATATTTAGCACTAACTACTGGGAGATATCCTATCTAGGCTTTCCTCTTACAGCATTGTATTCTATAAGGCAAGTCAATCAAACTTGAAAACCAGCCTATCCTGTAGTACCTCTGGTCCGGTACCAACTGCACTCCCATAGCCATAGCCGAGGGTTGTCTAAAACACAGGTAACCACAAAACACAACCACTGACTATTGGGTCCCATGACTCTTGACCACAAATAAAAATCAGGACAAATTCACTTGAAGGCCTATCTCTTCCCCCTTCCTCCACCTTGAAGCCTTCTCAGCTTCTATCACAACTACCTTCCTGGAAGCAACTGGTACCCCCATCTGCTTGGTTACCTCTAGGCTTATATTTTCCACCTCTTACATCTCAGATGACCCTACTAACAACTCCATGGCCACTCTTTTCCTCTCTAGAACTGTTTCTCCTAGAGACTTGGCTTTGTCTATATACCTCTTGGTATCCAAAACCTTCCTTTCTGTATACACCATTGTCTTCTCTCTCTTTTTCCTCTCCTCTGCCACCAAGCAGTTAGCTACTTCTATAGCAACCTCAGCACTTTTTTTTCACCACTGCTACCTCTTTTACCACTACCGCTATCTTCTACTCAGCCACCACTACTTTCTACTCCACTACCATTATCTGCTCCACAGCTACTCCCACTCTCTTCTCCACCACCACTACCTCCTCTTTTGCTAATGTTACTTTCTCTTCTACCCCCTCCACTTCCTGCCTTAGTAGATCATTTTCCTGCTCCATCATTGACTGCAGAGTCTCCAACTCTGCTGCCTATCTCTTAGAAACATATAGTCACTTAGAGAGTACCAATACATGATGCCACAACTGTTGGATTTCCTTCTCCAGCTAGAACATTTTCTCTACAGCCTCAGACAGCACAACTGAGTATCTCACCACACACATAGCCAAAAAGGCACCACTATTCTTTTGAGCTATTGTAGACTCTTGTAATAGTAGCCTTGTTAATAGAAAGAGGCAAGGGTAGATAAAAGAAGATGAAATGATCTCCTAAATTGAGGTCAAAGCCAAGGTAGGATTTCTTGAAATTAAAGACTTGAACCTATCATGAGATGGGCTCCAAGGACTTTGAGTGAAGGGTTCATGTAATGTGAGATGTTGCAAAAGTAAAAATGCGTTCTCTTTAGAGTGCTCTTGAAAACTGAGCCAGTGAATTTTTGGGGGTTGCAGCACCCTAGCTACAACCTTGGCATGAGTACCCCACTATACAGTATCAATATGATATCTAGTACAACACTTGGGAATTTATGAGGTGGGGGGGTGATCTTACAAAATTGCTCACCAGATAGCCAAATACGCACCAAGCGCAGGAGCTATAAATAATAGGGAATCGAGGAGACTTCGGAACATCGTGGTGCCTGACAACCGGAAATTTGATTACCGGTAGCTTTGCTTTTCTTGGCGTTCCATGAGGTCACGACGGCGATCAACCGCTGTGGCCTGATCCAAGAGATTGGCATTACGATTCCGAAGGGTCAGGGTTATTACTCAAAGCTTGCTCAGTCCACAACCCGATCAGAAACCAGCCATGAAGCAACTCGGGTGTTCTTTCCATCTGCGAGCGGGATCGAGAACATGGAGTTAAGGGACCTGGGAAAGAAGCTTACCCTTACCTTACCCAAGACCCTGTTCGGTATAGGCCATAAAGAGCTTGAAAAGTGCAGGGCACTGGTTCAGACACCAGCACCAAAAACTAGATATGATAGAAGTTCATAGTAAATTTATTATCACATATTATTATGATATCATACGTATGGTAACAGACAAAACTTATCTGATCACACTTTTTATCACCCCGCCCCATCCCATCATAGTCTGTTGAAAAAGTGGCCCGCTTTTAGCGCCTCCGAAGAACAGGGGCGTTCCGGCATACTAGTGTGCCCGGTGAAAATAGGTGCGGTGCTGTAAATATTTCTTCAAGAACACTACACTCCTAGCTTATGTCCAGAGTCGCATCTCCTTTGAGTAAGCGGGCCACTTCTAGCACGTGCCTAGATTTACTCAATGGCCTGTGGAATGGATATCATTATGATAGTGTCTGGAATGTGATATTTCGCGAAGCAGGGTTTTCAAGGAGAGACATCCATATTTTGTATGGCGCCACCCCCTGCACTAGAAGCAATGGTATTTTGTCCTTCACATTGCCGGTTTGTGTTTGGGCGCTGGGGAAATGGTCTTGGGAGTAGGTTGAGTGCCATCTCTGTATGCCTCTAGGGAAGGGGGAAGGAGGGGGGTGTAACATATCGGGATTTGGAGCCTCAGTTCACGTTGTCATTCGATTTTGCCTTGAGTGTAACACGGTCTAGATTTAGCTATCAAGCGAGCTAAAACAGTCTAGCGGGCTTCGCCAACTGCTCCTTCCGATTAACTGCGGCATTCTTGGAGTGGCGGTCCAGAATCTATGGGATACCATGCAAGCTAAAATAAGTGCATTAAGGTTTTGGTTATCATACTGGGGGTTGTACGCCATAGAAACTTAAATCGAGGAAACAGTTGTCGTCACGGCGAAGTCCAAACCAGGGAAGAAATTATGTGTTTGTGTGCCTACCAGTATGCAACTTGGGCTGTTGCCGGTATTTAATGTTCTGAGCATTGGTCAGTCTGCAGAAGGTACTAAGGGGGCTGGAGCAGAGACTTACGGGTTGCTTGACTTAAAGGCGCCTAGCCGTCTACGGCCCCTCCCAGTGTTGCGAGATCAGTGGAACTCACGCTTGGATACGAAACCGTAATTGTGGTACTGTAACATTCTGGCGGTTTTCTACCGGTAGTAGTATGAGTGCGGTGCGGTCTTTACGATCTTGGCATCAAAAGCCATGAGTGGCATTTTGCACCAAGGATACATGGCTTTCAGGACTTACAGCTCACCAACAAATGAGATAGAATCAATCAAAGTAGCATCGAGCACTTTACAATTACAGCTTATTTTAGTAAAATTGTGTAATTTTTATCACATTTGTGAGTACTGATAGCTAAAGATTTGTTCTATGAGATGTTGCATGTACCCTTTCCTCAGAAAATTGGTATGATTTGAAGTATGATATCTTTTGTCCATCCCAAATGCTTCTGATATTTCTCTCAAAGTCTATTGGCAGAGCTTGATTTTTTATCAGAGCAAACTCCATAAGGTTCTCAGAGATTTATCGACCCTTCTTTATCACAGTAATCAGGGTGAGATTTCCGGATGTAAAGTTGCCCATTTTTGGTGTAAAAAGCCAACCTACTCATGACTTTTGATGCCAGGCTCGTACAGTGCTTCGGTTCGTGATATAGCTTTGTAGCAACTTGGGGAGGGAATAGTGTGTGGGCTACTTGATGGCCAAAATAGATGCAGATGAGTAGTGTGGAAAAAAAACCCATTTCAAGCTAAATGTGGAAAAATATCACATCAACAAGCCCAATACTTATCATACACCCTGGTATCATAACTGAAGATTTATGGTCAGCACACAAGTCAACAACGTATCACTTGGTCAGCATATTAAGCTAATCACTAGTGCATAACGTCAAAACCGACCCAAAAAACGATTCCGGTGCCTGCAAGCAGCCTTTCTTTTTTCGCTGATATGCAGTTTTAGCTTTTTTCGCAGTTTCGGCACAGCCCAAAACCGACCAAAACTGAAAAAAACTGCGAAGCACGAGTCCCCTATTCTCGCGCTGCGAGTACCCGCACAGAAGATAAGCACCGCAGACAAATCACGACCAATCAGGCTGCAAAGACTTGCTAATTCTGGAGGCTCGAGAATCTCACGACACCAGAACAGGCTGTATTGTGTCTTCTCCCTCATCGGTGGTATTGCCCCCCCAGGTATGGGCTGCATCAATTTCAATGAATTAACCAGAACACCCACAAACACTCTAGTAGTGAAGGAAGCGTGAAATATTTAGGCAACAGAGCCGCTTTTTCTTCTTCCTCCTGCTCTTATAATAAATCTACCTAGTGCATGATTCCCATAAAACGACTGAGTTAATCCATAACTCACTTCCACCCATTCCAAGTTGCAAAAAAACGAACATGAATCGCAGTTTCGACCATAGCACTAATTGCCACAATACCAACAACTCCTTTAATACATCTCTTGGTTTGAACATATCGAATCACTATACCGTCGCCGATCACCGGCCCGAAATCCTAAGGTGGCTATCTCCACTTGAGCCTCGTGTGTGCCACCGGGACATTCAATCCCACCGGGCAAGTGATGTGGGGGATTGGCTCTTGAAAACAAGAGAATTTCGAAGCTGGAGCGGGGCGAATGGGGAAGTCAATTCTGAAAAGCCTGCCTTATTCTGCTACGGCGATCCGGGAGTGGGCAAGACCTACCTTAGGTAAAGAGGCGATCCGGGAAATCCAAAGGATGGTAATGCTGACGAGTCCCGATGTTAGCTCACTAGTGATCGACAGGTTGGGTGATGAGGCCAAAGGAAAACCTGATACAGTTGCTTGCTTCTATTTTGATTTCGCCCTCCGAAAGGAGCAGACTCCGGCAATTATGCTCGGCTCACTGCTCGAACAGATTGTCCACTGATTGGATAGAATCCCAGAAGGCATAATGCATGCCTTTGAAGATCGGAAGAAGGTCGCTGGCGGCCGGAGACTACTAGTTGCCGAACTTGTGGAAATACTACAGAGTGTGATATGCTCACAGCGCACCTTTATATGTGTCGATGCCCTGGACGAATGTGCGGAAGAGCATCGACTTGAAGATCTTGGTTCCCTGAGGGAGAAGTCCGAGGGCGCTCGAATCTTCATAACTGGTCGACGCCATATCAGTAGTGAGATAGAGAAACACTTTGCCGGAAAAGCCGGAACGGTACTCATAAGCCCCAACAACGGAGACATCGGGGGGTACGTCCGCATGAGATTGAGTCAGGATACCTTTCCTGATGCGATAGACTGCGATCTCGAGGCAGAAGTCACCAAGGGTCTTGCTGAAAACATTCCTGAATCGTAAGTGAGAGATATGGTCGCAAATAATCTGTCCCAGGGGCCTCACTAACAGATCCATCTAGATTTCTCCTGGTTTCCATAGCCCTAGAATCTATCCTGAGAGAAACGACTGTGTATAGTAGGCGGGAAAAGCTTGCGGGACTGGTGGGTGGCTCGGACGTGGAGGATGCTTACAGCGCAACCCTGGAGCGGATAAAGGAGCAGGGTGGGGAGAGAGCAAGGCTCGGGGTCGCAGCTTTGATGTGGATCTCGCACGCGGAGAGGACATTACAACTCAATGAACTGCTTCACGCCCTAAAGATCGAGATAGGATCAGCGGGACTTAATCCCGAAAAAATTCCTTCACTCCGGACCTTGTTAAGCTGTTGTCTAGGACTCATCACATTCGATGAGGGGGCTTCAAGAGTCCGCTTGATCCATTTTACCCTCCAGGAGTATCTTTACACCCGTCCCGATCTTTTTCCCAGCGCTCACTCGAGACTTGCCGAAGCCTGCTTGACATACCTCAACTTTCAGGGTGTCAAAGACCTTCCCCCCACCTTAGACGCTGCCCTGCAATCATCTCCCTTTCTCCAATATTGTTCCCTATACTCGTAATGTCCTGACGTTTGTGAACACGACCGGGCCTGCATTAGTATACATTAGTGTACATTAGAGCATTTTGGGTGGGTTGAAGGGGCTCGGGCCACATATCCCATAGTACAACCAAAAGATCAGGAAAAGAAAGTAACTAGATCTGGAAAGTATTCTTCCTTAACTAGAAATAATTTACTCAAAGTTCAAACCAAGACTTTTGGTACTGATTTCTCGAGCACTCTGACAGACTATGGGATATATGTATATGAGGATATATATAATATAATGAATAATAGTATATAATTCAATATTACTTTAAAAGAAATAGATATGTAATAAATAAAAGCAGAAACAGAAGCCTAGAAATTGAAATTATTTCCTCCATTGTCTGAAATACAAGCTTCAATCCATGAAGTCATAGAATCTATATGGTGATTTATTCGGAATACAGGATAGTTCCTCCACTCCTATACAAATATGAAGGTTAGCTAAAAGAAAATTGTAAATATATATAAAAAAGTTAAAAAAAAACATAAAAGGTACCTGTTCAAGAACAGTGCAGATCTTTCTTGCTGTTATTTGGGGACCAATCTTTTCATGTAGCTTATCTTTAAGCTCACACCAAATGGTCTCAATTAGGTTCAGGTCTGGTGAGTTAGCTGGCCAAACTAGCTTTTTGTAACCCAATTTTTCACGTGGGATATCATAATAATAGTAGATATGTGCTAGAACATTATCCTTCATTATCATGATATCCCTATTAGGAAAGTCTTGTTTGGCCTGTGCAGTAAACAGATATAAAAGGGGGGTTAAAATACGTTCATGATAAATAAACCAATCAATACCCCCCTTTCTATCTACTTTACGAACTTTCAGTTCAGGTTCTGGAAATGGAGCTTCCAACCCCTGCTCAAAGGGTCTAGCATTTTCCTCTAACTCAAACTGATACTCTCTTTGAAGTTTAAGTGATGCCTCTTTCGATTGCTTTGAAATTTCATAGGGCGATGTGTACAGATAGTAAGAAAGGTCTTTTCCTAAATTAATATATTTTTAATTAGCTTTAAGGTACATTAGAAAATCAATCTAATAATTGAAACAATAACAATAAAAACATTAAATTTATACCATGTTTACTACATAAGACGGCACCCCAAAACATCACAGCAGCTCCTAGGGCAAACTTTCTCTGGATATTTTGTGGCCAGTAGGCCTCACCTGCCCTTCTCAAAACACCAAAAGCAGGATGGTGATGAAGATTACCTGTTTCAAAATAGAACTCAGTGGTTAATATCACATTCTACCAATCTTGAGTCCGATATTTGTGGCAGAACACAAATCTTGCTATTCTTTGAGCTGGGCTCAGAGTTGGCTTTGTGGTAGGCTTTTAGTGATAAATTTTATTTGCTTGCAAAGTCTTCACAACTGTCTGTCAGCTGATATCTGGGTTGGCTGTTGTTTGTTTATTGTTTAGTTATATACATAATATTATTATAATAATATCAATTCTGATTTAGAAAAAAAGAAAAAAAACCATACCGGCCTCAGCATCCTTTAATGCTGTTTCAACTAAGTGATTATTTTGGTCGTTATTAAGAACCTTGTTTGAACCCTTTACTGATATTGGTAATGGGACAAGATTTTCGGTCCCACACAAGTCTGTAATGCCAGTTTTTCTTGCTCATTCTCTTGCAGTTCGAATGATGTTGCAGCAAGTGCTTGCCAAAACACCAGTTTTCTCCTATATTTCTTGTTGAGTTATCTTCTGTACACCGTCAAGCATGATATAGCCTATAACTTGACCTCTTTTGCTCATAGAAGTTGTTGGTCCTTGCGGTGTTGGCATTTTTATTGAATTTCTTCATAAAGGTATGTTCTAATTCACTATTCTTATAATGAATGTTGCATTCATTTACTTAGTAATTCACAATCCAATCATTTCCAGTTGGTTCTCGCTTAAAATAACCCCTAATGGCCACTACTACACACTAATACACACTAATGCAGGCCTAGTCGTGTTTACAAATGTCAGGACATTATGAGTACTAGGGAGTTCACGCCAAAAGAGAAACATCAAGCAGTGTGAAATCACTTGCACTTGATCTTTTCAGTCAATTCAAAAACTATTTATTCACTAAACTACTTTTGGTAGATATTCTGCCAAAGCTTAACCAGTGGTGGGTTGATATCTCTAGCAATAGCCACCTTGTTGGATTTACTGGGCTATACTGTGCGTCACTTTTCAGGATATTTGAAATTGTCACCACTTTAACCAAAATAAAAATCACAACTTGAACCAACAAGATTTTCTAAGTTTCACACTGCTGATGTGGGCTGTAGTGCCCGGGCAAGAGAGAGTAGCAAAACTACTCCTTAAGAAGCAAGATCTCCACCCAAACATGTTATTTTACAGGCCAAATGAAGGGAGAGATATTGTATATAGAAAGGGAAGATAGAGGGAGATCAATTGGGCAATTCAGTTGGGTGCAGAATAGACGTTCAAGTTCGCATGCATATTTCTAACTAGGCAAGCAGGTCTTTTATCATAAGACCTATGTCCTTCAATACTATACATGTGTGGGTGAAAATTTTCACCACAGCAAGGGTAGAGAAAAAGTTTTTTCTCAATAGGAGAAGAACGAAAATTTCAGCTGCAAGGGGAGCACAGTTTCAACAAGATGAAAGACAGTACAGTAGTGAGTTTCATAAAAGATCAGACAACCTTGAAGCACTGATAAGGTAGAAGGGAATCAAATACGAAGGGGATACATATTCCAACAAAACAAAGTCGATAAATATCATGGCTGAACCGCACTCCTGTGAGCTGTGGAGAAGAGGCAAGAGGGTATGGTAGGGCTGCTTCTTGGTCCCGTATCTCCCAATCGCGACGGAACTGATGGCTTGTGGGGTAAAACATCACGGGTAGCTGATTTACTCTCAGGGAGGATATATATTGACCTTGAGAAGCCGGAAAAAGGCAGTCAGACACCATTCTCTCGGGCTGCCAGCAAAGGTTATGATGGTGTAGTGAAGCTGCTACTAGGACGGGGTGATATCAACCCCGACCGGGCAGACAAGTCGGGCCAGATACCACTCTTGTGGGCTGCCAGCAATGGCCATGATGGAATTGTGGAGCTTCTACTAGGACAGGATAATGTCAGCCCTGATGGGTCAGGCAAATCAGGCTAGATACCGCTCTCGTGGGCTGCCGGCAATGGCCACGAGGGAGCTATGAAGCTGCTATTAGGGCGGGGTGATGTCAACCCCGACAGGGCAGGCATATGGGAAGACACACCGCTCTTGTGGGCTGCTGGCAATGGCTATGAGGGATCGACGAAGCTACTGCTAGGGACAGGATGATGTCAACCCTGACAGGTCAGACAAATCAGCCCGGACACTGCTCTCGTAGGCTGCCAGATATGGCTACAAGGAAGCTGTGAAGCTACTACTCGTCCTGTCCTAGCATTTGTGAACACGACTGGGCCTGCATTAGTATGCATTAGTGTGCAGTCAGGACAGCAACCAATCAGAAGTGAATAGATATCTTAGTCAGTCAATCAGAATATATGATGTTCATGCTTGTAGATGTAGAACCTCATAGTATTCTTTTCTTATATAGTTCAAAAATGCCAGCAATAAGCAGTCCAACAACGTCTTTGAGCAAGCGAGGTCAAGTCCTAGGATATTCACTGCTAGAGGGATCCCACAAAATAACATTAGCTGAAATATCAGAGTTAACTGGGGTCCTGAAAAGTACTTGTTCAAATATTATTAAGACCGCCAAACAGCGAGCAAGTGAAAATGGCATTTCAGATTTTTGTGCTCCCAAGAATCTTGTTCCTTTACCTAATGCTGTAAAGGGTTCCAACCAGGCTCTAACAGATGCTCAAAAGAGTCACCTGGTTGAAACTGTATTAAAGGATGCAGAACATTGTCGTATGACATTCTCTCAACTTGCAGAATCTGGTAATTAGTTCTTTTTTTTTTAATTACATACCATTTGCTAATAAATAAATGTACATAAAAGCAAATTTAAATATTAGTCAGCAAACTGTATCCTGAGTCCTTGCAGCAAACAAAATATTTTACTGAAAGCTAATGACAATGCCTGCCCTTAGTCCACCCCAGAAAGCCATAGGCCTTACCTTTTGTACAATCTATCGAAACCTAGATCGGAAGTCAGTAATTTTTACAGATGAGTCCTAGTTTGAAAGAGGAAACCTCTGTTGCTGCTGTGCTTGAGGAGTTTTAAGATGGGCTGGTGAGGCTTATAAGCCTCAAAACCTCCAAAGAAAGTTCGAACAGGGAGCAACTGTGATATTTTAGGGGGCTATTTTGTATGATAAATCAGGTAATTATATTAATTATCATTACTATTATTATTTTATTATTGTTAATGTTATTGTTATTGTTATTGTTATTGTTATTGTTATTGTTATTGTTATTTTAATGTACATAATTGCTAATATAATATATTACAAAAGAAATTAAGTTCTGTACCATATGTATACAACAACTTATAAAACTACAACACAGCAAAAGGAGATGGTAGTAATTCTTCAAAGAGGGTACGAAGTAGAAGTAGAAGAAAATGCTCGAGTAGAAGCTGGGGGGTTTCTGATCCCATTTCCTGATCCCATACTCAAGGTTTGAAAGATTGATCACTGTGGGAAGATAGATTGGTATATCTATTGTGAATGAATTTTATCTCCCCTTCTCTACCCTTTTACACAGGAGGCTATAGAAGAGTTTCCTGATAGGAATATTATAATAATGGAGGATAATGCTTCTGCACATATTCACCATTATCATAATATTCCTAGGGAACGGTTAGGATATTAGAAGTTGGTTCGGCCAGCTAATTCTCTAGACTTGAATCGAATTGAAATAATTTGGACTGAGCTGAAAGATAAGCTACACGATAAAATTGGCCATTGGATGTCAGTTCATGAGATACACCATGTTCTTAAAGAGGTAAGTTACTTTATATTATAATTATACTATCAGTTTAATTTCTAATACAAGAATTTCTACTAGGAATGAAACAGTTATCCCGAGGAACAAATTAATCACCATATTGAATCAATGTCTGCTCACATTGAAGCTTGTATTGTCGATAATGGTGGCAACAACTTTAATTTTTAAATCCTACATTTATCTTTTCTTCTCTCCTCTGCTGTTTCCTCCTTTACTAAATATTTTCTTTTTTCCTCCTTTTCTTTCTGTATATAAACTACAATTTCTATTATCAATGCTTGTGTTATTTAATTGTTTTCTGATATAGTTTTGGGTTGCTTACCCAATCAAAATGCCTCTCATGCACACTAATGCATCTCTGTGTACACTAATGCAGGGCTGGTCGTGTTCACAAACGCCAGGACAGGACGAGCACTTGGACGAGATGATGTCAACCCCGACAGGGCAGACAAATGGGGGGACACTCCATTCTCGATGGCTGTCCGCTACGGCTATGAGGGAGTTGTGAAACTACTACTAGGACGGGGTGATGTCAATCCCGACAGGGCAGACAAATCGGGTTGGACGCTACTCACGCAGGCTGCCGTCCACGGCCATGAGGGACTTGTGAAACTACTGCTAGGACGGAACGATGTTAATCCCAATCGAGCAGACAAAGCGGGCCGAACACCGCTCTCGTGGGCTTGTGGTTGCGGTCGTGAGGAAGTTGTGGAATTGCTACTAGGACTGGATGATGTCAACCCCAGAATCCCAGACGAAGAAGGTCAAACAGTGCTATCGTGGGCTACCTCCCGTGGGTGTAAGGGAGTTATAAAGCTACTTCTACAGAGGTACAGCTCCTAAGTTTTCTATGTTCCACAGGGGCTAAGGGCAGCAAACCCCGCTTGTGGCACCTACAAAACTTAGGTGCTATACCTCAGTAGAGCGCGGAGATATCAACCCCGACAGTGCAGGCAAATCGAGCCGGACACCTCCCTCGTTGGCTGCCATAAATGGCGGTTTGATAATTAGGAAGTGGCTGCTAGGACCGTAAGTCGTCGACCGCTAATGTTCGGCGCAGGGCTGGCGGGCGGCTACTCCGGTGAAGCAGCTGTTTTGGTGGGGTGATGTCGACTGCAATATCCTGGATAATTCCGGTGAAATGCTACTTTTCCGGGCCACCCAGTGGAAGGAGCGGGTGCGGGCGAGCTTCTGTTGGAACGGGAAGATAGCAATCCCTATAAGTCCCATGCTTCCAGCCCAACGCCGCTCTCCCTTGCTATTGACAATGGCGATGCGGGGTCGCAGAGATGCTACGGGCACAGAATCCCGCATACGCCGCTGATCCTTAGGGCTCGGCAGACAGAAGTCCAAAATATCATAATGTTGTCAAATATAACCCAGCGCTTCCTCTCCAATAGCATCAAGGGCTCTGAGACCGATAATGCTCACCCCCAGATTTTTGCCACCCTCCAAGAACACCCAGCACCGCCTCGCCGATATCATCTGTTAGATCTGGAAGCTCCAAGTTCATCGCAGAAGCTCCTTGCCAACTGGCCCGAAACGCAGGTTCGCCCACTCTATTCTCCTGATTACAGGCGTTCTCATCACTTCCGCCCCCCTCCCCCTGCCATTGCTCCATTTCCTCCCGCCCCCCCTTACCCAACCCTAGTGTCAACTTCAATTCACGGGCGGCATGTTATTCGCAACTATCCGTCAAGGATTATTTTTGGGGGGAACATCTAGTCGTTGTAACGTCATTTCATATCCTAGAGGGTTCATAATATTGTACATCATAGAAAGAGCGATGTGTTAATTAGACAAAATTTAGTAAAGCATACCGTACTATTCCTATCGCCAACGCCTGGTAGCTCCCTCACCATCAGAGCCAGTTGAAGCAATTCTGGCTTACCCTCGAGAGTTTTGCCGAAGGCAAGCCGTACCGCCCCGTAAGCGTGACTGGCAAGGGAAGTCTTCGAAAATTAACATACGGCTAAGTTTCAGAGAAACATTACCCCCCATATCCTGAGTAGCAAGGCTCCAGTTGATTCTTCATAGTGGCTATGACCATTGCACATAACTCACAGCCACTCACACCGGCGTCCCACCGTACGTACAGTACGATGCACACCAAACCCAAACGCGATAGACAAGCAACCCCCCGATTCCTAACTTATCCCAAACCAGGGGGTAACTATTTAGTTCAATATCTACAACAGGCTCGTCATGGCAATCGTGCTCGTAACAAACAAACAACCGGAGGGGAGGTTAACAACCCAATCCGAGAACTTATCCAACAGCATTAAAGTACTAAGCCGGACACCAGGGATATTGGACCGATTTACTACTAACGAGTTCAAGCGCGAAGGGGAAAGATTCCCCTAAGAAAAATAATTCAACAACTATTTGCCACCGGCGCGGCCCCCTCGCCCTTAGAGGTGCAGTCAGGCCGCCAAGAATGACATTAGAACAATAATACCCAGTGTTCGCAAGCGGCCGGTCTGTGCCCGAAGCCTACCCGGGCCCTTTCAGGAGCTGTCCTGGCCGGACTGCAGATGTTGTACATCAGTGATTCCGATCTATTACCGAGACCAATGAAATCGCCCTTGTCTCTCTATTTCAGCCAGTTCCAGTGACTTATATACTACATGCTCTTAGCAGTCACACCGCACAATTCATCCAAATGCCACATACGAAGACTAAGGCCATAGTCTAGCGTAGTGGTAACTACCTCATCACCAAGTGGTCATGTTCCAGATTCAGGTAAAAAACCCGAGGAGTACGATCTTGAGAAGCCACCATTTCCAACAGCAGATATCTGCGTTCCTCCGAGTGATCGCCCATGATTGCCCCGACTCCTGAAGTCTTCAAAGCATAGATATACATTGACATGGATTAAACGGAACACTAGTGTATGCGTCAGCAGTTTCTGCACGCACGTGACTATAATAAGCGATATTCTATCTTCACCAGGATTGCTTATAGGAGTGGGGGATGAAAGACCCCCGAGGTGTAGATCTTAGTCTAGATCCGGAGTGTAAGTTCACACCCCCGCCTAAACAGTTGTGTCCGACCAGATCATCAGGACAAAACAAAAAAGGAAATAGTTTGCAATCCGGAATTATCAGGATGAGGCGTGCTTGGGGAACCATATGGCTAAGAAAATGCGAGAAAGGAAACGTGCGCTGAATTTGAGGTTCGTGATGATACCGAGCGGTAGCAGAAAACAGCTTGGTAATCAAATAATAATTGTTAACGTGCGAGTGACCTATCTACCATACATCCTAGGAATATATCGAGTGACATGAAACCGTGCAGTGTCCGCTCCGCACTACTCTGAATACTTTGAACTTGTAAAGTTTTTTATTTCTCCTTGTGTCCCAGGCCTTCACCAGCTGAAGATAGCTTCAGATATCGCATCGTAATAGCGGATATTTGCAAATACCAGCAGATGTTTATAGGTAACTGCAGATATCTGGAGGTATTTGAAGATATTTGGAAGAATCATTAGACATCCTCAGACATCCTCAGACATCTTCAGATATCTCCTACCCGTTGACAAAATATTTACTAATTACACGGCACATGCCGAAAGGAGGGGCTACGAAGCCCAGGTCAGTCTAACTTTGGCCCGGCCTGGCCTGGCCGGACAGTACACCCATAGACTATCTGCGGGCCGGTCCGGCAGCTTGCAAACACTGGTGGTGAAACTACTGCTCGGGCCAAAGGATGCCAGCCCCAATGGACCATACACGAATGAGTGAACGTCAATCTCGTGGCTGCCGGTGTAACCGTGAGGGAGTGGCACAGCTCCTACTAACACCAAGCGATGCCAGCTCCAATACCATAGATAAATGTAGTTAAAGGACACTTTTCTAGGTTTGTTTTGCCCAGTGTGCGGAGCGGGTGCGGTGGAGCTTCTCTCAGAAAGGAAAGATGTCCATCTCTATGGGTCGGATGGCCCCGGTTGAAGGCCTCTCTCGCTTGCTTTTAAGGACAGAAACCCAGGGGCCGCAGAGCTGTGACGGGTGCGTGATCCTGCGAGCGCCACTGCTCCTCAAGTCAGCTGCTCGATAGCTCATAATGTGATGTATGGCGACCCAGTGCTCCCTTTGCAACACCACGGACTCTGAGACTGACAATACTCTCGCCTTTCCAGAACCTTGATCATCCTCCCAAGGGGCCTAACACCGCCTTGCCGATATCGCCATCCGCTAGAGTCGGAAGGCCTAAGTTCATCAAAGGAGCTTCCCGCCAAATAGTCTGAAGCGCAGGATTATCTACATTGTCTTTCTTTTCTTCTTCCTCCCCCTCCCTGATTCTTTTAGGCGTTTATGGATCATGGGTTTCTCTTGCTCACAATTTTCCTCTTCCTCCTGCCCCCCTTCCTCCATTTCTGCGGCGCTTCGCCTAACCATAATGAGCTTCGGTTCAGGCCAGCATATTATCCCCAGTTATCCGCGCTAGAATTTCTTTTAGCGGGGGTATTTGGTCTCCGCAATATCATTCCATACTCTTGAGGGCTCACGATATTATACGCCTCGGTAAAACGAGTGCCAAATTTAATTGGGCAAAATTTAGTGATGCATACCGCACTTCTTGCCAACGTTTGTTAACGCCTTCTCCATCAGACTTAGTTGAAGCAATGCTGGCTTACCTCCTAAAGCTTTCTGTACACTACCATCTGGTAAGCATCAGGACTTGGGGAAGTCTTTAAAAACCAACATAAAGCTATGTTTCAGAGACACATTACTCCCCATACCCAGGGTAGCAAACTTTTTGTTTCGTGACCTCCTCAGCCAATCCTTCACGGTATGCTAGCAATGGCGATCACCCCACGCCATCCACAGCGACCCACAGCACTGTCCCACCATCACACAAAATAAAAATAAAAAACGGCCATCACAAACACTCGTATTTGCTTTCTGACTACCCCCAGACCACGGGAGAAAATATTCAGCTCAATATCTACTGAAGGTTCGTACCCAGCAATTGTGCTCATAACAAGACAAGTGACCAGAGTGTTGAGTGTATACGGACAACGGCCCTCGATGTGATGTGCACCGGTGGAGATGAGGGTTTGGATACATGAAGGGGCTGGGATTAGAGCTTGTGGTTACATGTTGTTTGGTGTTTGGTTTTTAGCTAGAAAGCTCGCACCCGAGAACAATAACGAAGTTCCTTTTTCCTCCACACCCAACGCCCTCTTGGTCTCTCAGCTTTTCCACGACTCAACACAAAGGGGATATTAATAAACCGGTCAAAGAACTTGTGCCGATGGCGGGATGATGCGCAGAAGCAGGGAAAATCATCTCGTGGGCGGAAAGTGTGAGGAGGAGGGTGTCGCTTGCCCCCGTCCTAGGAGCCCAGACAAGCGACCAAATATAGGAAAGACGCAGATTGTGACAAGCAAAAGTCCACACCCCTAGACAAGGCACAAATCATGCGCACAAACAGACTATCATAGCACTCACACTCGCACGCAACCACACATACCTACCGTATGCGCCTTCGCACATCCCTGAACGCACATTTGTCTCCGCACAACAATCCACCACGCCGCGGTAACTCCCGCCCCATGTCCTGCTCCCGGGGCTACTCCATCATACCCAACCCTACTCACTCTACCTCCTCCTCAAGAGCATTCAAGGATTAGGTCTGATATCAGGGATGCCGGGCTAACTTACTGCCAGCAGGTTCTAGCAGAGGCACGTGGAGGAAAGATACCTTCGGGGAGACTACTCGATAACTGTCCACCGCTGACACGGTGTCTCACCTTTGGAGGCACTGCCATGGTATCAAGAAATACCAGTGGGACAGAATTTCGTACAAATCTACAAAACCACCCACAAGTGCTGGAGTAGTGCAGAGGGCGCGAGAAATCTAGGCAACAATTCCCCTTGTTCCCAGCCTTTATAACACCTACGATTTCCATAAAACGACAAGGTTAATCCATAACTCACTATTACCCACTCCGAGTTGCGAAAAAACGAACATGAATTACTATTTCGACCACAGCACTAATTGCCTTAACACCAATGACTCCTTCAACCATATATCTGGTAGCTTGAACATATCGAATCACTATACCGTCGCCGATCACCGGCCCGAAATCCTAAGGTGGCTATCTCCACTTGAGCCCCGTGTACGCCACCAGGACATTCAATCCCACCGGGCAAGTGATGTGGGGGATTGGCTCTTGAAAACAAGAGAATTTCGAAGCTGGAGCGGGGCGAATGGGGAAGTCAATTCTGAAAAGCCTGCCTTATTCTGCTACGGCGATCCGGGAGTGGGCAAGACCTACCTTAGGTAAAGAGGCGATCCGGGAAATCCAAAGGATGGTAATGCTGACGAGTCCCGATGTTAGCTCACTAGTGATCGACAGGTTGGGTGATGAGGCCAAAGGAAAACCTGATACAGTTGCTTGCTTCTATTTTGATTTCGCTGCTCGAAAGGACCAGACTCCGGCCAATATGCTCGGCTCACTACTCAGGCAGATTGTCGACGGGTTGGACAGAATGCCACAAGGCATAGGGCAGGCCTTTGGAGATCAGAAGAAGGTCGCTGGTGGCCGGAGACTACGGGTTGCCGAACTTGTGGAAATACTACAGAGTGTGATATGCTCACAGCGCACCTTTATATGTGTCGATGCCCTGGACGAATGTGCGGAAGAGCACCGACTTGAAGTTCTTGGCTCCCTAAGAAAAATTCTGGAGAAGTCCGAAGGCGCTCGAATCCTCATAACTGGTCGACGGCATGTCCGTAGTGAGATAGAGAAGCACCTCGGTGAGAAAGCAGCAATGGTACCAATAAAACCCAGCAATGAAGACATTAGAGGGTATATCCGCATGAGATTGAGCAAGGATACCTCCCCCGATGAGATGGACGACGGTCTTAAAGCAGAAATCACCAAGCATCTCGCTGAAAACATTCCCGAATCGTGAGTTAACAACATGATCGCAGGTAATCTGTGTTAGGTGCTGCGCTGACAAATGGATCTAGATTTCTGCTAGTTTCCATAAGCCTAGAATCTATCCTGAGAGAAACGACTGTGTATAGTAGGCGGGAAAGGCTTGCAACAATGGCGGGTGGCTCGGACGTGAAGGATGTTTACGGTTCAACACTGGAGCGGATAATGGAGCAGGGTGGGGAGAGAGCAAGACTCGGGATCGCAGCTTTGATGTGGATCTCGTACTCGGAGCGGCCATTACAACTCGATGAGCTGCTTCATGCCCTAACGGTCGAGATAGGATCAACGGGGCTCAATCGCAAAAAAATTCCTTCACTCCGGACACTGCTAAGCTGTTGCCTAGGGCTTATCGCCTTCGACAAGGGGGCTTCGAGGGTCCGCTTGATCCATTCTACTCTCCAGGAGTATCTTTACACTCGTCCCGATCTTTTTCCCAGCGCTCACTCGGAAATTGCCGAAACCTGCTTGACATACCTCAACTTTCAGGGTGTCAAAGACCATTCGCCCACCCTCTGGGCCGCCCCGCAATCAGCTCCCTTTCTTCAATATTGCTCCTTATACTGGGGAGTCCACGCCAAAAGAGAAACATCAAGCCGTGTGATATCACTCGCACTTGATCTTTTCAGTCAATTAGAAAACCATTTATCTGCTAAATTACTATTGGCAGTTCTGTTGCCAAGGCTTGATCGGTGGTGGAGTGACATCCCGCGCGACGGTCATCTTGTTGGATTTACTGGTCTACACTGTGCGTCACTTCTCGGAATATCTGAAATTGCAACAACTTTCACAAAAATAAAAGGCCTCGATTTGAACAAGAGAGATTTTCTGAGTCTTACACCACTCATGTGGGCTGCAATTTTTGGGCAAGAGGGAGTGGTAAAACTACTCCTCGAACAGCAAGACGTTCACCCAAATAAAGCGGACAAATATCATGGTCGAACCGCACTCTCGTGGGCTGCGGGAATGGGACATGAGGGTGTGGTAAGGCTGTTTCTTGACTATGCATCCCCTAGTCCTGGCGGCACTGATAGCTTGTGTGGAACACCGCGAGTAGGCAATTTATTCTTGGGAAGGAGACATCTCAAGCTCGAGAAGCCAGACAAAAACGGTGAGACACCACTCTTGCGGGCTGCCGGTAATGGCCATGAGGGAGTTGTAAAGCTACTACTAGGACGGGGTGATATCAACCCCAACCGGGCAGAAAAATGGGGGGATACACCACTCCTGCGGGCTGCCCGCAATGGCCACGAGGGGGTTGTGGGGCTGCTGTTAGGGCGGGGTGATGTCAACCCCGACAGGGCAGACAAATCGGGCTGGACGCTACTCACGCAGGCTGCCATCCATGGCCATGAGGGAGTTGTAAAGCTACTGTTAGGACGGAAAGATGTCAACCCCAACAGGGCAGACAGATCGGGCCGAACACCGCTTTCGTGGGCTGCCAGCTATGGTCGTGAGGAAGTTGTGAAGTTGCTGCTGCAACTGGGTGGTGTCAGCCCCAGCATCCCAGACGAAGAAGGTCGAACAGCGCTATCCTGGGCTGCCTCCAATGGCCACGAGGGAGTTATGAAACTTCTACTAGAACGCGGAGATGCCAACACCGAAAGTGCAGGCAAACCGGGTCGGACACCTCTCTCGTGGGCTGCCATCGATGGTAGCTTGGGAGTTATAAATCTGCTACTGGGACTACAAGTTGTCGGCCGCAGTGTCCCAGGTGGTGCTGGCCGGGCACCGCCCCGGTGAAACAATTGCTTTGGTGGGGAGGCCTCGACCGCAATATCCTACAGTATATAGATGAATACAGTTAAATGCCACTTTCCTAGGCCGCCCAGTGCAAGGAGGGGGGGTGCGGCAGAGCCTCCGTTGGAAATAGGAGACCTCCATCCCCTACAAGTCAGATGCTTCCGGCCGAACGTCGCCCTCCTTTACTGTTGAGAATGGAGATGTGGGCGTCACAGTGTTACCACGAATACACAATCCCGCGCACACCGCCGCTCGAGGGCTCGGAAGGCAGAAGTTCAAAAACCCATACGGCAATGTCGCCAAACATAACTCAGCACTTTTTCTAATAGCATCACCGACCCCAAGCCGATAACGCTCCCACTTCCTTAGATTTTGCCCCCCTCCAAGAAAACCCAACACCTCCTCGCCAATATTCACCACCTGTTAGATCTAGAAGTTCCAAGTTCGTCAATGGAGTCCCCTGGCAAATAGTCCGAGGTGTAGGTTTATACATTTGTTCTCTTTTTTCTTCCTTCCCCTTTTTCCCCGATTCTTCTTCAGCGTTTCGTTTATTAGAGGTTTTTCTCTTCACTTTATCTTCCCCCACCACCACCACTCCCTAATCCTTTACCTAAACCTAGAGATTCATTTTAGAGGTAGTATGTTATTCGCATTTATCCGAAGTAGATCTTTTGGGGGGGGGGGGGGATTTGGTCTTTATAACATCAGTTCATTCCAGGGGATTCATAATTGTAATATTGTATTCTATAATACGTCATCGGTAAAACGATGTGTTAATTAGACAAATGATGCATATTTATTGTCAGCTTTTAGTCGCATATCCCCTGTGAAACATGGGACCATTGCCTCAGGCATAGCTGAAGCGATGCTAGCTTATCCCCGCAAGCTTTTCCCAAGCCGTAACCCACCGTACCACCCGATAAGCATCATTACCGGTGAAACTCTTTAAACATCCCGAACTAAATTAACATCAGACGAAGTCCCAGAGAGGCATTATTTTTCCCACATTAGAATGGCAAACTTTCTATTTTACAATCTCCCCAGTTGATGCCTCACGGTGGCTATGATGGCGATCGAGGGTTACCCCCCACTCACAGCACCGTCCTCGATACATACAAGATCCAGATAGCATTCGCAGGTATTTGTCTCCTAACCCCTCCCAATCCAGACTAGTGAATCTTTAGCTCTGTATCTATACGGAAGTCCTGCTCATAATAAGCGATCGGGAGAGACTAATAAACCGGTCAAAGAGTTTATCCGGCTTTGCTAACCTTACTTGACATTCAAGAGCACTCAAGTGTTAAGTTAGCCGTTGGGGATATCAGGCCGATTGTACTGTGATATTATACCAACAGGTCCCAGCCCGGAAAGTAAAGATCCCCCAAGGAGACAATTCGATAACTATCCGCTACTAGCACGGCGCTCTCACCCTCCGAGGTGTGGTCACGTTATTAAGGAACAAAAATAGGAGAGTGATGCGAAAGATTGTTGAACGTAGTACAATACATGCTTGTTTACTCAACTGGTTGAGGCCAAATAGGCTCATATAACAGGTGGAAGGAGGTCCAAGTGCCGTTCGAGACTCACAAGTCGATAAGCTTATCATAGAATACCAGTGTCGGCGATACCGATTACATGTGATTTCCCCTCTTGGAGAATGTTGGACATTACCGGTGTATTCAGGGAATCTTAGAGACTGGACGGCAGGAAAGAAACCATATAAGTGGAAACGAAAAATAGCATTAGCAGGTAGAGACCTATAATAGGAGACCTAGGATGGTAGAGACCCCGGAGAAGAAACAGGATGTTTTTTCCCCTCACTCCAATGTATGATAATTGCCCATCATACCAAGATAACTATCTTCTTCTATCGGATAGATGCATTTCGACAGCCAACCGTAAACACCACAAACGTCGACCTCCCCGGATATGTCGAGGGTCAAAACCTGGGAAAGGAATGCCTTGTAACCCAGAGTTGAACATCACTCCAGTGGATAACTTAGCTAAGAAGGGCCCCGAGCGCGATCCCAATATGCCGGACAAATCGGGCGAGTCACCACTTTCATTGGCTAGACGCAGCTTCCACAAAAGCAATAAATGCTATCAATGTTATCTCTTCCCCCTCCTAATCCCGCTTAAACCCCCTGGAGCGTTCGATATTCTCCCAATTGCGGAGGATTGTGTGCGCCTCCGCCCCTCAAAACCGGGAAATCCAAGTTAGTATCATAACATTATGATGGGGGGGGTCCCCCAATCCGTCAAATCGTCTGAGGTGCAACCTTTTTCTCAACCTTTTCTCTCTCCTTCTCCATTTCCTCCCTCTTAGTTTCCCTCGCCCGGCTTGCCGGGCCAGATGTGCCTAGCGATCAACAAACCCCCCTCTAACTCAATTCATCCCCATGTTTCTTTAGCCCTCCGCTCAATAATTCAAAAGGCTTCGGTTCGGAGTAGAAAAAGATGTATGAAAAGTTTCCTGTAATGTGGTTTCGCCTTTGTAAAGATTTAATCACTTCGACCTGTGGGAGGTTACGCTTCACGAGATGAAATCTGTGGATTTACCGGCGCAGATTCTTCCCCCCCCTCCCCCTCTCTTTGAAAGTAGCCTCTGCAAGGAGAGTGCTGTGTCCGAAAGAGCAATACCTTATTGTCTCTGGCCCTATATCGGCTTAGAGCAAAGACTTCCTATGGCACCCTAGAATCACGTCTCGCATATTGGGGCTGGGCACAGTATAAGGCACACATAATGCTTATTCCCAACTCTTGGCAATGCTTTAATTCCCCTTCCTTAGCGAGAGAGGCTGCGGGCAAAGTTTCTTAGCAGAAGCAGACCCCGATCGAGTGATACCCTATGACTCTAGATCCACTTCTTTACTCCCCTCCTAGACATTATCTTACGATTTATGCTGTTAAGAGGGTCAGCCCTTGCCGAAGCAATGAGCTCCCGTTTTTATATGGGAGAGTAGGGAGTAAAGGAGATGAGATCTACGGAAGGATCAGGTTTCTCTCGTTGTGATTTATATGTACATCCCTTTGGTTAGTAGAGTGCCGAATCTGTTCCATTTGTTACTAAGATGAAAGGTATTGTATGACGTGAGCACGGGCAGATCGCGCTACAGAGGTTTATCGCGCGTTCGTGGCAAGTGTAATGACGGAGGAGGGAAACGGGGAAAGTACCAATGGAGGGCATTAGATATTGGTAGTTTGCTATTTCCTGCTTTACCTACCATCAGAAACCACGGCACAGAAGAAAACAGATCAGAAAACCACCACTCCGTCCGGGAAAGGGTACCACAGAATTCTGAGTTCATTCGCTTACCTTCTTTCCCCCAACTATCTTTTTTCCTCAAATGGCCTCCTGACCGAGTTAACACTACATGTGCAGTCCGTATTGAAAGGCCCTCATCTACCTACATTCCCCCCCNACGAGTCCCGATGTTAGCTCACTAGTGATCGACAGGTTGGGTGATGAGGCCAAAGGAAAACCTGATACAGTTGCTTGCTTCTATTTTGATTTCGCTGCTCGAAAGGACCAGACTCCGGCCAATATGCTCGGCTCACTACTCAGGCAGATTGTCGACGGGTTGGACAGAATGCCACAAGGCATAGGGCAGGCCTTTGGAGATCAGAAGAAGGTCGCTGGTGGCCGGAGACTACGGGTTGCCGAACTTGTGGAAATACTACAGAGTGTGATATGCTCACAGCGCACCTTTATATGTGTCGATGCCCTGGACGAATGTGCGGAAGAGCACCGACTTGAAGTTCTTGGCTCCCTAAGAAAAATTCTGGAGAAGTCCGAAGGCGCTCGAATCCTCATAACTGGTCGACGGCATGTCCGTAGTGAGATAGAGAAGCACCTCGGTGAGAAAGCAGCAATGGTACCAATAAAACCCAGCAATGAAGACATTAGAGGGTATATCCGCATGAGATTGAGCAAGGATACCTCCCCCGATGAGATGGACGACGGTCTTAAAGCAGAAATCACCAAGCATCTCGCTGAAAACATTCCCGAATCGTGAGTTAACAACATGATCGCAGGTAATCTGTGTTAGGTGCTGCGCTGACAAATGGATCTAGATTTCTGCTAGTTTCCATAAGCCTAGAATCTATCCTGAGAGAAACGACTGTGTATAGTAGGCGGGAAAGGCTTGCAACAATGGCGGGTGGCTCGGACGTGAAGGATGTTTACGGTTCAACACTGGAGCGGATAATGGAGCAGGGTGGGGAGAGAGCAAGACTCGGGATCGCAGCTTTGATGTGGATCTCGTACTCGGAGCGGCCATTACAACTCGATGAGCTGCTTCATGCCCTAACGGTCGAGATAGGATCAACGGGGCTCAATCGCAAAAAAATTCCTTCACTCCGGACACTGCTAAGCTGTTGCCTAGGGCTTATCGCCTTCGACAAGGGGGCTTCGAGGGTCCGCTTGATCCATTCTACTCTCCAGGAGTATCTTTACACTCGTCCCGATCTTTTTCCCAGCGCTCACTCGGAAATTGCCGAAACCTGCTTGACATACCTCAACTTTCAGGGTGTCAAAGACCATTCGCCCACCCTCTGGGCCGCCCCGCAATCAGCTCCCTTTCTTCAATATTGCTCCTTATACTGGGGAGTCCACGCCAAAAGAGAAACATCAAGCCGTGTGATATCACTCGCACTTGATCTTTTCAGTCAATTAGAAAACCATTTATCTGCTAAATTACTATTGGCAGTTCTGTTGCCAAGGCTTGATCGGTGGTGGAGTGACATCCCGCGCGACGGTCATCTTGTTGGATTTACTGGTCTACACTGTGCGTCACTTCTCGGAATATCTGAAATTGCAACAACTTTCACAAAAATAAAAGGCCTCGATTTGAACAAGAGAGATTTTCTGAGTCTTACACCACTCATGTGGGCTGCAATTTTTGGGCAAGAGGGAGTGGTAAAACTACTCCTCGAACAGCAAGACGTTCACCCAAATAAAGCGGACAAATATCATGGTCGAACCGCACTCTCGTGGGCTGCGGGAATGGGACATGAGGGTGTGGTAAGGCTGTTTCTTGACTATGCATCCCCTAGTCCTGGCGGCACTGATAGCTTGTGTGGAACACCGCGAGTAGGCAATTTATTCTTGGGAAGGAGACATCTCAAGCTCGAGAAGCCAGACAAAAACGGTGAGACACCACTCTTGCGGGCTGCCGGTAATGGCCATGAGGGAGTTGTAAAGCTACTACTAGGACGGGGTGATATCAACCCCAACCGGGCAGAAAAATGGGGGGATACACCACTCCTGCGGGCTGCCCGCAATGGCCACGAGGGGGTTGTGGGGCTGCTGTTAGGGCGGGGTGATGTCAACCCCGACAGGGCAGACAAATCGGGCTGGACGCTACTCACGCAGGCTGCCATCCATGGCCATGAGGGAGTTGTAAAGCTACTGTTAGGACGGAAAGATGTCAACCCCAACAGGGCAGACAGATCGGGCCGAACACCGCTTTCGTGGGCTGCCAGCTATGGTCGTGAGGAAGTTGTGAAGTTGCTGCTGCAACTGGGTGGTGT
>PYWC01000044.1:435202-445379 GCA_003182015.1 Tuber magnatum
AACAAGAAAGCACAATTGCAAGTGCTGGAAGATGGAAGAGAATCCAAGGAAGGAGAATGCCAAGATGTGGAAGGGAATAGGATGGCAAACATTGAAGTGGAGAGAGATAGGAGAGTGTTAGGCGGTAGCCGACTCTAAGGACACGCGAGTCTGGACTAAGGCCCGATAGGTGACGAAGTGATTTCTAGGAAGGCTCACTTATCGTGTCAAGAGGAAATGTAGGTTTCTATCGTAGAACGAATATATTGATAAGATCTCTTCTCCGTCGCTAATGATTGTTTAAGCGCGAGAGGCACCTCGATATTTATATTCTGCGTCTGGGTGTTCGCGGCCTATCTATTCCTCCCTCTTTTCCTTGGTGCGAACTTCGTAGACCCTGAAAACCTTTGCCCCGCTTGACTCTGATTTCCTCAGACAGCGGGGAGGGTGTCCTACCCCTCTCCTCGCTGCATCGGTGCAAATCATAGTCACTTGAACCCCTTCACCATGGCAAGCGGATACTGGTCCTTTCTCTGCATACGGAGTGATCAGCTCTGGCGACAGACCTATCAAATGCCGGCGGATTTCTCATCTGTCTGCATCAACCCGCAGAAAACATGCTCCTGTCTTATCGCGCCAATGGCGGTTAGGCCTCATCATGCCCAGGGTTGGTCTCTTCACGCGGTAGGCCCTCATCTGTCTCTACCTTGTCATGCCTTTGGGGTGTGGGCGAACGATCGTCTCTTGGGCGTTGTTCCCTTCTAAGGATTTCCCTCCGCATTCCTCCACCAGCGGACTTGAAATTTGGTCTTACTGCCCTCATGGCAGCTGGGAACTCCTATCGGAGTAGCCGACCTCCCCCCAGTTGGCATCCATCCGTTGGCGCAGCTGAGGGATCTTTGCATGTGTTTATCTTCACAACCAACCGACCAATTTAGTTCGCTTGACCTTCTCAGAATAGCCAAGAATCCTCTCTTGAGGATCCGGCGAAAACCCCACGGTCGGCAACCTTCGGTGGTGGCGTAATTGTGGGTTTTGTGCCTGCATCGTATTGGTGAACATTAACTCATGCTCTAAATACTCCGACGGACCCTGGGATCGAACACGTGATCTTTTGCCAATAATCACGTGACATGCCCATTACGCTATGCCAGTTCGTCTTATGTGTAACAGAGAGATGAGGGAATCAAGGAGGATCAAGGAATGCGGAATGCAGGAGTAGGAGGAGGAGAAGTAGAGAAGAGAGAGGTCGAAGATGAAGAATGGTTGGTAGAGGAAGTGTTAGAGTTTGGATGGCAGGAGCAGATAGCACAAGAAGTGCAAGAGGTTGTGAATGAGGAAAGAGATGCTATGGCTGAAGCTCTTAGATGTTAGCTAGTCTTATTCAAGTATCAATAAATAAGGTTTAAGCATTGAATCTTGACAAAAGGTAATATCTTTTGAACTCAGGGTATTTTGAATATTGAAATAGCTAACAAATAATTTAGGAATTCATAATATGTGATAACTATGAAACTTGAGAAGGAGAAATCCAAAAGGCAAGATCTTGTATGCTATCTTGAAGTTCTAAAGTTTCTTCAAGTCCAAAGATATGGACTGCAGAAACCCTTCTAGCAATGAACTTAGAAATTGGCAGCATCTATTGTTGCAGCAATCAGTAGACATAGAGAATGAGTTTGAAATTGCTTTATCTAATAGGAAAAGAGTTGGGTTAAGGACCGCCATATTTCTCTTGTATATCAGGAAAAGTCTTCTATACTCCATCAATTGATTGATGATGAAGAAATAAGGGTAGCTTTGCCAGAGTACCTGTGTAATGTGTTCAAGCCAGGCTGTAGTCATGTAGTGGTACGATAGGAGCAGATGGCTTCTTGATCAAGAAGAAGTGAGTGCTGCTTACTAAAGAAGTCTACGAACGGGGTGTAATTGTAGATCAAAGAAGTAACCATTCAACCAAGTATATTAAGAATACTGTCTCTCGAAGTCTGCTGTTTCCACTGTGGGAATTAGCAGTCTTTAAATACTGCATATTGCTTATCTGCAGTGTGTGCGATATTCCAACATGTTGTGGGTCTCAACCGACAGTACACAAAACAATACAAGTATCAAACAATACGGTGAAACCAAACATAAAACGATGTGTGTATTAAGCGATAGTACACAAAACAATACAAGTATCAAACAATACTGTGAAACGAAATATAAAACAATGTGTGTATCAACCGATAGCCCACGAAACAATACAAGTCTCAAACAATACTGTGAAACCAAACATAAAACAAGGTGTGTATCAACCGATAATACATGAAACAATACAAGTATCAAATGATACTGTGAAACCAAATATAAACTAACATTGTAATGTGTTCGGGCCAGGCCCTAGTCACGTAGTGGTAGGATAGGAGCAGATGGCTTCATGATCAACACGAAGCGAGCGCTGCTTGCTAAAGGAGGCTTCGAACGCGGTGTAGTAGGAGATCCAAGAAGTAACCGTTCAACCAAGTATATTTAAGAATACTGTCTGTCGAAGTCTGCTGTTTCCATCGCAGGAATCAGTGGTCTTTAAATACAGCATATCGCTTATCTCCAGTATGAGCGATATTGCAAAACAATGTGTGTATCAACTGATAGCACACGAAACGATACAAGTATCAAACGATACTGTGAAAACCAAACATAAAACAATGTGTGTATCAACCGATAGCACACGAAACGATACAAGTATCAAACGATACTGTAAAACGAAACAATTTAGTACCCGTACCGGTTACACTCTCAAAACAAAATAACAATTTCACTAAATAAAACAATCCAAGGAAATCCTAATGAACTGCTAATGGCCGGTAGTCCCACCATTCTCGGGATAGGACCCATCCTCATCGTCATCGCTATCGTGCAACAATCTCCTGTCGTCCTGCAACATCCATTCCGCACCTTCCAACCATCTCTCCAAGCACTTCCCACATGGCGCTCCGCGCACAAAGCAACCAGACTCCCAGTAATGTGGCAGGTCCACAAAGTTCCGAACTATCCACGCCTCCCATTCCTCTGTCTCGACATCGATTCGTCTGCAATCTTCGCAGTGATCGGTGTAGAAAATCTTCCCGTATGCGTCTTCTGGAATGATTTCTCGGTAAAGTAGGTACCCCAAAATGAGGTCTCATCCCTTTATGCTGACTTCTGCGTAGTTTGACATTTTTGTGTAAGGATAAGTTTTGTAATAGGGTGAAGGTTTTGTAAGAGGTTAAGGTTTTGGAGGTCTGGTAGTGTTATCTGTCTTCTGCGGCAGTTTTTAGGGGGCTGGTGGCCGGTATTTATATTTCGGTGGTGACGTCGCTTAGTTGTTGGCCTCGCTTGGGTGTTGGCCTCGCTGAGGTTTTTTAGGAAAAAAAAGAGGGTTGCTTAATTTCGGTTTCTTCCGTTTCCATGCAACCATCACATTTTTCTGTACTTAGGTAGCATCCGCTACCGAAGCGGAAAAAGTCTGACACTGTTTCTCCCCACATTCGTCTCGTCGATTCTGTTGTTATTTCCAGGCATTGGTTGCAGATGTGTACGAATAGTCGGTGTGTAAGGTATCGTCTAGGGGTAATATCACGGTTCACCAACAGCCCCATTCGCTAATGGCGCAGTCTCCAAGGTACTTGCTCATAGTTTGACATCGCAAGGCTGTTGGATGGATTGTTTTTTCCTCTCGCTATTGTCAGTACTCCGCCTTGGCCAGCCGGGCTAGGTATGCTACTTCATCCTCCATCACGCGATGTTCATCTTCACTGATTTCGAAATCGCTCTCGAAATGGGCTGACCAAAATCCGTCCAGTATTCCTTGGTCTTTGTCTGGGTGCAGGTGTTGGATTTCTGGTAAGGTTGGGCTCCATGCTACTGTTACATGGTTTATCGTAGGGGGTAGTTCGTCCTCCAGTCTGTGGTCTTTCCACCATTTATTAACCACTTCCATCGCATTTTCCAATCCTTCAAGGGGTTCCCAGCTATTTTCTGTTTCCGGGTACCCCATCCATTTCACTAGGAATTGGTCACGGTCATATCGTCTTCTGTGGTCTCGTATAGTTTCCACTTCCCATTCCGGTTTCTCGTTTACCACGATTGGGGGTGGTTTTGCATGGCTCCTGGCAGGGAAGGAAACATCATCGTTCGGGTGGTATCTTTTCACGGTGAATGCATGGAATGTTGCTTTTCGGTTTCTGTACACTCTGCCATCCATTTCTACTGCGTAATTTTGTGTATGCTCATGGTAACCGATTATCTTGAATTGTCCACGCCAGCCCTGTTGCAATTTCTTCCTACATCCAGATTCTGTTGCGAGTAAGCTTCCATATACTAGTAACAGATTACCTTTTCCTATCGGTGTATGGTCTCTGCGTCGTTTTGCTGGTCTTCTCGTGCTTCTAAATCGCGCTATTTTAATCGCATTGAATACCGCATTCTGGATTGCTTGGTGCCTGTTTAGCAATTCGTCGGCAGCCGGTACGGCGGAGTTTTTGTAGTTCGCTAGAAGTAGTAGTGGATAATTCGTTCCGAAAATGGCCTTATATGGTGACATACCGAGAGTTTCTGACCATCCTGCATTCAGGTATGCTGCTGTCTCTGGTATGGCATCAAACCAATTGTTTCGTCCGGCGTTGACTAGGTTTCGGAAAGCCATCTTCAATTCTCGAATTTTTCTTTCGACCTGTCCATTTATCTCATGATAGCCTGGTACCGCCTCGATATGTTCAATGCCTAACGATCGCCACTGTTGTCTCCATACATGTGACTCAAATCTTGGGTCTGCGTAGCTTACTATAGATGTTGGGTAGCCATGGGGTGTAAATATTTTGTTGCGTAGAAGTTCTGAGGACGTTATGCCTGTTACATGCTTTGTTGTAGGTATAAGCCACGTGAATCCTGAAAATCTATCCATCGCAACTANTTGTGCCCGCACAATTTCGGCCATTCAGGCCTCCTCAGACAAACTCGGTCCCTTCGGTGTGCGGCTCCTTTCTTATATTCTTTCCCCTCAATAATGATATTTAATCATACCGGTCTATGCCACCAGTGCATAGATGAGGGAGCGACCTTTCTAACCCGGCCTTAGGTGTTCGACTCCTGCCATTGCATATGATTTGAGGCGAGCACGCTGTCCTTTGTCCCGCCTAGCAACCTGCAGCCTACCCACTCGCCGTCGTCGCTGGTGCCATCCTGGGACTGGGGAAGTACCTTCAGGCCGTCCTGCGCTGTCCTGACTCATTTCCTGTGCATGACCTTTGCAGGAAAGAGTTAGGGCGCCCTGAGTTGCCCCCGGCAACAGTCCCCTGTTCATGCATGCTGGGTTTGAACCTTCTCTACCCAGGGAGGAGTATAAAGTCTCGCCGTCCCGCATTCAGGTCGGGGGTCATTGTTGATTTCATCCCCCTGAGATGGGTTAACTTTCTCCGTTATACATGCTTTTTCATGCCTTTCATACTTCTGTCCCTTCCCAAGCTCAGAGCCCAGTCAGTGCGGTTCGCCTTCATTCTTGACTAAGCCGTTGCCCTAGCTCAGAACATAGGTCGTCGTTTCTATACAGGGCTCCCGGTTGTCCAATCTATCCCCCTTCTTGATCCGACAACTCCCGAAGTCTAGGTGCTGGTGGCACATGGGTTTGGTTCACCGCTGGCCTCGGGGCGGTATTCCGAACCTCCATGTTTCGGGGCCTAAACTTCGCTGCTTTCTGCTGTCCTATCGTTGCGACAACGGCTCTCTTCCTACAAGCTCCCCACTTGTGGTTGTTGAGTCCGCACCGGGTGTAGCTTTTATTTTCCCAGTATTGGTCAACCAGGTTTTGGGGTATTCCTTCGTGAGCTTTCTTCCAGTCAGTATGCTCCACCCCTGGGGTCCTGGTCGCTTTGGTGGTTTGGGCGAACCTTGCTGACGTGAAGCTTCCCGGTGCCGTCTTCGTCTGGAACTTGCTAGGTCGCCATTCGGCTTTTCCGCGCTTTGGCTCCTTTTCTCAGTCCTCCCGGCATCGCTTCTGTGGTCCGGAAGAACCCGAGGAGCTGGACGGATTGTCTCGTTATTGCCGTTTACCATCGTGGAAAGCCTCCTCCTGGTTTCTGACTGCCCGAAGGTGCTCTAGCCATTCGGAGTTCGTGTCGTATCGCTTATGAGACAACTGTCTCAGTATCGCTTCTGGTAGTCGGTCCTCGACCATCTCCCTCCATGCCGTCCCTTGTAGCTTGGCCTTGATGTTTAAGTTTTCCATCTGGAGAAGGTACTTGTCGATGTCCTTCTCATACTTGATTTTTCCAATCTCGGCCAAAGCCTTCCGATCCTCATTGGTCGGTGAGAAGCGCACGATGGTTTGGTGCCGAAACTGTTCCCACGTTAGCAATTCAGGATGAGCGGTATACCCTTCGAGCCCTTCCATGCTCTTCCTATACCAATCGCTGAAGGGTGTCACATCTGCACCCTTCGTCCTTCCCAAGGCATAGACAATCCTATCTTTATCCTCCATCCACAGCATGGGATTTCGGCTCAAGTAGTCCTGGCACGTGTGCAGCCAGGTCTTTATATCCTGGTAGGACTTTGCTTTGTATACGAATGGAGGGTCAGCGGGCTTCTTCTGATGCAAAGCAGTTTGTCAGGCCAACTCCTTGGCCAACTGCAGCATCATCTGATGTTCCTCCTCTTCCTTAGCCGTCCTTGGCCTTCCCGGAGCCAGCGGCCCAGGCCGGCGGCTTGGTCCTTCTCCTCCATTATCCGACCCGTTGACCCCCGGGTCTGGGTCTCCTGCTCCTCCGGCGACACTGGGAGGTACCGCAGTATCTCCTCGGCCACTCTGTATGGTCTCTGGCCGGGTACTCTGTTCTGCGGGTCCCTTCCTCTTGTCTTGTTGGGACGGCCCTGATCGTCCTTGCCCGGTTTCTCCATCATGGGTCGACCCACCCTGATGCAAGCCTAATGCGGTCTGTACCAGCGCCGTTACTTCTCTTGTTGATTGGGTGAACATCTGGGTCATGTTCTGTTACATGTCCTTAAGCCCAGTCGTTACCTTTTTGTCGAGCGTCTGTAGTTCGGTAACAAACTGCAGCTCCTGGGTTCCCCGACGCCGCCGTTCCTCGTCTAACTCGTTCCGGAGTCTATTCAGTTCTGTATAGAGCTCGTGGTCTCTACTCACCGATTCCTGGATGGTGCTTCCCATGTCCTGGTACAGCGGTCCGCTGACCGCTGCTTGCTGTTCCGATCACTTGTGCATGCGAGCGAGTGCCGCTTCGATCACTCCCTTAAATCTGATGATCTCGGCCACTACCTCTCCCTCCAGTTTCCTATTCCGATTTTGCCAGAGTGCCAATTCCTCTCCAACCAACTTCTCCCCATTCAGCAGTCACTCTCTTACTTGAGCAAGGCCCTCCGCTGTCTCTTTCCCCTCATCTGATAGGGTCCCGTATGCGACCATCTGGTCATTCTGGGTTTGGGTGATGCTGCGGTCCAACTGTCTGATCAGTGTCCCAATGTATGCGGCGAAGGCACCGAAATCGGTGGTGCCTGAGGGGGTTGGGGTTCCAGAGCGTGACCTTTGCCCGCGTCGTCTTTTTGCGACGCTTTGAGTCGGCCCTCGGGGCACTGAGGGCCCCGACGGGTTCCTCTGTGTGGGGGTAGAACCTACCCGTAGGGGTGGGATGTTGTCTCCCGGAGGTGGTGGTGGGAGTGGGTAAGAGCTATTTTGGCCCTGTCCCCATGCGGAAATTAGCCGCTGCTGACTCTCAGCCCGCAGCATGTCGGTATCGCTAGAGTCCTCTGACCCTTCTTTGATTCTTAGTTGCGACATATTCCTTCTTCTTTCTATGAGTGTGAGGTGTTTAAGGGCCCACTTGATCCTGTAATCAGTGAACCAGAAGGGAACGTTTTCATTGTCAAAGACTTCGCTTATGGTAAGATCAAACTCGATCTCGTAGATGTGTAGGTTTCATTGGAGGTAAATTTGAGATAGATGGTTGAGGGCTTTGGATAACTGGTCTTTCAGGCTCATTGAATGAGGTGGTTGTGAGCCTCAGTAGTATGGAAGTTGTCAATATAGTGTTAGGCGGTAGCCGACTCTCTGGACACGCGAGTCTGGACTAAGGCCCGATAGGTGACGAAGTGATTTCTAGGAAGGCTCACTTATCGTGTCAAGAGGAAATGTAGGTTTCTATCGTAGAACGAATATATTGATAAGATCTCTTCTCCGTCGCTAATGATTGTTTAAGCGCGAGAGGCACCTCGATATTTATATTCTGCGTCTGGGTGTTCGCGGCCTATCTATTCCTCCCTCTTTTCCTTGGTGCGAACTTCGTAGACCCTGAAAACCTTTGCCCCGCTTGACTCTGATTTCCTCAGACAGCGGGGAGGGTGTCCTACCCCTCTCCTCGCTGCATCGGTGCAAATCATAGTCACTTGAACCCCTTCACCATGGCAAGCGGATACTGGTCCTTTCTCTGCATACGGAGTGATCAGCTCTGGCGACAGACCTATCAAATGCCGGCGGATTTCTCATCTGTCTGCATCAACCCGCAGAAAACATGCTCCTGTCTTATCGCGCCAATGGCGGTTAGGCCTCATCATGCCCAGGGTTGGTCTCTTCACGCGGTAGGCCCTCATCTGTCTCTACCTTGTCATGCCTTTGGGGTGTGGGCGAACGATCGTCTCTTGGGCGTTGTTCCCTTCTAAGGATTTCCCTCCGCATTCCTCCACCAGCGGACTTGAAATTTGGTCTTACTGCCCTCATGGCAGCTGGGAACTCCTATCGGAGTAGCCGACCTCCCCCCAGTTGGCATCCATCCGTTGGCGCAGCTGAGGGATCTTTGCATGTGTTTATCTTCACAACCAACCGACCAATTTAGTTCGCTTGACCTTCTCAGAATAGCCAAGAATCCTCTCTTGAGGATCCGGCGAAAACCCCACGGTCGGCAACCTTCGGTGGTGGCGTAATTGTGGGTTTTGTGCCTGCATCGTATTGGTGAACATTAACTCATGCTCTAAATACTCCGACGGACCCTGGGATCGAACACGTGATCTTTTGCCAATAATCACGTGACATGCCCATTACGCTATGCCAGTTCGTCTTATGTGTAACAGAGAGATGAGGGAATCAAGGAGGATCAAGGAATGCGGAATGCAGGAGTAGGAGGAGGAGAAGTAGAGAAGAGAGAGGTCGAAGATGAAGAATGGTTGGTAGAGGAAGTGTTAGAGTTTGGATGGCAGGAGCAGATAGCACAAGAAGTGCAAGAGGTTGTGAATGAGGAAAGAGATGCTATGGCTGAAGCTCTTAGATGTTAGCTAGTCTTATTCAAGTATCAATAAATAAGGTTTAAGCATTGAATCTTGACAAAAGGTAATATCTTTTGAACTCAGGGTATTTTGAATATTGAAATAGCTAACAAATAATTTAGGAATTCATAATATGTGATAACTATGAAACTTGAGAAGGAGAAATCCAAAAGGCAAGATCTTGTATGCTATCTTGAAGTTCTAAAGTTTCTTCAAGTCCAAAGATATGGACTGCAGAAACCCTTCTAGCAATGAACTTAGAAATTGGCAGCATCTATTGTTGCAGCAATCAGTAGACATAGAGAATGAGTTTGAAATTGCTTTATCTAATAGGAAAAGAGTTGGGTTAAGGACCGCCATATTTCTCTTGTATATCAGGAAAAGTCTTCTATACTCCATCAATTGATTGATGATGAAGAAATAAGGGTAGCTTTGCCAGAGTACCTGTGTAATGTGTTCAAGCCAGGCTGTAGTCATGTAGTGGTACGATAGGAGCAGATGGCTTCTTGATCAAGAAGAAGTGAGTGCTGCTTACTAAAGAAGTCTACGAACGGGGTGTAATTGTAGATCAAAGAAGTAACCATTCAACCAAGTATATTAAGAATACTGTCTCTCGAAGTCTGCTGTTTCCACTGTGGGAATTAGCAGTCTTTAAATACTGCATATTGCTTATCTGCAGTGTGTGCGATATTCCAACATGTTGTGGGTCTCAACCGACAGTACACAAAACAATACAAGTATCAAACAATACGGTGAAACCAAACATAAAACGATGTGTGTATTAAGCGATAGTACACAAAACAATACAAGTATCAAACAATACTGTGAAACGAAATATAAAACAATGTGTGTATCAACCGATAGCCCACGAAACAATACAAGTCTCAAACAATACTGTGAAACCAAACATAAA
>PYWC01000044.1:455171-479275 GCA_003182015.1 Tuber magnatum
GTTCGGATTCTTCGTTACTCGAGCTGTTGTTTGAGGAGCTTTCTGGAGATTCGCTAGGGTTATCGTCTGGTGGCTGCCCTACTACCGAGTGATCTGATCCTTCTTCTTCGCTTTCCTCCTTCTTAGATGTCCCGATAGGTATGCTGTCTTTCTTTGGTGGTTGTGCCAGCCCCTTTCCTTTACTGGGGCTGAGGGGAAAGTGCCCAGGAAGGGTGGCTGCTTCCTTTGCTAATTTGTCCGTTGTCTCGCTAAAGGCCTGCTGGCCCAGTTTCGCGCTAATTTTCCTTCTGCTTCGTGGATCGAAAAATCGCTCTTTGGCCCTATCCGTTTCTTAGGTTGCCTTTTCTGGGTAAGGCCTTCTCGTGGGACCTGCTTCCCACTCCGAGTCTCTAATGACTCAATCGTGTCGTTTGGTGGAGCCAAACTTCTCGTGGTTCTGCCGCTCCCTGATGCTAGCTTCGCTTATTGGACTTTTCGTAGGTTGATCAGACCAGGTCCCTGCCGGTTTCTTAACCACTTGCTGTGGTTAAAAAAATGTAACATGTTCGGGCCAGGCCCTAGTCACGTAGTGGTACGATAGGAGCAGATGGCTTCGTGATCAACACGAGGCGAGCGCTGCTTGCTAAACGAGGCTTCGAACACGGTGTAATAGGAGATCAAAGAAGTAACTGTTCAACCAAGCATATTTAAGAATACTGTCTGACGAAGTCTGCTGTTTCTATCGCGGGAATCAGCGGTCTTTAAATACAGCATATCGCTTATCTCCAGTGTGAGCGATATTGGAAAACCTGCTGTGTATCAACCGACAGCACATGAAACGATACAAGTATCAAACAATACTGTAAAACCAAACATAAAACAATTTGTGTATCAACCGATAGCACACGAAACGATACCAGTATCAAACGATACCGGTATCAAACGATACTGTAAAACCAAACAATTTAGTACCCGTACCGGTTACAAACCTAGTACCTGTACTAGTTACAACCTGGCTGGTACAGGTTAGAAGATTGTAGGACAAAGTGTTGCTTATACTATTTCATCCTATTGGCAGACTGGAATACTACTCTTCGAAGAACAGACTGAGTTGAAAACACCTCTATCACGATATTTACCAGAACCTGAAGTCCAGCTCGTGTAATTGACACAAGAGAGACAGGAGGTGCAGAATACTTGGAGCAGTTGTATAGCTGCAAAATTGGTGCAGAAGATGGGGTATAAACAACAGGATGTTAAAAAGGGGGTTTACAAGAATAGGTATAAGCGGGCTGATGTTGTTGACTATAGGCAGGTGTAACATGTTCAGGCCGGGCCCTAGTAATGTAGCAGTATGATAGGAGCAGATGGCTTCTTGATCAACAAGAAGCGAGCGCTGCTTACTAAAGGAGTCTTCGAATGGGGTATAATTGCAGATCAAAGAAGTAACTATTCAACCAAGTATATTAAGAATACTGTCTGTCGAAGTCTGCTGTTTCCACTGTGGGAATTAGCGGTCTTTAAATTCAGCATCTTGCTCATCTCCAGTGTGAGCGATATTCCAACACATTGTATATATCAACTGATAGCACACAAAACAATACAAGTATCACCTGATACTATAAAACCAAACATAAAACAAGGTGTGTATAAACCGATAGTACATGAAACAATACAGGTATCAAACGATACTGTGAAACTAAACATAAAACAATCTCTGTATTGACTGATATCAGAGGACACAATACAAGTATCAAGCGATACTCGTGAGACCCAACATAAAACCATGTGTGTATCAACTGATATCACACGAAACAATACAAGTATCAAGTGATACTCATGAAACCCAATATAAACTAACCTAGTACCCGTACTGGTTACAGTAGGAGCATTTCTTGCCTACCCAAAACTACTTGAAGGTCGGATGGTATGCTAGTAGCTGATTGCTAAGAACAAGGGCAAAGAGCTTTGAATGGTGTTCCCACCAAATCTCCCTGCTGGAGCCAAGCCCATTTTACTGGTTGTTTATGATGAGACAACATTTGATGGGAATGATGGCTGGTCTAAGATTTGGATTGAAGAAGATTATATTCTACCCAAGAAGAAATCTTGTGGCAAGGCGATTATTGTAACCGGTACGGGTTACTATTGTTTTATGTTTGGTTTCACAGTATCGGCTGATACTTGTATTGTTTCGTGTGCTATTGGTTGATACACACCTTGTTTTATGTTTGGTTTCACAGTACCGGTTGATACTTGTATTGTTTCGTGTGCTATCGGTTGATACAAACATTGTTTTATGTTTGCTTTACAGTATCGTTTGATACTTGTATTGTTTCGTGTGCTATCGGTTAATACACACGGTGTTTTATGTTTAGTTTTACAGTATCATTTGATACTTGTATCGTTTCGTGTGCTATCGGTTGATACACACAATGTTTTATGTTTGGTTTAAAAGTATCATTTGATACTTGTATCGTTTCGTGTGCTATCGGTTGATACACACAATGTTTTGCAATACCGCTCATACTGGAGATAAGCGATATGCTGTATTTAAAGACCGTTGATTCCCGCCATGGAAACAGCAGACTTCGACAGACAGTATTCTTAAATATACTTGGTTGAATGGTTACTTCTTTGATCTCCTATTACACCCTGTGTGAAGCCTCCTTTAGTAAGCAGCGCTCGCTTCCTGTTGATCACGAAGCTATCTGCTCCTATCGTACCGCTACATGACTAGGGCCTGGCCCGAACACGTTACAATTATAGTGTCAGACTTTCTTGCTCCAAGAGGATGTTTAAGACTTCTTGAAGGTGAACATCTTGATCCCAACCTAGAATACAGAAATCTGAAGGAGGGCCCAAAGCGTCTTGATTACTATCTTGCCACCTGTTCCCTTAAATATAGTGGCAATACATGGTGGGATAGTGACCAACCTGTTGAGCAGGTTCTAAAGCTGGCAATTCCTATCTTCAAAGTTGCACTCCCTGGCTGCTAGGCTCTTTTCCTGTTTGACAATACTATGAGTTATTCAGTCTATGTACTGGGTACCTTAGGAGCAAGTATGATGAACCTATGCCCAGAAGGAAGCCAGGCACAGCTTGGACCTGGTAGAAACTCTTTAACTAAAGAGATTCAACTAATGGTGATGCTGGACAGTTCGTCAAAGAGACTCCAAATGGTACTGCAGGAGAGAGGGCTATGGAGACCAAAATTGCGAGTACAATACCATAGACCAGATGGAAAAAAGAACGAAACATGCCTCAATAGAGGCACATGTTGTGCAAGAGCATTGATGGCCAAAGAGTCAGATTTTAAGGCACAAAGAAGCTACTTGGAGGAAGAGGTGAACTTAAAAGGATACCTTGTTGGTTTTTTCCCTAAGTATCACTGCGAACTCAATTTTATTGAGTACTATTGGGGGGCTGCAAAGCACTATGTATGATGAAAATGTGGATACAATATCCGTGTATTACATACAATGGTACCTGAATGCCTGAATTCAGTAAAACTAATTTTAATCTGGAAGTTTTAGGTGCCTACAAAGGGAATAATAAGAGTATACCATGAAGGTATTGCTTATAGTACACCAGACTTTAAAGAGAAGGTTACTAAAATATATAGAAGTCATCATAGAGTTTCAGACTCTCAGACTATTGTATATAATTAATATCTCTTACAATAGTTACACTTCTTCATAGTCAATCACTCACTGTCTTGGCAATTATTTGCACAGCCACTATTGTATTTGACTGTGCCACATGGTTGACAGTCTTCCCTTCTTGAACCTATAGTAATTTAGAAATATGGATGCTGTTTTGCGAAAAGGTATACAATAGCATGTGTAGACTTTGAGTTGTGTTCACTTTTAGTTTGCATAGCAACCAAGGTCATCTTGAGAAAACAGCAAAAGCATATCTCTCCTACTAAAATTGAAATAACTCTACAACCAAAGTAGAAAAATTATTATAAATTAAATAGAAATACAACATATCTTGGTCCTAATAATTCTATATAAAAAGATTTGTTTTTTTGTAAGTATACTGTTTTCTCATATAGGGCTCAAAGTTTGGGGTATAAAAATAAGTTAAAATATATATTGATTTAGGTTTTAGCTATTATTAACTGTCTTGTACCTATTTCTTGATTCTGATAAACAACAACTACACTGTTAATAGTGCTATTGCATTTGCTTCTGTAAGTACTGTTTTATTCTATCTATAAAATATTTCTAAAACTTTTATAGATGAGAAATATTACAATACCAACAAATTGTACTCTTGAAAATATTTGAAATTTTGCTATCAGATGCATCTCTTGGCTGGCTATCATTCTATAGAAAAAAGGTTTTGACTAAAATTTTTAATATCATGCTCAAAGGTCCATTATTGCTCCATTTTTAATCTCAGATATATTTTGAAACTGTTATAGGGTACTCTACCATATACTAAATACTCAGAATTATTTGGTCACATTTGTTGCTGTTGGCGATTGTATTTCTTTTAATGTAAATATAGCTATATAATATAATTTTAGTTCTAATAGGATTGCAAAAAATATTTTATCCAATATATTTTATTTTAATAAGAAAAAAATATATCTATAAATCTACTTTTAGTAATACTTTAAAATAGTAACTAGAGATACTAGGTTTTAAATTATCTTTACCATAAATGCAGAAAAAAGATTTAGGCTCAGTTTGGCATACTACCATTTAAAAAAATTGCCACTTTTTTCAAAATAGCATATTTCTTAACCTGTAAACAAGGCATAGTCTGAAACAGAATTAAAAACTATAGTCTGATAAAAGGTATTCCTCTCTCCTCATTCTAGCTGTAGGAGAAGTTAGTAGAAGTATTTATTGTAGAAGAGTAGTGATATTAGTGATGTTATAGAATATAACAAATCTTGAATCCAATATTTTACAATATCACTAATTTCCCTACTCTTCTACAGCCAATACTTCTACTGACTGCTTTCTTAACTGGAATGAGTAGAGAGGTATTAAGTAGTAGCCAACTCTAAAGACAACTGAGTTCTAACTAGGGCCTAATACTTGACAAAGTGAATAATAGGAAGGCTCAATATATTCTTGGGTAGATGAGAATATAAAGATTGTATTGTATAATGAATATATTGATAAGATCTCTTCTCTGTCACTGATGATATCTGTAAAGGCGTGGGAGGCATGTTGATATTTATATTCTGTATCTGGGTGTTTGCAGACTATCTACTCCTCCTATCTTTTTACCTATTTCCTCAATACAAACTTTGTAGACTCTGAAAACCTTAGCCCCACTTGACTCTGAATTCTGTAGGCAGTGGGGAGGGTGTTCTCATCCCTCTCCTTATAGTGTCTACGCAATCCATAGTCACTTGAACCACCTTCATCAGGGTAGGTGGTTACTGGTTCGTTCTCCGCATATGGAGTGATCACCACCAATGATAGACTTATCAATGAATCAGGATTTCTTATCTATCTGTGTCAACCTGCAGGAAGTATCCTCTTCTCCTATCACGCAATAGTGTTTATGCCTCTTGATATTCATGGTCAACCTCTTGCATGGCTGACCCTCTACGGGCTCTACCTTGTCATCCCTCTGGGTGCAGATGAGTGATCATCTCTTTGGTGTCATTCTCTCTTCAGGATTTCCTCTACATTCCTCCACCAACCAACTTGTACTTTGGTCTTACATGTAACCTATACAGGTACTAGGTTATGTTTTATGTTTGATTTCACAGTATCATTTGATACTTGTATTGTTTTGTAGATATCACTTGGTATACACAATGTTTTATGTTTGGTTTTACAGTATCATTTGATACTTGTATTGTTTCATATACTATTGCTTTACATATAGAAGGTTTTATGAAATAGCTCATACTGGATATGAGTGATAAGTTGTATTTAAAGACCACTGATTTTCATGATAGAAATGGTAGACTTCAACTGACAGTATTTTTAATACACTTGGTTGAACAGTTACTTTTTTGATTCCCTACTACACCCTCTCGAAGCCTCTTTTTGAAAGTAGTACTTACCTCCTATTGATCAAGAGGTTATCTGCTCGTATCATAACACTACATGAATAGGATCCTGCTCTGAACATGTTACATTAGTGCCTGTGTGGTTCCCGTAGACTCCTATTGGAGTAGCTGAATACCACCTAGTTTACATCCATTATTTTCCACTGCTGCATAATTCTGGTATACATTTATATCCACAACTAACCAACTGAATCATGTTGCCTAACCTTATCAGGATAGCTCAAAATCTACTACTGAGGATTTAGTAAAAATCGCTCAGTTGGCACCCTTTGGTGGTGGTGTAATTGGGGGTTTTGTGTTGGCATTGCACTGGTAGAAATTATCTCCTTCTCCAAATACTCCAGTAGACTATAGAATCGATCATGTAACTTGCTTTGCCAGTGATTCTGTGACATGTCTATTTTACTATACTAGTTTGCCTTATATGTATCCCAAGCTCCCCTCTCTATGAGTTTGGCTCAAATCTCTATAATCTATTTCTCTAAAAATGTACAGATTAAATTCCTTTAAGGACTTGGCAAGATATGGTGAAAAACCTTTGTGGGTTTACTTGGGCACACCCAGGAAAACATTTCCTTGTCATCCTTCCTCTATACCTGCAGTATCTCTGGGATGTCCCTATAAAATTCCTCTACCAAGTCTACTGTATGCTCCAAGTTATCAGGCAGCTCTCAGGTGTTTTCATCCTCTGAGCACCCTCATGGCTTTATAAAATATCTTAGTTCACAGATCCTCCTAGTAGGTCTATGAACCCTGTGAGTATAAGAAATAACCTCGCTATTTACTATCTTCTCAACCTTACATTCTAGGTTACTATCCATCTTCTCTAGTGCTTGGGGAGGCTGTTCCCTAGCCACTCAGACCAAAGGTTGGTATGGCTCTAACAATGATATATAGAAGACCAGATGGATTTTCAGGCATTCTGAGATTTCTAGCTTAAATTCTCAGTTGTCACCTGGCTCAATGATTTTAAATAACTCATACAGCTTTAGACTAAGCTTTTTAGAGGGTTGTTTGGTGTGTATGTTCTTAGCATTTAGCATGACCAAGTTACCTGCTTGAAAGTTAGGTTGAGGTCTAGCTTTCTTGTCATGGTACTGCCCCATTACTTCCCTGGTTGCTGTCAGCGTTGCCATTACCTGTCCATATATTTCCTTTATCCAGTGGGTGTAGATAGTGGCACCTGGGTTTTCAAGCTTCTCGCTCCTGCACCCCTTCTGTTGTTTTGTGTGGTATCCATAGTTCATATAGAGTAGGGTTAGCCCTTATGCACGCATAACAAAATTGTTGTAGGTATATTCTGTAAGTGGAAGCAGGTGATACCAATTATCATGACCGTAGTTTACGAAGCTTCGCAGATAAGCTTCCAGTACTTGGTTGGCTCATTCCGCTTGTCCCTCTGTCAGAGAGCCGTATGCAGTTGACATTTCCCAATTAATTCCTAAGAGTTTATAGTTGTATTCCTACAATTCCATTGTGACCTTTTTATCTATATCGGCCATAATTTCTGTTGGTAGCTGGACTGTGTTTGGGCTGTGCCCTAGTTATGTAGAAGGACAATAGGAGCAGATGGCTTCTTAATCAAGAAGAAGTGAGCACAGCTTACTAAAGGATGATTCGAGGGGGCGTAATAGGAGATTAAAGTAGTAATCATTCAACCAAGTATATTTAAAATACTGTCAGTCGAAGCCTGCTATTTCTATCATGGAAATCAGCGGTCTTTAAATACAACATATAGTTTATGTCCAGTATGAGCGATATTCCAAAACATTGTATGTATCAACTGCTAGTACATGAAACAATACAAGTATCAACTGATACTGTGAAACCAAAAATAAAACTTGGCGTGTATCAACCGATAGCACATGAAACAATACAAGTATCAAATGATACTATGAAACCAAACATAAAACATTGTATGTATTAACTAATAGCACACAAAACATTACCAGTATTAATTGATACTATAAAACTAAACATAAAACCAACCTAGTACTTGTACCGGTGACACTCCCAAAATGAAATGCTCTAAAGAACTTCTAATGGTCGGTAGATCCACTATTTTCTGAAAGGTCTCCATAGGACCCATCCTTATTGTTATCGCTATCCTGCAACATTCTCATGTCATCCTGCAACATCCGTTCTGCACCCTTCAACTATCTTTTTTAAACAGTCCTGACAGGACGCCTTGTGCACAAAGCAACCTGATTCCCAGCAGTGTGGTAAACCTATCCAGTCTCGACCTGTCTGGCCCTCCCCGTCCTCTGTCTAGATATTGATTCATCTGCATTCCTTGCAATAGTCGATGTAAAATATCTCCCAGTATACGCTTAGGGGAAGAGTTTCACATGATAGTAAATGTCCGATACTTTGATTTTGTGCTCTCATATTGACTTCTTTGTAGATCAACATTTTCGGTTTTTCCTTGTAGAATAGTAAGGGGGTTTTTTCGGTTTGTAGGTGTCATAGTGAGTTTTGCTGAGATGTGTCGAAAAGGGTGGATGGTATTTATGCCTCAGTGTTGGGCTTGCTTAGGGGTTCAGGGAAAGGTGTGGTGTCTGATTTTCAGTATTGGCCTGGCTTAGATGCTCAGGGGAAAGGTGTGGTATCTAATTTTTAGTATTGGCCTCGCTTAGGTGCTCCAGGGAAAGGTGCGGTATTTGAATTTCAGTTCCTTCCATTTCCACACACATATCACGTTTTTCCTTACTCAGGTAGCACCCACTACCGAAGTGGAAAACATCTGATAGTGTTTCTTCCTACACCTGTCCTGTTGATGCAGTTATTATTTCAAGGCATTTGTTACAAATATGTATAAACAATCGGTATGTAAGGCATCGTCTAGAGATAATATCATGGTTCACCAATAGTCCTATTAGCTGATGGTGCAGTCTCCAAGGTACTTGCTCATCGATTGACATCGTAATGCTGTTAGATGGTATGTGTTTTCTTTCTTGGTTATTCTGAGTACGTGACTTTGGCTAGTGACGCTAGGTATGCAGCTTTATCTTCCATTACCCATGTAACGGGGGCACCCCTAGGAAGATGGATCCTAAGGTTACGACCGCGCCAAACAACTTCAAACTTATCGCGAAAAGTTCACACCAACGTAAGAATAAAGAAAGCGGTAGAACTTAATATCGTTAAGCCTGTCGCTTCACTCAATTAAGGTCACGAGAGGATTGATTGTTGGAGTAGGAGAGTTCTCGCATAGACTTTCAGGTAGTTTTATCTTATGCCAGAAACTCCCCCAATCAGTTTACTCCGACTATTCGAGCACACTCTTCTCCGCTAAGGGCGGTCCGACACGTCTCCTGACACCCCCTTCGGGCATGTATGTGTCGACCCGCTCTAGTCGGCGTTCACCATATGTGCATATCGTTTCTGCGGCGCATTTCCATTCTGCCCGCCGGAGTGAAAACCTCTGCGCATCGGGGACTTGCCAGTGGCTAACTGTCAAGACACCTTGCTGAACTAGACTATCTATGACACCCTTCCCATGCGCGTTGATTTCTTCTTGACGCCGGAAGCTACCGTGAGCGGTTTATCTATCTACTATTTACGAGTCTCGGGCTTCCGGTGTCTTCCGCAGGGTACGGTGGTCCAGGAGTGATCCAATGGGCGCTACCCACGACCACTACCTCGGATACACCTTACCTGCGGTAGGAATCATGCTTTTAGTGTCTCTGCACTTCCCTCTCAGAGCCTATGGCGTTGGGGACATCCTTGGGCGTGGTAGGTGCAAAACGTTCCCAGTCGTCCCGGCACCACCCGGGACTACCTTCGGGACCCCCACGGTTAACTCCCGTTAACTCCGTCAGTTTTGGTCCGTTTTACTCCGAACAACTTGGAGGAGGTACTCCACCTTCCACCCTATGCCCCCTTATATATCCTGCGAACAGCTTACGGTCGACCGGACGGCAGCAACGTATACGGTGTTGCAAGCGGGTCTCCAAAGATCCTCCTTTGCTAGACTGCACACAACTACACAACCGTTTGCCCATGACGTCCGGGCCTCAAGGCGGGGCCGGAGAGGTATGATAGAAATAATGTCTCCAATTTCCAGCTTCTTCGGAGCTGCATAGCTCGCCCAATAGCATCACCCGAAGTCCCAGATTCCAGTATTACGCATGGCTTCGCATGACAAACATTCTGGTCAATTTTACCGAACTCCCCGCAGGACTTCGTATTGAATGGTAGGGTAACTCAGGACTTTGGGCAGGGTAACCCAAGCCTCATGGCAGAGTAACCTAGTCCTGAGGGTAGGGTAACCTTGTCTGATGTACAAGAAGACTCTCCCCAGTTACCCGGTCTATTCCGTCGCCGGGGATTGACACTTCTGACCTTTCTCCAGTTACCCTGCCTAACTGAGTAAATGCCCCTTCAGAGGTCCCTAAGTATGCTGACACCGCTCCCGGGTGTACCCAGATACCTAGGTACCTGACGAGCCACTTCTGTTCCTTCTCGGAGCCCTGGCCATCCGGTCTCCGTAGGTCAAGTACTTACTTGCCTGCCAGTTCCTACCAGTTCGCCTCCTGGCTACCTGTATGGGTATAGGTTCCGTCTGCCATAGCTCATGTACGTTGGGTCGTTACAACCCGATTCTCATCTTTGGTGCATTCCAAATCACTTTCAAAATGGGCGGTACGGAAACCGTCTTGTATTCCTTAATTTGTATCAGGGTAGAGTTATTGGATTTCCGGCAGAGTTGGGCTCCACGCAACTGTCACATGGTTTATCGTATGGGGTAGCTCGTCCTGCAGTTTGTTATCCGCCCACACTTGATTTATGAAGTCCATTTTGTTTTCTAATCCTACAAAGGGTTCCAAGCAGTTTCCCGTTTCCGCGTATTCAGTCCACTTCGCCAGGAACTGGTCACAATCATACCACCTTCTGTAGTCTCATATACTATCCACTTTCTATGCTGGTTTTTCCTTAACTACAATTGGTGCTGGCGTTACATGGCTTCTTCCAGGGAACACACTATCTTCATTACCGAGGTACCTCTGCACCATTGATGTGTGAACTGTCACTTCATGGTTCTAGTCGATTCTTCCATCTACTTCCACCCTGTAGTTTTCTGTATGGTTATTATATCCAATTATCTTGAATGGTCCTTGCTAGCTCAGTTCCAATTTCTTGGTACGTGCTGATTTGGTTGCTACCAGGTTTCCGTAAACCAATAATTGGTTACCCATTTGGATTGGTGTATGGTGTCTGCATCATTTTGCCGCTGTTCTCCTACTCCTGAATCGCTCAGTTTCATAGTATTGAATGCAGTGTTCTGGATCGCTTGGTGTCGGTTTAACTATCAATTGGCTACAGTATTGCGGGATTCTTGAAATTTGCCAGCGGGAGTAGGGGGCAATTTTTTCCATAAACTGCTCTGTGTGGTCACACACTCACAGTTTTGGACCATCTGCTATTTAAGTATATAGCTGTTTCAGGTATGGCATCAAACCAATTGTTCTGTCTTATATTAACTAGGTTTCAAAAAGCGGTTTTCAAGTCCTAAATGATTCTTTCCACTTGTCCGTTCATCTCATGGTGGCCTGGTACTACTTTGATGTGCTCAACTCCTGGTGATCGACACTGCTGTCTCCACACATGTGACTCAAATCGTGGGTCTGCATTGTTCACTATTTTTGTTGGATAACCATGGGGTGTAAACATTCTGACACATAGCAGTTCCCAGGTTATTATTGCCACTGCTTTCTTGTGTATCAGTATGAGACATGTAAATCCAGAAAACCTATCTATGGCTATTAGGATCATGTCGTACCCCCATGAATTGTAGAAGGGTCCTGCAAAGTCAATGGCTATTGATTCTAAAATCTCAGATGGTAGTACAATAGTCTGGGCCTTTCCTTCTGGTAACTTTGTGGGTTCTTTGTTTGTTTAGCAGGTGTGGCATTGGGCCACATATAGGGTAGAATTCTTGCACATATCAGGCCAGAATAGGTAGTCGGTAGCGTACCATAAGTTCTATTCCGTACTGTGATGGCCTTTGTTGTGGATCTTGGTAATAACGTACTCTTGTAGTGTAGTATTCCTGAAAGCGAGGCCTTTTAGAATATACAGGCATTCTTCCCTGTATCGTATTTTTGCATACAGTGTTCCATTTGTGACTGGGTAGAAGAACGAATCTCCTTCGGACTCCATGTTTTCGTGGACTTTTTTCGATATCACTTCCTTCTGGCACGCTGCAACCATGTGCGCTCTGAATGGCCTGTCCATTTTCTTGACATTTTGTCTGCTATCCTGCTCATCTTCTATCTCGCTTCCTCTAGTTATTTCATGTTGGTCATCCTCCTTGTTGTCTTCTAAGACACCATAAACTCCATGCCAATATTCATACATCATTGGGGGCATCACTAAGCCTATTGCCTCATTGCTAAGGTTCTCTATCTGTTCTGCTCATTTAATCGGTAGCGGATCCTCTGGCCATGGCATTCGGAATAGTGGGGCTTCAGGCTTCAGTATTGCAGGGATTGCATAGGATCTGGGTGTCGGCTGAATAAGGGTGGACGGCCCTTCCCTAGCACTATTTGGTCTACTGCCAATCAGTTGCTGCCACTCCTGGTCACCAATCATGGGTGATTCCGGAGGCCTTGGGTCAGGGTCTGTGCTTGGGGGGCTTGGTCCTTCACTAGGAGGTCACGCAGTTGGCTTGCTTAGCTCTCTGGGATGGTTATTCCTAAACTTGATCTTGGTTTGGTGATATGGGCAACGGTCCATGTAATAATGCGAATAGTGGAGTTCGCTATGTTGAAGTTCTGCGGATCACGTGCTTCGCAAGATGCACCTGTCACCCTAATCATTTCCCACGGTGATTGAGCAGGGGCTCTCAGGGGGTACAGTGGCTTCATTGCGGTACTCAGTGTATGAGCAAGGAGGGGAGGTAGGGGAGATGTCTCACTTGGGCTCCACTGTATTTGATTCTTGTTCCTAGACCGTGTTGTCTGAGATGTCATCTGCTTCCTTTCTGTAATCCTGGACATATAGTGGGTTCAAGTCTGATCCATCCTTATAAATCCGGAAAAGGGCATCAGCTAAATAGTTCGCACTTCCCGGTGCATAGATTATCTTCATATTGTATTTTCTCAAGGCACTGAATCATCTAACCTGCTTTCTACTTGGGTTCTTCGTAGTTCGTAGGTGCGTTAGGGGCTGATAGTCTGTTACTATTGTGAAGGCATTTCCTATTAGTACATTGTGGTACCGGTTAAGCGCCTCCACTATCGCTGGGGCCTCTTTATCAGTGGTTCTATAATTTGTCTGTGTATTACTAAATTTTCTGCTGTGTAATATGGCTGGTCGAGCCATCTTATATACGGGTCCCTGTCCCACCGATGCTCCTATTCCCAAATGTGAGGTGTCTGTAACTAACCAAATCCGTTCCTTGCTTCGTATGTCTATTGGTCACTTGACTTGGTGATTCACAATTCGCTTCTTGACTATCTCGAATGCAGTCCCAGGGGTAGTTGTCTATAGGAATTCGGTGTTCCCCCATTAAATCCGTTAATGGTGCTGCTGGGGTTACATGGTGTGGGAGGAACTGGGCTACACAATTCACTATTCCTAGAAAGTGTTGCTATTCTTTTTTGTTTTGAGGTGTCTTCCAACATGCAATAGATGATATCTTTTGGGAGGAGGCATGGATTCCTTTGTTATCCACTATGTGTCCTAGTGCTTCCAGCTTATCTGTGAAAAGTACTGACTTCTTTTTGTGTGCACAGAATTTAGCTTTTCTGAGTTGGTCACATATCTGCCATATATGTTTTTCGTGTTCCTCTGATGTATCCGGGAATACAAGAATACCATCAATGTATATCCATACAGAATAATGTAGAAATTTGCTCTGGAGGTCTTCCATTGTCCGCATAAGGGTTGCTGGTGCATTCATGTCTCCTTGTAGTATCACCTTGCTAACAAACCCTCCAAATGGGGTCTTGAATGAGTTGAACTTAGCACTGTCTTTGTTCACTCGTATCAGGAAGTATGCACCATTTAGGTCAATCTTACTCCTGAATTTTACTCGCCCAATGCGGTTTAGGATCTGCTGTTGGTTGGGGATGGATGGACTATACATGATTGTGTTGTTGTTTCAAACTTTCAAGTCCACCAGGGGGCGGATCCTTCTAGCTGATTTTGGTTGCACAAACACTGGTGCCACTCCAGGCACTTCTTGTCATACGATTACTCTGGGTCGTAATTTTTTATTTATCCAATTCATGATCTTGTCCTTGTATACTTCTGGAATTGAGTATGTGGGTTGGTTTTTTATGTCGGTTGGATGCTTTAGCCGAATGTGGCGGTTAATCTTACACAAGAGGGGGTAGTGTTTTAGGGACCTTGTCCGGGAATACATTACTGTATTCTTCCAACAACATTGCTGAGGTGGCATCTAAAAGAGTGGCTTGCAATTCCGTGCTTGTTGGTTTGCATAGCACACACAGGTTGTCATCGGGAAAGTCCACTGCTGTGTCCTCACACCTGATAAGGGCATTGTGTGTCTTTAGGAATGGCATGCCAATTAGGGCGTCGTATTTTGCCAGGTTTTCTACCAACATCTCCTGATTTGTCTATTTCTTTTTCCTGGTTCCTATAGTCAGTCCATATTTCTTGTAGCTTGAGGAGCAGAAACCTTTGATGGCCATGTTGACTGTTGTTGGCTGAGGTAGGGGTTCGGTGGGTATGCCAGGGGTAGAGATAAAAGTAGTACTTATTATATCGCAACCGATTGTTCCTGTGTTGAACAGTACCTTTGCAGGATAGTCCTCTATGTAAATTATTCCTTCTAGTGAGTCATGGAGCTTAATGGCCAGTGTTGGTTGCATTCAAAGGCTTTCCATTTCCACCAAGCTGATTTCAACTTTGTCATATTCAGTTGCTTCTATGTGGTTTGTACTAGTATCTCGTTTTGCAGGTTTACCATTTCCCTTTTTGGCATAACAGTCCCTTGCATAGTGCCCCTTTGTCCCACATTCGAAACATGTGCCTTCATCACATCTTTTCTGCTTCTTATCTTTCTTATCTTTCAAACCTTTGCAGTTTGGTTGTTCCTTTCTTGTATTATCACAAGAGGATGATCCCTTACTGCTCCGCTGCAGGGGTGTGTTCATTTGGCAAACTCCTATCTCATAAAGGATAGCATGCTTGCATTCAGCTCATTTGACGATCTTGTTAAAGGAGTCTTCTTCTTCTTCCAGGGGTTCTATCTCCTGTTGTAGTCTAGGGTGCCTTGCCTCATACCGCCTGTGGTGCAGTGTGTACTGTAATACTTCTCCACTGGGCAACCGTCTATGGTATAATAAGAGATCCATTGCCACCAAAGTTATTCTGTGTGTCTTTCCGTGTCAGGCTCGTTAGGTTTCCTTGAACCTCTTATGCTGTTCTTCCGTATTTCGTGAGGAGTCGAATCTGTCCCGTAGGTATCTTATCGACGTCATTCCTCATATTTGTTCTTTGCTATTATAGTGGTTCATTGCTTGGTGATATGCTTCTTCTGCTTTTCCCATACAGAAACTTCCGAAGTATGCCCTCTACCTTCTTTCGTCTTGTCCACATCATGCAGGGCAAGGTATTAGGAAGTTGTTGTTACCTATTGGTCAAATGCCCCAGGTTTTAGGTCTTCCTTTTCGCCTAACAATATGGGTAGCAGGGGAAGCTTGACCTTTGGCCCGGATGGCCTGGCCTACCTGCCAGGTTGTAGCGGGGGCACCGCTAGGAGGATGGATCCCAAGGTTGCGACTGCACCACCCAACTTCAAACTTATCGCCAACAGTTCACACCAATGTAAGAGTAAAGTAAATGGTAAAACTTAATATCGTTAAGCCTGATGCTTCACTCAATTAAGGTCTCGAGAGGATTGATTGTTGGAGTAGGAGAGTTCTGGCATAGACTTCTAGGTAGTTTTATCTTATGCCGGAAACTCCCTGGTCAGTTTACTCCAACCATTCGAGCACAGCCTTCTCCACTAAGGGCGGTCCGACACGTCTCCAGGCACACCCTTCGGGCATGCATGTGTCGACACTCTCGAGTCAGCGTTCACCTTATGCGGTTCTCGTTTCTGCAGTGCATTTCCCTTTTGCCCGCCGGAGTAAAAACTTCGGGGCATCGGCGTCTTGCCAGTGGGTAACAGTCAAGATGCAGCATGAACTAGACTATCTATGACACCTTTCCCATTTGCATTGATCTCTACTGGACCCCGGAAGCTACCGTCAGCGTTTTATCTATCTACTATTTACAGTTCTCGGGCTTCCGGTGTCTTCCGCAGGACACGGTGATCTGGATGGGGTCCAATGGGCGCTGCCCATGTCCACCACCTCGGACCCACCTTACCTGTGGTTGGAGTCATGCTTATAGTGTCTCTGCACGTCCCTTTCAGAGCCTATGACATTGGGGACACTTTAAGGCTTGGTAGGTCTAAAACTCTGCCGGCCGCCCCGGCACCACCCAGGACTACCTCAGGGCCCTCTACAGTTAACTCGCGTTAACTCCGTCAGTTTTGGTCCGTTTTACTCCGAACAACTTGGAGGAGGTACTCCATCTTCTGCTCTATGCTCCCCTGTATATACCGCGAAAGGTTCACGGTCGACCAGACAACAGCGGCATATGCGGTGTTGGAAGCAGGTCTCCAAACCTGCCACTTTCCTAGACTACTCACAACTACGCAACCGTTCGCCCATGAAGTCCGGGCCTTAAGGCAAGGCCGGAGGGGTAGGATAGGAATAATGTCTCCAATTTACAGCTTCTTCGGAGATGCCAAGCTCGCCCAGTAGTATCTCTCAGAACCCCAGATTCTAGTATTATGCGTGGCTTCATGTAACAAACATTCCGGTCATTTTTCCCGAACTCCCCAAGAAACTTCGTAACGAAAGATAGGGTAACTCAGGACTTTGGGCAGGGCAACCCAAGCGCCATAGCAGGGTAACCTGATCCACAGGGTGAGGTAATCTTGTCCAGCGGACAAGATAACTTTTCCCAGTTACTCTGTCTATCCCATCGCCGGAGATAGACATATCTGACCTGTCTCCAGTTACCCGCCCTAGCTGAGTAACTGCCGCTTCAGAACTCCCTAAGTATGCTGACACCTCTCCTGGGTGTACCCAGGTACCTAAGTACCTGGGCAGCTAATTCTGTTCACTCTTGAAGCCCGGGCCATCTGGTCTCTGTAGGTCAACTACTTAGTTGCCTGCAGGTCCCCAACAGTTCGCCTCCAGGCTATGTGTATGCCTGTAGGTTCCGACTGCCATAGCTCATGTATGCTGGGTCGTTACATCACTCCCCTCCTCTCTATGGTCCGACCCAGACCGCTAGCGTCGTTCCTTATTTCCCCGACTAGATTCTGCCAAGACCCTATGGTCCCTGGGCTTGGACGCACATCTTTTGTGGAAATCCAGCATGGCCTGCAAGCTAGTCCCTTCTAGCATCTCATAGGGCTCCCATGAAGTCTCCTTAGCCCCGCAGCCTTCCCATAAAACCTGGTACTGGATGAAGCATGATGGAAACTTCGCCTTTCCTTCACCATACCATCGACTGTCCGAAACGGCTTCAATAAGGTAACTTGGCTCATTGTCCACAAGCTCCGCGGTAGGGACATCCTTGCCCCTACCCGATCCCGGATACTCAGGGTATGGTTCGAGCAACATGACCTTGAAAATCGGGTAGATGCTCCATCTGGCAGGCAGTTGGAGTTCGTAGGCTCTGTTACCCACCCGACGTTTGACCAAGAAAGGTCCAAACATCAGGTGGACCAGCTTCTCTATAAGACGTTTCGTGTGAATGTTCTTTCGGTTCTACATCACATAGTCCGCTTTCTTTGCCTTCCCAGTGGCCACCTCCTCCCATATAACCTAGTCCGGTGATGGCAATCTTTTCTGGTCATGCCATTTCCATTGCCTTTTCTGTGCCTGTTGAATCGTTTCTCAAATCTCCTGCCAGGTTTCTTCCTATTCCTTAACCAAGAGCTCACTGCTAGGGTGTATCCCTTGATGATCAGACACGACACACAACCAGTTTGTCCTGAGATTAAACCCATAGTTGATCTCAAATGGAGACAACCGGGAGGATCCTGATGTCCAGGTGTTGTACGCATACTCCGTAAGTGGTAACAGCGAAACCCAATCATCCTGTTGGTAGGAACAGGTACTACGCAAGTACTGCTCCAGTGTCTGATTAACCCTCTTAGTTTGCCCCTCCATCACAGGGTGGAATGCAGTGGAAACCTTTAGTTTCACTTGCAACAAGTGCATTCGACTCATCCAGAACTTGGACGTGAATCAGCCATGTCGATCGGAGATGATTGACTCTGGGTGTAACCGGTACGGGTTACTAGGTTTTTATGTTTGGTTTCGCAGTATTGTTTGATACTTGTATTGTTTTGTGTGCTATCGGTTGATACACACCTTGTTTTATGTTTGGGTTCACCATATCATTTGATACTTGTAGTGTTTCGTGTGCTATCGGTTGATACACACATTGTTTTATATTTGGTTTTACAGTATCGATTGATACTTGTATCATTTCGTGTGCTATCGGTTGATACACACAATGTTTTGCAATATCAGTCATACTGGAGATAAGCGATATGCTGTATTTTAAGACCGCTGATTCCCACGATGGAAACAGCAGACTTCGACAGACAGTATTCTTAAATATACTTGGTTGAACGGTTACTTCTTGGATCTCCTATTGCACCCCGTTCGAAGCCTCCTTTAGCAAGCAGCGCTCGCTTCGGGTTGATCACGAAGCCATCTGCTCCTATTGTACCGCTACGTGACTAGGGCCTGGCCTGAACACGTTACACTGGGAGTCCATGAAGGTTCCCAACTTCCTTCAGGAATATCAAGGCAAGGTCCTTGATCGGTATCTCAGTGGTCAGGGGTATGAAAGGTGCCATTTTCGAGAATCCGTCCACTATGACCCAGATCTTGGTATACCCTTCGGACTCAGGTAGTGCTACAATGAAGTCCATTGAAATCGCTCTCCGCGGTCGTATAGGAACATCAATAGGTTCCAGTAGACCGAACTTCTTATGCCAAATGAACTTGTTTCTTTGACACGCATCACATGTCCGCACGTTGTCGGTGATGTGCTCATCCAGGTTAGGCCAGTAGAAGTTAGGCCCAACCCTGCCAATGGTCTTGCAAGTCCGCAAGTGTCCCGCGATTCGCGAGTCATGTTCTGCCTTCTTGATTGTCTGCTTCAGATTCTGACCCTGGGGAACATAACACCTGTTCTTGTGCAGGAGTAAGCCCTTTTCTGTCGTGAAATGTCAGTTAACCTCTTTGTTACCGGCAGCCGTTGCCTTTAAGATCCTTAAGTATTCCTGGTCTTTGGTTATCGCTACCCACAGTTGATTCAAAAAGGAAGACTGGAGCCGAAATGCTTGGCACACCTGCAACACTTGTACTCACAGGATGTCCCGTTCCTGGTGGCCAACCCACTGTCTGGTGCGAAAAAACAACTCTGGCGGAAAATCACTCCCTCCTTTAGAGCTGTAGTCCCTAGGCCGTAACAAAGCATCTGCCTTCTCATTCAAGCATCCTTCTCGGTAAACCACCTTGAAGTTAAACAGTTGCAGGAACTAAGCCCAGCGGTGCTGCCTACGGTTAAGGACCTTGGCACTGTTAAAGTACTCCAAGTTCTTATGATCTGTATAGATCACCAATTGGTCCGCTACTGAGCGTAGCAGATGATCCCATTCCTTGAATGCCGCCATAATGGCAGTCATTTCCTTATCATGGATACCATAATTAATCTGTGCTGGGTGAAATTGCCTACTATGGTAGGCCACTGGACGCCATTCCTCATCTTCCCAGAACTGGGCGAGGACGGCACCTAATGCGAATTCACTAGCGTCGGTTTCCAGCTGGGTTGGCCCTTCAGGGTCAAAATGTGGTAGGATAGGTTTGGATGTAAACGCCTCCTTCCAATGGTTGAAGGCCTGCTCACCCGCAGGTTTCTATTCCCATCGGACATTCTTCTTTGTCAAGTCTGTTGGAGGTTGCGCTATCTTGCTGAAACCCTCTATGAATCGACAATAGAAGTTGGCAAAGCCCATAAAGCTTTGAACGTCGATGACACATGTCGGAGGTGCCCAATCCCCGATTCTCTGCACCTTCTCGGTCAACCTGGAGATTGCCATATCTGAGATCTTGTATCCGCGGAATTCAACCTCCTGTTGGTGGAGACTGGACTTCTTCATTCTTACAGATAGTCTAGCTGTCCGCAATTTCTCCATTACACATCTCACCATTGTGACATGTTCTTCCCTAGTTTCAGAGTAGATCCGGATGTCATCCATGTATGCAAAGACTCCTTCATCCATGAGATCCCGAAAGACCTCCTTTCTCATGCTTTGGAAAGTTGCTGAGGCATTGCACAACCCAAGCGGCATGACCGTGTATTCATACAGTCCATATCTGCACCGGAAGGCCGTCTTCCATTCCTCACCTTCTGCCATGCTCAGAAGGTAGTAGCCGTTCTTCAAGTCCAACTTGGTGAACATCAGGGCTTTTCCTAACCTATCTCACAGTTCATTCATCAACGGTAGAGAATACTTACTCTTTACCATGATTTTATTCAGCCCTCGGTAATCTATTACTAGTCTTAATGTACTATCTGGTTTTGGTACGAAGAGGATGGGGGCTGCTGCGGAGGAACTGGATTGCTGTAGGTTTCCCGTTCGCAGCTTGTTATTGAGATCTTCCCAGAGTGCCTTAAGCGCCTTTTCTATTAACGGATAGATAGGCCCAAACGGAGGTTGAGTTCCGGGTTGCAACTCGCCCGTATGGTCATACTTCGAGTACTCCGGTAGTGCCTCAATCCATTCTTGAGTCATGATATCCCCATAGTCCTTATACTCAGGGAGTAGCTTAACCATAATGTTGGCACCTTCCTCATCCGAGAATTGCACAATTCTCAATAGGTACACATTACTATGGTCTTCGGTTAGTAACTCTTCATTGGTCATGAACACTAACCGCCCCTGCTCTGCCAGGCAGTTAGCCTTGCAGAAATCTTAGTGCCAGGTTAGTGATCCTGTCTTCCAATCTATGTTGGGGTTATAGTCTCTCAACCAAGACATAGGTTGGTACCCATCCACCTTAGTGTCGGGCATATCCATGACTTCAAAGCGCATCTCATTGTGGTTGTCACCTATCCTCATCTCCAATGACTTGGTATAGTGTAGACCTGACCCAGGAATATGATTACCGCTGGCATCGCTTATCGGTATTTGTACCTTTCATTGTGCACAAGGTGCCTGAGTCTGCTCAACCCATCGGCTACTAAGCACCAGCCCAGTAGCTCCACTATCGCGCAGTAGGAGCACCTCCCCACTTACCTGTCTAGCTCTTATCTTCAACTCTAACTTGACCAGCAGGTGGATAGACTTGGTATGACGAGGCAAGTTGTCACACTTCTGCCTCTTCACTTGTTTTGGGGACTTAGTCATCTTGGCTTAGTGAATCCTTTTAGTCTCTTGCCTTTTGACACAAGAGTGGCCACAATGGGTTGGTAAACGTTAAGGCATTGGGATTCATCGTTTATCAATAGCTAGGGTGTTTACTATCATGCCAGAATGATTTCTGGTACTAAACCCTCCTTAGGTAAACTTGAAAATAGCATCATTTATTTGATCAAGTCCAGCCTGAACCAACTTCGCTTGTACTAAACATAACAATTTTCACTGGGGTGGGTAGAAGTCCGCTGTCGGACCCATTCCAAGCGAAGCAGCCTTACTTCCCCAATGTCAAGCATCTCGTCTAGAAAGACCTCACTCAGCCTCAACTGAAATAATGTCCTATGACTTGCCCATCCCTCTAAGGAAATACTGAAAGAAATACGTATAATTAGAACAAAGGAAATACCTAGAAACTCAACAAAGGAGAGATAGCCCAGCCCACTGCACACGGCCCCCAACATCTACCTGCCCACACGACCTGGGTGTAGTCAGTATCAGGGTCGTTTGTGCGCTAGAAGGGTACTTACCCATCTCCAAAGCCACCTTCGTAGCTCATGTCTATCGATCCCTCTGGGGTCTATGGCTGTGGGTTAATAAGGTCACACCTTGAACAGAATGGGTTCTTACCTATTCTGAGCCGTCAGTATCAACCTCCATGATCTGAGGTGATGCCTGATAGACTTCCAGTATCTTTGACGAGGAAGCCGGATGGGGCACTTCAATGCGCTTTAGTCACTTGTCTATCGCTGTGGGGTCGCTTACCGGGGCTGGGCGTTTCAACCCATGAGCTTGTTTGAATGAACTAACGACTGGGGCTGTCACGGTACACTTTCTCTAAAAGTGACCTGTTTGACCAGACTTGGCCTACTGGTTGTGCTTCCTCCGGCATTTAGTCACAGTCGATGGGATTTCCTTATGCACTATTGCATACTCTGAAGTCGCTGGCTTTGCCTGTTTCCCTACGTTGAAATTAGTAGGTTTGGCAGACCTCTAGTTCTGTCTGCCCGCACCTTTTTCCTTCTTCTTGAACCTGCCCGATGTCGAGGATCTATCTTGCCTCTTATCAGCGGGTTGAGACCGGGGGGCTGGGTGGATAACACGGTTACTGAACCGGTTGTTGTCCTCTAGCGTGTGCCCAACCTTCACGAGAAGATCCAGGTACTCGTTCAGGTCGGTCAGCTGTGGCTCCTTAAGTGCCCATGTATTTCGAACCTCTTGTGTGATGCCTGATCAAACCTTGTCTCGTAACTGTACTGGATCTCTATAGCTAAGCTTATACATATAATCAATTGTCTTATCTAGGTACTCATCAATGTGATGGGGCTTCATCACAAGGTCTCGCCACTCGCGAAGGGATCGATCCTGCTCAGCCTGGTCGCTGCCGAAACTTCATTCCAGCCCTTCTTGGAACCCTTTCCATGTCCATAAGAGGTTGCTGTCTTTGACAGGGACGCCCTTGCTCTTGGCGGCTTCCTTGTTAATGTGCCCATGCAACCCAAGATACGTTCCCCTGGTAGAGTCTTCAACAAGGGGGATTACGAAGTGTACCTTGTCCATGTCGGTTAACTTGCAATCCGTAATGTATTCAAATTAGACCTCTACCATGGTCAAGAAGCTCGCGCGTTCTGTAACTTTACCCTTGAATGGAGGGATACCACGCAGCTTCTCTGGCTTCTTCTGCCGCTGTCTTGGTGTTGGCCTTGAGGCTGAACCAGTACCCCTCAGGGCTCTCGCGAGCCTCTTGGCCCGGCAATCACACTGTAGTCTTTTCTCCTTGCTGCAGTCATCCTTGCGAGCACCCAGGAAGGGGGTCAAATCGGGAAGAGAATCTCCATCGTCATCATTATCTGAGCTGTAATGGTCAGAGTCTCCTGGATCTCCGCCTGCTCCCACCATACCACCTCTGGGTGGTGCATTTCTGTCCCTACTACCTGCGGTATTCCCGCCTTGGGATTCCCAGGGTCTATCGTACCCATCAAAGCGTTCCACCTGGCCATCCTGGGTACCATCCTCTGCAGGGTTAGCCCCTGATTGTCCTGATGCCGGTGGTGGAACAGGGTGTCGCCCACTCTCAGGAGTTGGGTTGGGCGCCGTCTGTGTTATCAGCAGAAAAGACTGCAACTCTGGACAACTCAAGGGTTGCATTGGGGGGCCAGCGTGCCTCCATGACCCACAGTACCCACATGTTGGTCATCCATCTCCTTCTTTCTGCCTCCTTCTATGCCTCACCAGTGTCCATGGTCCCTTCCTACACCCATAGGGGTGGTAATGAATCCATCCCATCAAGGGGTAACGACCCAGCATACATGAGCTGTGGCAGATGGAACCTATACCCATACAGGTAGCCAGGAGGAGAACTGGTAGGAACCGGTAGGCAAGTAAGTACTTGACCTACAGAGACCCGATGGCCCGGGCTCTGAGAATGAACAGAATTGGCTGGTCAGGGACTTCTCAAGGGGCGGTTGCTCAGGTAGGCCGGGTAACTGGAGACAGGGTAACAGGGAAAAGTTAGCTTGTCCGCAGGACAAGGTTGCCCTACCCTCGGGATCAGGTTACCCTGCCATGGGGCTTGGGTTACCCTGCCCAAAGTCCTGAGTTACCCTA
>PYWC01000044.1:480834-516063 GCA_003182015.1 Tuber magnatum
CCCAGGCCATCGGGTCTCCGTAGGTCAAGTACTCACTTGCCTGCCGGTTCCTACCAGTTAAACTCAAGGCTACCAGTATGGGTGTAGGTTCCGGCTACCATAGCTCCTGTATGCTGGGTCGTTACAACGTAATACTGGAATCTGGGGTTCTGGGAGATGCTATTGGGCGAGCTAGGCAGCTCCGAAGAAGCTGTAAATTGGAGACACTTTTCCTATCATACTCCTGCGGCCCCGCCTTAAGGCCCGGACATCATGGGCGAACGGTTGCATAGTTGTGTGCAGTCTAGCAAAGTGGAAGGTTTGGAGACCTCCTTGCAACTCCGTATATGTCGCTGCCGTCCGGTTGACCTTTCACTGTTCGCTGGATATACAAGGGGGCATAGGATGGAAGGTGGAGTACCACCTGCCAGTTGTTCAGAGTAAAACGGACCAAAACTGACGGAGTTAACGGGTGTTAACCGTGGGAATCCTGAAGGTAGTCCCGGCTGGTGCTGGGGTGACTGCGAGAGTTTTACACCTTCCAAGGCCAAAAGTGTCCCCAATGCCATAGGCTCTGAAAGCGAAGCGCGGAGACACCAAAAGCATGATCCCTACTACAGGTGAGGTGCATCTGAGATACTGGTCATGGGAGCACCCATTGGATCACTCCCGGACGACTGTGTCCTGCGGATTACACCGGAAGTCCACGACTCGTAAGTAGTAGATAGATAAACCGCTTACAGTAGCTTCTGGGGTCAAGTAGAGATCTATGCATATGGGAAGGGTGTTATAGATAGTCCGGTTTGTCAGGTGTCTTGAATGTTAGCCACTGGCAAGACACCGATACGAAGAAGTTTTCACTCCGGCGGGCAAAACGGAAATGCACCGCAGAAACGATAACCGCATAAGGTGAACCCCAACTCAAGTATGTCCACACATGCATGCCCGCAGGGTGTGTCTGGAGACGTGTCGGACCACCCATAGCGGAGAAGGGTGTGCTCGAATAGTTGGAGTAAACTGATGGGGGAGGTTCTGGCATAAGATAAAAACTACGTGAAAGTCCATATGAGAACTCGCCTCCTCCAACAATCAATCCTCTCGAGACGTGAATTGAGCAAAGCGTTAGGCTTAACCATATTAAGTTTTACCACCTACTTTACTCTTAAACTGGTGTGAACCTTTCACGATATGTTTGAAGTTACTCAGTGCAGTCGCAATCTTGTGATCCGTCTTCCTAGCAGTGCGCCCATTACACCGGGTCTCTTCCAACTTACAGCCTGGCAGACAGAACTCGTCTTGTTGTCCGAATGGCCACTGGTGATGGTGGCGAGACCGGCGCAAAGAGTTGGCTTTGAGGGTGCCATGGGGATAACCGGTGCCCAAGGAACCCCATGAGCAGGTGTTCCTGGCCTGGGGATGGAGTCCCTTGGGATGGAACCTCAGGTGCTCGCTCCTGGTGGTACCGTACCTGTTCAAAGAACTCAGGTGACGAGGCACGCATCCACCGGAATCCCAGAAGTGCCGAGGCCATGGGTAGGCAAGGAGCGGCAGGAGATGGGTCAGAACTAGGGCCTGGTAGGGGAACTGGTAGAGGAGTGGGTCATGGGGCAGCAATAGGGGGTACAGGAGTTTCAACCAACGGTGTTGCAGGCAGAATGTTAGGGGCAGGGGTCAGACAAGTAGTTGGGCCAGGCGTATCTGGAGCCGTGATACCCTTCGGTTTGGACGTCCTTTTCCTTACTCAACGTCAATCAGTTGGCCTGACCGTTGGGCTACCCGAATGACTATGGGCGATTGAGGGAGGGACAGACAGGGAGCCTGTAGATGCCCTTGAGAAGGAGGAAGTATAACTGTAGCCGTCACCTTTCAGGCTTTCCAACATCCATATACCGATTGGGCTTGGGTACGCCCTCTATTGGTCGTCTCTGGCTCTCATGGCCAATTCCATGCCGAAGTTCCGGAGCTTGGTATGGACAAGTGGGAGTGGGGGCGCAGCCTGTAACATCAGTACATTATTCTCAGCATCAATACTATACCCTCCTTCGAAAGCCTTCTCCAATTCTGTCATCCAAGTACTCAATGCTTGCTGATCCCTTATCATCCGGAGGTATGCCGCCTGCTGCACTTTCATCCGTTCCACCGCTACCGTAGTGATATGTTTCCGGAACACCGCCTGCTGCTGCATGTTCCAGCTCCTTGGTTCCCACCTCACTTCCTCAATTGACTTGGATACCTCCTGGACGACGTAAGGTTCAACGAACTCACGCGAGAACTGAGTAAATGGGACCCCGGGGGTGGTGGAGGGGTCATATTGTGGACAAGAGTGGGGTCTTGGGAAAATAAGAGTGCTGCAGCGGGAGGGTCTGTAATTAGGAGGTCAAGGCATTCACTCGGTAACTGAACAGGGGCAGACTCCAGAAGTAACTGATAACCACTCCAGTCAATACCGCGAACATCCGCAAAAGCCGAGAGGCGGAAAACATATTCGAGGCATGTTCGTCAAGATCAAGGTCTGAATCCGAGGTGGACTGCATTCTGGATCGAAGTTCCCTACTAGCCATTGCGCTTTCCACCCAGGGCTACTTGTTCTAGATAAGGTTATCAGTATTCATGCAAGGTCAGTGCTGAAGGTCAAAAAACAATTAATCAGGAGAGGGGTTAAGCGAGGAGCGCGCTTAACGATATCCCGTAATAGGGGTACATCTAGGCTGACAGATCCCAAGGTTGCGACTGCACTGAACAAGTTCAAACCTATTGCCAAAGGTTCACACCAGTGTAAGAGTAAGGTAAACGGTAAAACTTAATATCATTAAGCCTGGTGCTTCACGGAATTAAGGTCTCGAGAGGATTGAATGTTGGAGTAGGAGAGTTCACGCATAGACTTTCAGATAGTTTTATCTTATGCCAGAAACTCCTGTATCAGTTTACTCCAACTACTCGGGCACTGCCTTTTCCGCTAAGGGTGGTCCGACACATCTCCGGGCACACCGTTCGGGCATGCATGTGTCAACACACTCTAGTCGGTGTTCACCTTATGCGCTTATCGTTTCTGCGGTGCATTTCCATTTTGCCCGCCGGGGTGAAAGCTTCTGCACATCGGTGTCTGGCCAGTGGCTCACAGTCAAGATGCGGCATGAACTAGACTATCTATGCCACGTTTCCCATCTGCATTGATCCCGACTTGGCCCCGAAAGCTACCGTGCGCGTTTTACCTATCTAGTATTTACGGTTCGCAGTCTTCTGGTGTCTTCTGCAGGGGACGGTGATCTGGAAGGGGTCCAATGGGGGCTACCCATGACCACTACCTTGGACCCATCGTACCCATGGTAGGAATCATGCTTATAGTGTCTCTGCACGTCCCTTTCAGAGCCTATGACTTTGGGGATACTTGCAGGCTTGGTAGCTGTAAAACTCTCCTGGCCACCCCAGCACCACCCGGGACTACCTTCGGGACCCCTACGGTTAACTCCCGTTACCTCCGGCGGTTTTGGTCCGCTTTACTCCGAACAACCGGGAGGAGGTACTCCAACTTCCGCCCTATGCCTCCTTATATATCCTGTGAACAGCTCATGGTCGACTCGACGGCAGCAACATATACGGTGTTGCAAGCAGGTCTCCAAACCTTCCACCTTGCCAGACTGCACACAACTACGCAACCGTTCTGCCATGATATCCGGGCCTTAAGGCGGGCCTGGAGAGGTATGATAGGAATAATGTCACCAATTTACATCTTCTTCGGAGCTGCCTAGCTCACCCAATAGCATCTCCCAGAACGCCAGATTCCCGTATTATGCGTGGCTTCACGTGACAAACATTCCGGTCATTTTTCCTGAACTCCCTGCCAGACTTCGTACGGAAAGGTAGGGTACCTCAGGACTTTGGGCAGGGTAACCCAAGCCCGATGGCAGGGCAACCTGATCCCAAGGGTAGGGTAACCTTGTCTAGCAGACAAGATAACTTTTCCCTGATACCCTGTCTATTAAGTCACCGGCGATAAACATTTCTGACCTGTCTCCAGTTACCCGGCCTAGTTGAGCAACTGCCCCTTCAGAAGTCACTATATACGCTGACACCTCTCCCAGGCGTACCAAGGTACTTCTGTTCCTGGCCAGCTAATTCTGATCATTCTCTGAGCCTGGGCCATCGGGTCTCTGTAGATCAAGTAGTCACTTGCCGGCCAGTCCCTGCCAGTTCGCCTCCAGGCTACCTCTATGGGTGTAGCTGCCGACTGCCATAGCTCATGTGTGCTGGGTTGTTACACCACTTGCCACAGGCAAAGGGTTCGAATAACTACAATTAGAGCAAACACTCTGAGTGGAGGGGTGGGACACTCTTTCTCCTGTTCAAAGAAATCAGAGCCAAGTGGGGTAAAGGTTTTCAAGGTCTACAAAGTTCACAAAGGGAAAAGTGGGAGGAATAGATAGGCCGCGAACCTCCAGAAGGGGAATATAAATATCGAGGTGCCTCACATGCTTTAGAAACATCATTAGTGACGGAGAAGGGCTCTTATTAATATCCTTGGTATACAATACACTTCTAAAGTTCACTTCTATCTTGATCTTTCAAGTGAGCCTTCCTAGCAATCACTTTGGTACATACCGGACCCTAGTACAGACTTGCTTGTCCTCAGACTTGGCTACCGCCTAACAGGTACAGTGGTATTGTGTAATGGGCGCACTCCTAGGAAGATGGATCTCAAGGTTGCGACCGCACCGAACAACTTCAAACTTATCACCAAAAGTCCACACCGATGTAAGAGTAAGGTAAACGGTAAAAGTTAATATCATTAAGCCTGATGCTTCACGGAATTAAGGTCTCGAGAGGATTGATAGTTGGAGTAGGAGAGTTCTCGCATGGACTTTCAGGTAGTTTTATCTTATACCAGAAACTCCCCAATCAGTTTACTCCAGCCATTCGAGCACACCCTTCTCCACTAAGGGTGGACCGACACGTCTCTAGGCACACCCTTGGGGCATGCATGTGTCGACACACTCTAGTCGGCGTTCACCTTATGCGGTTATTGTTTCTGCGCTACATTTGCATTTTGCCCGCCGGAGTGAAAACTTCTGCCCATCGGTATCTTGCCAGTGGCTAACGGTCAAGACACCTCATGAACTGGACTATCTATGACACGCTTCCCATATGCATTGATCTCTACTCTACTCCGGAAGTTACTGAGAGCGGTTTATCTATTTGCTATTTACGGGTCTCGGGCTTCCGGTGTCTGGCGCAGGACACGGTATTCCAGCAGTGATCCACTGGTGTAACCGGTACGGGTACTAGGTTGTTTTATGTTTGGTTTCATAGTATCGTTTGATACTGGTATTGTTTCGTGTGCTATCGTTTGATACACCGATGGTTTTAGGTTTAGTTTTACAGTATCGTTTCATCCATGTATTGTTTCGTGTGCTATCGTTTGATACACACAGGGTTTTATGTTTAGTTTCAACGTATCATTTGATACTTGTATTGTTTCTTGTCCTATTGCTTGATACACACAGTGCTTTATGTTTAGTTTATAGTATTGTTTGATACTTGTATTGTTTCGTGTGCTATTGGTTCATACAGACATTGTTTTCCAACATCGCTCATACTGGAGATAAGCGATATGCTGTATTTAAAGACCACTGATTCCCGCGGTGGAAACAGCAGACTTCGACAGACAGTATTCTTAAATATACTTGGTTGAGCGGTTACTTCTTTGATCTCCTATTACACCCCGTTCGAAGCCTCCTTTAGCGAGCAGCGCTCGTTTCGTGTTGACCACGAAGCCATCCACTCCTATCATACCGCTACCTGACTAGGGCCTGGCCCAAACACGTTACATTTTTTTAACCTCAGCAAGTGGTTAAGAAACTTGCAGGGACCTGGTCTGATCAGCCTACGAAAAGTCCAATAGCGAAGTTAGCATCGGGGAGCGGCAGAACCACGAAAGATTCGGCTCCGCCAAAACGACACTATTTAGTTACTAGAGACTTGAAGTGGGAAGCATGTCCCACGAGAAGGCGTTACCCAGAAAAGGTAACCCATGAAACCAAAAGGGCCAAACAGCGGATTCCCAATTGACGAAGCTGAACGACAGCTGGCGCGAGATTTGGCCCAGCAGAACTTTAGCGAATCAACTGACGAATTAGCAAAGGCAGCAACTGGCCTTCCTGGGCTATTTCCCCTCAGCCCCAGCAAAGGAAAGGTACCAGCGCAACCACTGAAGAAAGATAGCAAACCTGTCAGGACACCTAAGAAGGAAGAAGATAACGAGGGATCATCAGATCACGCGGTAGTAAGGCAGCCACCAGACGAATCCCCCAGGAACTCTCCAGAAAGCTCCTCAGAGAACAGTTTGAGTAACAAAGAGTCCAAACACGAAATGTTCGAAGGTGAATCCGCTGGACCGCCCCGGCGTAGGGCCGGGCGAACAGGACCAAAAATCAAACTTCCGCTGCCACCCTCGTTCGCGTGGGAAAAGGACGACTTAAAACGTGAAGTATTTGATCGGTGGGTTATAACAACCTCTCAATACCTGGCCCTACACGGAGTGGACAAAACTAAGGAAGGAAGCGGCGCATACTTTGGAAGCTTCTGCACTGGAAAGGCAGAAGAAGCATACCACCAAGCAAAGAACCACTATGAGAGTGGGGAAAAAATCCATGGAACGACCATGATAAAGTACTTGAGAGAGAGATTCCAATCCTCGCGAAACATGGAAGAACTATACAAAAGGTTCAAGGATATCCAGCAAGTACGAAATGGCAAAACAGAAAGAATAACCCTGGTCCCAATAGATCTCTTGATGTATCAGGGACGATTGCCTACCGGGACAGTGTCACAGTATACGCTGCGACAAAGATTGTATGAAGCAATGCATCCCAGACTACGCCAGGAGGTAGAACCTATGAAGGAGGATAGTGATTCCTTTGACAAGATAGTCAAGCGGGCCGAATGGATGGATGCTATCCTGTATGAAACAGGAGTCTACCGAACCCACATACCAAAGAAAAGAAATAGCAAGGGATCACTATCGTGGGATAATACGAAAAAGGATAAAGCATATCGCAAGGATTCAAAGGACAAGAAAAACAAGAAGCAGAAAGGATGCGAGGAAGGAATATGTTTCGAATGTGGGAAAAAGGGGCACTATGCAAAGGATTGCTATTCCAAAAAAGCAAAAGGAAAAGCCGCTAAGTGAGAGGCTAGCACAAACCACATGGAAGCAAGTGAATATGACGGGGTGGAAATTAACTCAGTGGAAATGGAAAGCCTACGAATGCAACCAACGTTGGCAATAAGGCCCCGTGATGCTCTTGAAGAAATGATTTACATAGAAGGCCATCCAGCAAAGGTACTATTCGACACGGGAACAATCGGCTGCGACATAATTAGCGCCACCTTTATCTCTACCCATGGCATCCCTACCGAGCCTCTACCCCAACCAACAACAGTCAATATGGCTATGAAAGGATCCCGCTCTTCAAACCACAAGAAATGTGGACTAACTGTAGGAATCGGGAAAAAGAAATGAACTAATCAGGAGATGTTGGTAGGAAACTTGGCAAAGTATGACGCCCTGATTGGAATGCCATTCCTGAAAAGACATAATGCTCTTATCAGGTGTGGGGATACCGCAGTGGAATTTCCCGATGACAAACTACGTGTGCTATGCAAACCAACAAGTGGAGAATTCTGAGCCGCTGTGTCAGACACCACCACAAAAACATTGTTGGAAGAATACAGGGATGTATTCACGGCCAAAGTCCCTGAAACGCTACCCCCAGTGCACAAGATTAGCCACCACATCCGGCTAATGGATCTAACCGACCTATGAAACCAATCAACATACTCGATCCCAGAAGCCTGCAAGGAAAAACTCATGAACTGGATAAAGGAGAAATTACGAAGTGGAGTGATTATACGACCAGAGGTACCTGGAGCGGCGCCTATGTTTGTACAACCAAAGTCAGATGGAAGGATCCGCCCCCTGGTGGACCTGAAAGTGAGAAATGATAACACGATCATGGATAGTCCTTCAATTCCAAATCAACAGCAGATCCTTAACCGAATAGGATGAGCAAAATTCAGGAGTAAGATCGACCTAAGCGATGCATACTTCCAAACACGGGTGGACAAGGACAGTGTTAAGTTCAACTCATTCAAAACCCCGTGCGGAGGATTTGTGATCAAAGTAATGCTCCAAGGAGACATGAATGCACCAGCAACATTTATGCGAATAATGGAGGACCTCCTAAGCGAATATTTACATCATTTTGCATGGTTATACATTGATGGTATTCTCATATTGTCAGACTCAGCAGAGGAACACAAACAACACATACGTCAAGTATGTGATCGACTCAGAGAAGGAAAATTCTACGCAAGCAAAAGGAAGTCGGTACTCTTTGCGGACAAGCTGGAAGTATTAGGACACATAGTGGACAACGAGAGGATCCATGCCTCCCCCCAGAAAATATTATCTCTTGCAGAATGGGAAACACCGAAAAACAAGAAGGAATTGCAACGATTCCTAGGAATAGTAAATTATGTGCCCCAGTTTCTCCCACACCATGCTACGTTGACGGCACCGCTAACCGACCTAACGGGAAACTCCGAATTCGTATGGACAATGACCTACCAGCCCGCATTTGATATGGTCCGAAAGCGAATTATCGATCACCAAGTCATGCGACGAATAGAAATACGAAGCGAGGAACCAATTTGCTTGGTTACAGATGCCTCAGATTTAGGAGTTGGAGCATGGGTGGGACAGGGACCCACTTATGAAACGGCACGTCCAGCCGCATTACATAGCAGAAAGTTGACTAATGCTCAAATGAACTATGGGACCACCGATAAAGAGGCCTTAGCAATAGTGGAACCGCTTAATCGGTTCTACAATGTACTAATGTGAAACTCCTTCATGATAGTCACAGACCACCAACCCTTAACACACCTGCGAACGGTAAAGAACCCTAGCAGGAAGCAGGTGAGATGGCTAAGTGCCTTAGGAAAACATGACACAAAAATAGCCTACGCACCAGGAAGCACGAACTATTTAGCTGATGCCCTTTCCCGGATATACGAGGGAGAATCAGACTTAAATCTGCTCTATGTCCATGATTATATGAAGGAATCGGATGACGTCTCGGATAACACGGTCTATGAGCAAGAATCAAACACAATGGAGCCCATGCATGAGTTCTTCCCTACTTCCCCTCCTTTATCCTATACTGAGTACCCCAACGAGGCCCCTGTACCCCTGAAAGTCAGTGGTCAATCACTGCAGGAAATGATTGGGGTAACCAGTGTACCCTGCGAAGTATGCCCCCGGAAGAACTCCAACATAATGCCCTACACTACTCATACTGTTACGTAGATCATCGCCCATATCATCAAACCGAGATCAAATTCACGAACAACCATCCTAGACGACAGGGAAAATCGACCCCTTACCCACTTAGTGAAGGACCGAGCCCCTCAAGTACAGAAATCGACCTGAGCCCTCTGGAGTCCCCCGAAATCAAGGACTGGGAATGGCAACAAACCACTGGCCAAAGACCAATTAGTGCGGGAGAAGGACCATCCACCCTTGCCTAGCTGACGCCCAGGTCTTATGCAATTCCAGCACTGCTAAACCCTGAACCCCCGTCATTCCAAATGCGGGAGCCAGAACCAATAGAAAACCTTACGACTGAGACAATAGCGGCATTCCGAATGCCAGGACCCGATAGCCCACCACCCATTAGGTGAGCGGAATGGCTAGAAAGCCTTACCAATGAGACGATAGTCTCAGCAATGGCCCTAACAAGGACAGAATATCGGCGTGGGCTTTACGATGTCTTAGAAGACAACGAGGAGGAAGACCTACCTGAGACAACCAGAGGAAGCACGATAGAAGACGAACGCGACATCTTACAAACAGTCAATGAAATGGTCGGTATGTTCCGAGCACACATGGTAGCAGCATACAGGAAAGAACCAATTTGGAAGAAGGTAAATGAGAATATGGACTTCATAGGAGACTTGTCCTCTTACAAGATTGCCCACGGAATGCGATATGTAAAAACCTGATATGGGGAAGACTGCCTGTATGTCCTGAAAGGCCCCGCATATGGAAATATGATGCTAAGAGAATATGTCATTAGCGAAATTCACAACAAAGGCCACCACAGTGTTGAACAAAACTTACGGTGCGCAACGGAGTACCTATTTTGGCCTGAAATGCGGAAGGGCTTTAGAGTGTATGTAGCCCAGTACCACACATGCCAGGTAAATAAGGAGCCTACAAAATTGCCAGAAGGAAAGGCACAAACAATTACCCTGCAATAGGAAATATAAGAATCAATAGCTATTGACTTTGCGGGACCCTTCCACAATTCATAGGGATATGACACAATCCTAGTAGTGATAGATAGGTTTTCAGGATTCACGTGGCTTATACCTACAACGAAACAAGTAACAGCAATAACAACCTGGGAACTTCTACTCAACAAAATATTTACACCCCATAGCTACCCAACATCTCTACTAAGCGATGCAGACCCAAGATTTGAGTCACACATGTGGAGACAACAGTGTCGATCGTTAGGCATTGAACATATCAAGGCGGCACCAGGCCATCATGAAACGAATGGACAGGTCGAAAGGAAAATTCTGGAATTGAAGACAGCTCTCCGAAACCTAGTCAACACCAGACAAAATAATTGGTTTGATGCCATACCAGAGACAGCGGCAGATCTGAATGCGGGAGGGTCAGAAACTCTCGGTATGTCACCATATAAAGCCAATTTCGGAAAGAATTACCCACTACTGCCCCTAGCAAACTTCAAGAACTCCGTAGTACTGGCTGCCGACGAGTTACCAAACAGGCACCAAGCAATCCGGAATGTGGCATTCAATGCGATTAAAATAGCACGATTTAGAAGCACGAGAACGGCAGCAAAATGACGCAGACACTATACACCGATAGGAAAGGGTAATCTATTACTGGTATATGGAAGTTTATTCGCAACAGAATCGGGATGTAGCAAGAAATTGTAACCGAGATGGTGTGGACCATTCAAGATAATTGGATATGATGAGCATACACAAAATTACATGGCAGAAATGGATGGCCGAATGTACAGAAACCGAGAAGCGACATTCCATGCATCCACTGTGAAAAGATACCGCCCTAACGATGATGTCTCCTACAATGCCAGGAGCCACGCAAAACCACCCCCAATCGTGGTAAATGAGAAACCGGAATGGGAAGTGGAAACCATACGAGACCACGGAAGACGATATGACCATGACCAATTCCTAGTGAAGTTGGTGGGGTACCCAGAAACAGAAAAGAGCTGGGAACCCCTTGCGGGATTGGAAAATGCGATGGAAGCGGTTAATCAATGGTGGGAAGACAACAAATCAGAGGACGAGCTACCCCCTACGATAAACCATGTGACGGTAGCGTGGAGCCCAACCTTACCAGAAATCCAACACCTGCGCCTGGACACGGACCAAGGGATACAGGACGGATTTTGGTCAGCCTACTTCCAGAGCGATTCCGAAAGCAGCGAAGATGAAAATTGGGTAATGGAAGATGAAGCGGCATACCTAGCCCGGCTGGCCGAGGCTGAGTACTGGCAATAGCGAAAGGAAAGAACACTCCATCCAACAGCCTTACCATGTCAAACTATGAGCAAGTGCCTTGGAGACTGCGCCATCAGCTAATAGAACTGTTGGTGAACTGTGATATTACCCCTAGACGATACCTTACACAGTGACTATTCATACACATCTGCAACAAATGCTTAGAAATAACAACAGAATCGACGGGACGAATGTGGGCAGAATCAGTGTCAGATGTTTTCCGCTTCGGGAGCGAGTGCTACCTTAGCACAGAAAAATGGGATGGTTTCCTGGAGAGGGAAGAAACCGAAATTAAGCAGCACCCCCCTTCCCATGAAGACCTAAGCGAGGCAGACACCTAGGCGAGGCCAACACCTAAGCGAGGTCACCACCGAAACATAAATACCGTCCACCAGCCCTCTAAACCAGCGAAGAAAACAGATTACACTACCAGACCTCCAAACCTTTAACCTCTTACAAAACCTTCACCATATTACAAACTGGTCATTATGCGAAAAAAACAAAATGTCAACTTACGCAAAAGTCAGCATAAAGGGACGAGACCTCATTTTGAGGCACCTGCTTTACCGAGAAATCATTCCAGAAGATGCATACTGGAAGATATTTTATATCGATCACGGCAAAGATTACGGACGAATCGATGTCGAAACGGAGGAATGGGAGGACTGGATAGTACGGAACTTCGTAGACCTGCCATACTACTGGGCGTCAGGTTGCTTTGTGCGCGGAGCGCCATGTGGCAGTGTTTGGAGAGATGGTTGCAAGGTGCGGAATGGATATTGCAGGACGACACAAGATTGTTGCGGGATAGCGAGGACGATGAGGATGGGGCCTAAGTGGACTTTCAAGAGAATAGCGGAGTTACCGGCTATTAGGATTTCATTAGATTGTTTTATTTGGTGAAATTGTTATTTTATTTTAGGAGTGTAACCGATATGGGTACTAGGTTGTTTTATGTTTGGTTTCACAGTATCGTTTGATACTTGTATTGTTTCGCGTGCTATCATTTGATACACGCATGGTTTTATGTTTAGTTTCACAGTATCGTTTGATACTTGTATTGTTTCGCGTGCTATCGTTTGATATACACAGTGTTTTATCTTTACTTTATAGTATCGTTTGATACTTGTATTGGTTCGTGTGCTATCGGTTCATACACATATTGTTTTGCAATATCGCTCAAACTGGAGATAAGCGATATGCGGTATTTAAAGACCACTGATTCCCGCGGTGGAAACAGGACACTTCGACAGACAGTATTCTTAAATATACTTGGTTGAGCGGTTACTTCTTTGATCTCCTATTACACCCTGTTCGAAGCCTCCTTTAGCAAGCAGCGCTCGTTTCGTGTTGACCACAAAGCCATCTGCTTCTATCGTACTGCTACGTGACTAGTGCCTGGCCCGAACACGTTACAACTGGGCTCTACTCATGACTACTACCTCACACCTACCTTACCTGTAGTAGGAATCATGCTTTTAGCGTCTCTGCACTTCCGTTTCAGAGCCTATAGCATTGAGGACTCTTTCGGGCTTGGTAGGTGTAAAACTCTCACAGTCGCCCCAGCACCCCCCAGTACTATCTTCGGAACCCCCACAGTTAATACCTGTTAACTTCGTCAGTTTTGGTCCGTTTTACTCCGCACAACTTAGAGGGGGTACTCCACCTTCCACCCTATGTCCCCTTATACATCCTGTGAACAGCTTACGGTCGCCCGGACGGCAGCAACGTATATGGTGTTGCTAGCAGGTCTGCAAAGATTCCTCTTTGCTAGACTGTGCACAACTACACAACAGTTTGCCCATGACGTCCAGGCCTCAAGGCGGTGCCGGAGGGGTATGACAGGAATAATGTCTCCAATTTACAGCTTCATCGAAGCTACATAGCTCGCCTAATAGCATCCCCTGGAACCCTAGATTCATGTAATATGCATGGCTTCGCATGATAAATATTCCAGTAAATTTTCCCGAACTCCTTGAGGGACTTCATATTGAAAGGTAGGGTAACTCAGGACTTTGGGCAGTGTAACCTGATCTCGAGGGTAGGGTAACCTTGTCCCGTGGACAAGATAACTTTTCCCTGTTACCCTGTCTCCAGTTACCCAGCGTAGCTGAGCAACTGCCCTTTCAGAAGTCCCTAGGTATACGGACACCGCTCCCTCGTGTATCCAGGTACCTACGTCCCTGACCAACCAATTCTGTTCATTCTCGGAACCTGGGCTATCGGGTCTCCGTACATCAAGTACTTACTTGCCTGCCAGTTCCTGCCACTTTGCCCCTAGCTACCTGTATAGATATAGGTTCCGTCTGCCATAGCTCATGTATGCTGGGTCGTTACATATTGGGATTTCTGATTTCATACAGAGGAAGAGGGGGTTGGATAATTGCCTAGCAATGGAAGGAATTGCTTAGCAGAGATTCCGCATAATAGAATCTCACAGAACCCGATAGCAGATGGTGGCTATATATCAATGAAGTATTAGGGGTATTGGGATTTGTAAGCAGAGGATTTCCCTTTGTTATATAAAGTGGTGTGCACCTTGATAGTTTACTTTCTTTACGCAACCTGCCAATTTCCTGCCTACACTTACACCTAGGTATTACAACTTTGTTTCTTCTTCACATCACAGGAATCTGTGAATCCTGACCTGGACCACTAAGAACCCATATTTGACCCCCTTTCGCCTTAATACAAAGACCTCTTATTTGTACATCCATAACTGTCCCTAGTCTCACCTACTATAATATGCCTTGAACTATATGCTCGTGACCCCATACAGACTTTTTCCATTACAGAAGGTTGTATCTAGGGCGATTCAATCTATACCATACCATGTTGTGATCAAGCAAAGTACCTGCTGAGCTCTTGACCAACCGGAACCAGACCACCAGCCTGTCCAATAAACAGCTAGGGAATCTGAGCCATGACCTGAGATACAACCATCTCACCCATCTCAGAGACATCCTCCTCCAGACCATAAACCTGTCAGGCCGTCCCAAGTGCTCTTCTGACCAATGGTTATAACAACCAGTATACAACCTGAATAAGGAACTTCAGACCCTCCACCAGGAAGGCCCAGGCCTCAAGGCCCACCTTGCTACTGCTGAACAAGGCCTGGTCGGTGCCAAGGTGACTGTGACCTCACTCAACAATGCTTTCACCGATGCCCCTGCAGGCCATACTACACTACCTGATACCAGTACGAAAGCCTGGATCCTGAATGCGGAAATATTCAATGTTACTATGGACATATCTTGCCCCTGCACCACCTAACTTCATATGAAACTCTATGGAGATCACCAGCAGTTCAATAGCAAGCAATACCATTCGTTATATGCCATCGACCTTGTAACTGGGTCCATCCTCCTGCAGGTATAATGCAATATCACCTCACGGGGCATCGATTATGTAGACACTGAGGCCCACTTAGCGGAACTAGAGCAAGTATTTGGAGATCCTAACTGGGTTGGTATGGCAGAAAGAGGCATAAGGGATCTCAATCAGAAGAACTGCACATTTGTCAAATACCTGGTAGCCATCCAATACCTGACTGTTGATACTAATTGGAATAATGCTGCTAACCTTGATACTCCGTACAGGAGCCTGAGCTCAAAACCCAAAGACATCTTGACCCCTATTGCAGACACTCTGGAGACCTTGACCACCTGAGCCAACCTGTTGAAAAGGTTGGACAAGAATATTTAGGCCCAGTCAGCAGACAAGAAGGACTCTTACTTCTCCTCTTGGCATGCTCCTGCTGGTATACAAGCTTGATCTACCACCACTGCTCCTGTAACTATTACTGCTACAGCTACAGCTTCTGGCCTCATGAAACTCTCCTTAGGACTGTGAACATTGACTAATGCCTAGAGAGATGACTGGATGAGCTGAGGCCTCTGCCTCTATTGTAGAGGGTATGGATATATGGCCAGGCAATGCCTGAACAACAGATCTTACTAAAAGCAAGCTGCCAGCACCTCACCTTTTGACTCTCCCATAGTCCTTGAGGGTACATACTCTGTATCTAAGCAGTCAGAAAACTAGTTGCCCCATGTGCAGAATACGGTACTGACATGGAATATGTTAAGTTTTTTTCTTGCATATCTATATTTTATTTCTCTGTGGATCAAATGGAAAATGGAATTGAAGATAACTACTTGGTAATCGCTTGTGATATCATACACAACCAAAATGTAATCCGTTGCGATACCCTTATTGACACTGGAGTAACTGGATATGCATTCAAGGATAAGAAAACCACTTGCTACCATTACCTCCCCCTATTTGAACTGAAAGAAAATATCTAACTAGCAGTAATAGATGGAGGTCTGATCAGCTCTAGTGCAATTACCCACCTGACCCAGATAGAGATGAAGATCAATGACCACCTAGAAGTACTGCTAGCCTTTATCATGAAGCTAGACAGATACTCCTTGACTCAGGGTATCTCTTAGTTGAAACAACCTGATATAATGATCTAGTTTGCCAGCAATACCAGCACCTTTGAAACTAACTACTGTCTTAAAAATAGCATTCCTGATGTGATATGTATTCAAGGGGTGAAAGAAGACATTCCACAATTTCTCCCAGCCTATGCCATTAGGCGGGCCATACACTATAAGATACTCAAGGAACAAGAAGTTTAAGACATTGTCCGACTAGAATACCATGGCTTCATGCCCTAATTCTTAGAGAAAGAATATCACCAGTTGCCCCCACAATGACCCAACCACCACACTATTTCTCAATTGCCTGACTTTATACCCCCTTCTGAGCTGCTATACAACTTGTCCTCTGCAGAGGTTGAAGCCTTGTGGGGTTGGCTGGACAAAAATCTTAAGAAAGACTTGCTATAACCCTCAACCATACTAGCAGCCTCTCCTATCCTATTCATCATGACGAAGAATGGCTTCTTGTGACTGTGCTTAGACTATTGTGCACTAAACAAGGGGATAATTAAGGGCAGTGGACTACTACTACTCCAAATCAAAATGTTCATGTAAATCTTAAAGAGCAAGATCTCTACCAAATTGGACATCCGAGAGGCATCTAACCTGATATACAAAAAGAAAGGGGATGAGTAGGAAATAGCCTTTCTGACCTGATATGGCCTGTAAGAGTTCAAGGTTATGCTGTTTGGCCTCACTAATGAACCTGCCACCTTCCAAGTATGTATTAGCAAGGCCCTGCATTCTGGCCTAGACTGCTTCTGTACTGCCTACATGGATGATATCCTTATCTACAGTGAGAGTGAATAAGAGCATATCAAACATGTCTGCTGGATCTAGAAAGCCCTGGCTGATGCTGAGCTAGAGGTTTTGCCCCAGAAGTGTGAGTTCCATGTGAGCCAAGTTCAGTACCTTGCATTTATTATTATAACCCAAGAGGTCCACAGGAATAACGCGAAGGTGGAAACCGTTATTGCTGGGCCTATACTAGAATATGTGTGGGAGGTGCATACTTTCTTGAGATTTGGCAGCTTCTATTGTCATTTCATTAACAGCTATTCCTGTCCCGCCTGACCTTTTATGGTATTCATTAAGAAGAATCGCCTATTTGTCTGAACCCCTGAATATTAGTGGTCCTTTGCAAAACATAAAATGACCTTTACCACTGACCCTCTCCAGGCCCATTTCAACTTCTTCCAGGAAGTGATCATTGCAATAGATGCCTCAGGTTTTGTATCCATCGGTATTATATCACAATGTAATAAGAAAGGAGTTCCCTACCCTATCGACTTCTATTCTTGAAAGTATACTCCAGCCAAATGCAGTTATGAGATATATGACAAGCAGCTCATAGTGGTAGTCCATACTTTCGAGGAGTGGAGATGTTACCTCATCATCCACAAAGTCACAATCCTCACTGACCACTCCAACCTGAAACAGTTTACCACCAAATGCCTCGGGAACTTTAGACAAGCCTAGTGGTCTGAGTTCCTTACACAATTTGATTTTGATATTGAGAACTGGCCAGAAAAATTCAATAGTAAAGCAAATACCTTGACTCAGATGCAAGCGCCAACAGAGAAGGAAGAAGAGTAGAGGAGACAACATCAGATGCAAGCAGTGTTGAAGCCCCATACCAGGGGTTTGTTGGCAAATATCATTCTCCCCTGGAAGATCTTTGGCAAGATGTATATGATGCTGACCCTACGCCAACGAAGGTCCTGAAAGCCTTAGACTAAGGAGACTGCCACTCGCATCTCATCTTGCTAGCTGAGTGCTTGAGAGAGGGGAACCAACTACTGTTCGGTGACCACCTATACATCCCTGTTCATGAAGCACTGCAGTTGCAACTGATTCAAGAAGGGCATAGCCATCCCACTACAGGACATTCTAGAAGGGCCAAAACCCATGAATTAGTGGCCTGTCACTTCTACTAGCTGGGTATGGGTTGTAATATTTGCCACTTTGTCAAGAACTATCATATTTGTCAATGAAGTCACACCTCGCATCATGCCCCCTTCAGTATACTACACTCTTTTCCAATTCCTGACAAGTCTTGGGACCATGTATCTATAGAGTTTGTCACTGTCTTGCCTTAGAGTTAGGGACATGACACTACCCTAGTCGTAGTAGACAGCCAGACAGAGATACGCCACTTGATGCCCTGCTATACCACTATCGATACTCTAACATTGGCTGTAGTGTAGCTCTATCGTATTTGGAAATACCATGGCCTCCCCGCTACAATCATCTTGGACCATGGTACCCAATTTACTTCAGGGTTCTGAACCAGTGTCCATGATGGCCTATAGGTATCGTGAAAGCTTTCGACCATGTGCAACCCCCAGCCTGATGGCCCAACTTACAGAGTGAACCCTATCCGTGAAATGCTACCTGCTAGCCTATGTCTGTTACCAGTAAGACAACTGGTCACCACGACTACTTATGGCCTAGTTCACTGGGAACAATCACACATCTGAAACCACTGTCCTCTCTCCATTCTTTCCCCACTATGGATGTGACCCCTGTATGAACTTCGTAGTGATGCATATGGGGCCTTTAGAGGAACCTGAGACTGGAGAATTCTCACAACCCAGGTGCGACATACATGATTACCACCATTCACAGAAGGTGTATGCCCAAGACTGCCAACAGGAGTATGCCGATTGGGGACACCTGTCAGACCCTGTCGTCCAAGTCGGGGACTGGGTATGGCTCAATGCTAGAAATGTCGGAACACGTTAACCCTCTCAAAAACTGGACAATAAGCATTTTGGCTCCTATTCAGTGACTGGTGAGATAGACACACATGCCTACCACCTTCTCCATCCTACTACCATGTGGATATATGATGTTTTCGAGGTTTTATTCCTTTAAGATACTGACTATGACCATCTACCAGAACAGGCAGTACTGCCCTAATTATTAGTGAAAGTTGCTAGAGAGGAGAAATAGTATATAGAATGGAGAGAGGATGCTGTGATGGTTCAGGGCTGATGGCAATACCTGGTATGATGGGGAGGATACAAGGAAACTACCTGGGAACTAGCTCAGACTGTGAATGGACTACAAGCCATAGACAAGTTTCACTGCTGTTACCCAAATAAGCCAGGTCCACTCCCAGAATGGTTACCACAACCTTCAGGAGACTTTAAAGTGTGAGAGAGGAGCTAGTGTCGTGACCACCAAACAGGGGTATGGTGGCATTGGGGTTTTTGGTTGAATATAGGAAAACAGGGAATTGGACAGTTGCCTAACGATAGAAGGGGTTGCTTAGCTGAAGTTCCGCATAATGGAACCTCATGAAAACTGATAGAAGATTGCAGCTGTATGTGAAGGAAGGGTCAAGGGTCTTGGGATTTGTTAGTAGAGGATTTTCCTTTATTATATAAAGGGGTGTGCCCCTTGGCAATTTACTTTCTTTATACACTCTGGTAATTTCCTACGTACATATATACTTAGAAATTACAACTTGGTTTCTTCTTTGCATGACGAGAATCCATGAACCCTGACCCTGACTCCCAAGACCCTGTCCCTGACCCTCTTGAGCCTGGATATAAACATGTCTTGTTTGTATATCCATATCTATCTCTAGTCTTATCTACTGTCATGTACATTGGACTATGTGCCCTTGACCCTGCACAGACCCTGTCCATTACAAGTACCCTACCAGAAGAGCTCCAGTACAGCAAACTGCACAACTCATACTCTAGGGTAGACCATTGTCCTTACCACCAAATGGAAATTAAATTCCCCAATAACTACCCCAGACGTTAAAGTCAGCTGAACACAAGAGCCCAAAGGAAAGACTGAGATCTCCAGCACTATACCAGACCCCAGCTCTCCTGAATCTTCCATGATTAGTGACTGGATATAGTAGCAGACAATTGGTGGAAGTCTGGGAAGTACTGGTGAAGTACCATCTACCCTCCTTCAGCCCACACCATGATCACTCATAATATACATACTACTTAATCCAAAGGAACCTGGGTTCCAGGTGCATGATAGTCCTCTACCAATCAAATTAGTGATACTCTTAGACAACTACATGGGTAAAGCAAAAATTCCACTCATGCCCATGTTGATGGATAAGCACTACCAAGGACTATATGATATATTGGAGGAGGAGGAGGAGGATGAACTATCTGAGATAACCTAAGGAAATGAAATAGAGGATGAAAGAGATACCAGAGAGATATTAAACAATATGATTGTTACAGATAGGTGATGGGGGTAAAAGATTGGTTACATCGTGGCAGAACCAGAACAGAATGTTTGGAGGACTGATTTAGGCTAACCGGTAAGGCTTAATGGCAAGACAGATTAGTTAGGATATTGCACTATAACTTGCAGTTAGGTCTTGGGATCTTGCACGACTCATGGTTGTTAGTTATTAGTATGTTATAATTAGTTGATATATTTGAAGGACTGGTAGTTGCAGGTCATATGATGTAATGACCCCTGCACATGACTTGGTTAGCAAGTTATAGGTTTCACAGATGTGATGCACATAGCGTATATGACTATAGCAGGTGACTTGTGGGTATGAGTTACGGGGTTAGGGTTGGCATGAAGGCAGGGTATAAAAGAGGTTGCTAGGACCTAGGTAGTTAAGCATAGCTCTCCATGAGGGCTGTTGACCCCTATCTAGTCTCCTGGATTTGTTCCTTCCTTCGTGGTCACTCTTGTCACCAGACCTTCCAGGGGTCACCCAATAAGTTCGAACCGGTGTCGGTAGGTACCCCCCAGAGATCCCCCATCTCCCCCTTGCTCTTTGTCATCTATGTCTTCTCCCTTCTCTTCCCGGTCCCTAGGGGTCTTATTCTAACATATGTGGATGACTCCACTGTAACGGTTGCGTCTGGATCCTACAGAAGAAATGTTCAGAGGCTGCAAGGCCTGGTGGACCGCCTTCAGATGAAAGCCAAGAGGATTGGTGTATCCTTTTCCATTCCCAAGACGGAGCTGATGCACTGGACCACCCCCGCTCAAAAGGTCCCTTCCCCCAGGATCCTTGTACTCCGGGAGGGCTTGATCTTCGACCCGGCTAAGATTCTCTGATGGCTGGGCTACTGGTTTGAACCAACGACTACCTGCTCTACTAAAGTGACCACTGCCCACTTCTCCCACCAGCTGGCACTAGCCCAGGCGGCCCTCAGCACCATCAAGAGGCTCTGCCGCCCTGGGAAGGGCCTTGCCCCCTTCCTCTGTCACAGAGTGACCTCGTCACTGATAGCACCCATTCTGCTCTATGGGGCTGACCTTTTCTCCCCCAGCTTCACAATGCTCGACAGCATGACCACCTTTTGGAGGACGGTCCAACAATGGGTCACCAACTGCGTCATGTCTACTCCTATCAGGGCCCTCGCGTGCGAATTGGCGCTCCCCCCCCTTACTCTCATGGTAGCATACTGCCAACACCTTGCTGCACGCGGGCTAGTCTGCCTGCCACCGGAGAGCAACCAATCTGCGGCCAGACTCCCTGTGACCTTTCTTACTACATCTGCCTTTCGGTCCCCAGAGGGTGATAGGTCGGCCACCAGAGGCCTGACTTGCACTTATGCCCCTGTAACGACCAAGCATACATGAGCTATGGTACTCGGAATCTACACCCACACAGGTAGCCAGGAGGCAAACTGGTAAGATCTGGCAGGCAAGTGAGTACTTGACCTATGGTGACCCGATGGCCCGGTCCCCGAGAATGAACAGAATTGGCTGGCCAGGTACTTAGGTTCCTGGGCGCAACTGGGAGCGGTGTCTGCATCCTTAGAGGCCTCTGAAGAGGCAGTTACTCAACTTGGCCTGGTAACTGGAGAAAGGTCCGCAGTGTCTATCTCCGGCAACGGAATAGACCAGGTAACAGGAAAAAAGTCATCTTGTCCACCGGACAAGATTACCCTACATTCAGGACCAGGTTACCCTGGCTTGGGGCTTGGGTTACCCTGTCCAACATCCTGAGTTACCCTACCTTTCAATACGAAGTCCCTCAGCATGTTTGGGTAAAATGAACAGAATGTTGGTCAGGAGAAGCCATGCATAATACTGGAATATGGGGTTCCAGGAGATGCTATTGGGGGAGCTACACAGCTTTGAACCATCTGTAAATTGGAAACATTATTCCTATTATACCCCTCCGGCCCCACTGTGAGGCCTGGACGTCATGGGCAAACTGTTGCATAGTTGTATGCAGTCTAGCAAAGAAGCAGCTTTGGAGACCTGCCTGCAACACCATATACGTTGCTGCCTTCCAGTTGGCTGTAAGCTGTTCATAGGATATATAAGGGAGCATAGAGTGGAAGGTGGAGCACCACCTGCAAGTTGTTCGGAGTAAAGCATGCGAAAGCCGACGGAGTTAACGGGAGTTACCCGTGGGGGTCCTGCAGGTAGTCCTGGGTGGTGCCCAGGCAACTGCGAAAGTTTTACACCTACCAAGCCCAGAAGTGTCCCCAATGCCATAGACTCTGTACGGGAAGTGTAGAGACATAAAAAGCGCAGTTCCTACCACAGGTAAGGTGAATCCGAGGTTGTAGTCATGGGTAGTGCCCATTGGATCACTCCTGGACCACTGTATCCTGCGGAAGACCCCGGAAGGATCAGACTCGTATATAGTCCATAGATAAATCGCTCGCGGTAGCTCCGTGGTTATGGGGGGATCAATGCACATGGGAAGGGTGTCATAGATGGTCCAGTTCGTCAGGTGTCTTGACTGTTAGCCACCAGCATGAGACTGATACGAAGAAGCTTTCACTCCTGCAGGCAAAATGGAAATGCACTGCAGAAATGATAACCACATATGGTGAACGCCGACTGGAGTGTGGCAACATACATGCCTGAAGGGGGTGCCAGGAGATATGTTGGACCACCCTTAGCGGAGAAGGGTGTGCTCGAATAGTTGGAGTAAACTGATCGGAGAGTTTCTGGGATAAGATAAAAGTAGCTAAAAGTCAATGCGAGAACTCTGCTACTCCAACAATCAATCCTCTCGTGACCTTAATTGAGTAAAGCGTCAGGCTTAAAGATATTAAGTTTTACTATTTATTTTATTCTGACATCTGTGTGACCTTTTGGCGATAAGTTTGAAGTTGTTCGGTGCAGTTGCAACCATGGGATCTATCTTCCTAGGGGTGCCCCCGTTATGGTATATGGTTAAGTAACATGCTCACTGAACTCCTCTCTTGATTAATTGTTTTCGACCTGCAGCTGATCTTGTGTGAATTCTGGTAACCTTGTCGCGAACAAGTAGTCCAGGGTAGAAAGCACAATGGCTAGTACCAAACTTCGAACCACAATGGAATCCAATTCGGATTCAGACCTGGACCTGGACCAGAACTCTGCCAGCATGTCTCGTGCGTCGATTTTCATGGATGTTCGCGGTATTGAATGTGAAGGCCACCAGTCACTTCTGATGCCCGCTCCTATTCAGTTACCTGATGAATGTGTTGATCTTATGATTACAGACCCTCGCACTGCGGAGCTTTCGCTCTTTCCAGATTCCACCCCTGTCCACCACATGAGTCCTTGACTGCCCGGAGGTGTCCCATTTAGCTATTTCTCACACAAGTTCGTCAAACCTTATATTGTCTGTGAGGTATCCAAGTCACTAGAGGAATCGAAGCGAGAAATGCGAAACTGGAACAACCAGGAACAGCAGGTTTTCCGTAAACAGATTACTACGGCAGCGGCGGAATGGATGAAAGTGCAGCAGAAGGCATGCCTGTGAATGTTAAGAGAGCAGAAGGCATTGAAGTATCGTATGGCAGTGTTGGAGAAGGCCTTTACAGGAGGGGCTAGTGTTGATGCAGGGAATGACATGCTAATGATAGAGGCTGCACTGCCACTTCCACTTGTCCATGCGTAGCCCGAAAACTGCGTGATGGAATTGGCTATGAGAGCCAGAGATGAACAGTGGAGGATGTACCTAAGTCTGGTGGGTATACGCTGGTTGGAAAGCCTCAAGGGTGAAGGCTACAGCCATACCTTGTCCTTCACAAGAGCATCAGTGGGCTCTCTGTCTATCCCCTCCCCGATAGCCCGCAGTCCTTTGGGAGGTCTGGCAATTGGACCAACCGATGGACATCATCCTAAGAAAAGAACGTCGAAGCCAACGAGTCTCACGGCACCAGATACACCAGACCGCACTCCTTGTCTGACCCCTGCTCCCATTAACTCTCCTGCAATACCTTTGGTTGCAACTCCTGTGCCTCATGTCGCCACCCCAAGACACACACCTCTGCCAGTTTCGCTGCCTGCTCGTGATACCTTTCGCACCACAGTCTTCACGCTAGCAGTATCGGCTACCCCAGGGATCTGACCACTGCGCATGTCATCACCTGGATTCTTTGAACAGGTAAGGGCCCCAGAAGAGCGAGCACCCATGGCTCCATCACAGGGGACTCCAATCCCTGGACCTGTGACACATGTTCGCTTGGTTCCTTGAGCACCCGTAATTCCCTCTGCCCCCTCGAAACACACTCTTCCCTCCGCACTCCCCACGATCACAAGTGATGAGTTGGACAGCCAAGACGAGTTCTGTCTGTCGGGCTGCAAACCGAAGAGACCCATATGGGGTGGATTCATTACCACACCTATTGGTACTGGAAGGAACAACGGACTCTGGTCAGGCACAGTAGAACGCAGAACGAAGGAGATGGATGACCAACATGTGGGTATTGTGGGTCATGGAGGCACGTTGGCCCACCAATGCAACCTCTGAGCTGTCCAGAGCTTCAGGCATTTGTGCAGATAACTCAGGTGGCTCTTAATCAAGCTCCTGAGAGTGGGCGACACCCTGTTCCACCACCAGCATCAGTACCATCAGGGGCTAACCCCTGCAAGGATGGGAATCAAGATGGCCAGGAGGAACGCTCTGATGGGTACAATAGACCACGGAAAACTCCAGGCAGAAATGCCGGGGGTAGTGGAGATGTGAATGTGCCACTAGGAGGTGGTACAGCCGGAGCAGGAGGAGACCCCGGGGACTAGAGCCATGATAGTTCAGATGAGGATGATGCCAATTCTCTCCCTGATTTGACCCTCTTCCGCGACGCTCACAAGGATGATTGGAGAGATAAGAAGAAAGGACGGTGGGACTGCCAAGCTAAGAAACTGTCAAGGGAACTAGGGAGCAGATCAACCTCACAGCCATCCTCCAGACAGCGGCGGAAGAAGCCAGGAAAGCTGAGTGGCATTGCGGCATTTAAGGGAAAGGTCACCGAACTCGCCAGCTTCCAGACGCTGGTGGAGGTTCAGTGCGAGTATTTTGCTGGGTGCAGGTGGACCGATATGGACAAGTTAAACCTGGTGATCCCCCTCTTGGAAGACACCGTGGGAACCTGGTATCTCAGGTTGCACTCCCATATCAATAACCAGGCAGCCAAGCATACTGGAGTTTCTATTAATAACAGTAACCGCTAGAGAATGTGGAAAGGATTCCCGGAGTGGGTGGAACAGAGTTTCGGCGGTACCCTAGCTGAACGAGACCGATTCCTTCTCAAGTGGCGAGACCTGGTGATGAAGCCTCATCATATTAATAAGTACCTGGATAGGATAATTGACTACATGTATAAGCTTAGCTATACAGACCCTGTACAGGTAAGAGATAAGGTATGGTCAGGTATTCCTCAAGAGGTTGGGAATGCATGGGTACTCAAGTAGCCCCATCCAACCAACTTGAATGACTGCCTTGATATTCTGCGAAAAGTTGAAGACACATTGGAAGACAAGACCCGGTTCAGTAACCATGTTATCCACCCTCTCCAACGGTCTCAGCCAATGGATAAGAAGGATGATAGGTCATCAACCTGCAGAAGATTTGTAAAGAAGGACAAAGGTTTGGGCAGACTGAACCAGAGGGCTCCCAAACCTACTAATCTCAAGGGGGGAAACACGCAAAGCCGCCGACTTCAGTGTATGCAATAGTGCATAAAGAAATCCTGTCGACTTTGACCGAAAGTCAGTGAAAGCACAACCAGTGCACCAAGTGCAGGCAAATGGGTCAGTTCTGGAGAAAGTATACCACAGCAGCCCCAGTCGTTAGTTCATCCAAACAGGCTCATGGGTTAAAACGGTCAGCCCCGGTAAGCACGCCCACAGGAATGGGCAAGCCGCTGAAGCACATTGAAGCACCCCCTCTGGCTTCCTCGTCAAAGATAATTGACGTCCGCCAGACATCACCACAGATCATGGAGGTTGATACTGATGGCTTGGAATAGGCAAGAACCCCTTCTGCTTAAGGTATAACCTTTCTGACCCATATCCATAGACCCAGGAGGGATGGAGTGAAAGGAACCCCAGAAGTGGCTTCTGGGATGGGTAAGTACCACTCTACTACCTGAATGACCCAGATACTGACTACACCCAAGTGGTGTGGGCAGGTAGATGTTACGGGCCGTGTATGGTGGACTGGGCTATCTCTCCTTTGTTGGGTTTCTGGTTATCTTCTTTGTTCTAGTTATAAGTGTTTCTTGCAGAATTTGCTTAGCTGGATGGGCAAGTCATAGGGCATTGTTTCAATTCAGGCTGGATGAGGTCTTGCTAGAGAAGAAGCTGGACATTGGGGAACCAAGGATGCTTTGCTTGGAACCGGTGCGACAGTGTACCTCTACCCAGCTCCGGAAAATTGTTATGTTTAGTGTAAGCGGAAGGGGTCAGGCTGGACTTGATCAAATAAATACTATTATGTTCAAGTTTGCCTGGGGAGGGTTTACTACTCAAAATCATGCTGGCAGGATATTAAACACCCTAGCTGTTGATAAACCGAATCCCAATCCCTTAATGTTTACCGAAAGGTTGTGGCCGCTCTTGTGTCCAAAGACAAGAGATCAAAATTGTAAGCCAAGATGACTAAGTCCTTGAGAGCAGAGAAGAGGCAGAAGCATGACAACTTTCCTCGTCACACCAAGTCTATCTACATGTGGGTAAAGTTAGACTGGAAAATGGGAGCTAGACAGGTAAGTGCAGAAGTGCTCCCGCTAGTCAGTAGCGGAGCTACTGGGCCAGTGCTTAGTAGTGGATGGGTTAAACAGACCCAGGCACCTTGTGTACAGCGAAAGGTGCATGTGCCAATAAGCGACGCCAGCGGTAATCGCATTCCTGGGTCAGGTCTGCACTATACCGAATCATGAGGGATGAAAATAGGCGACCACCATAATGGGATGTAGTTTGAAGTCGCTGATATGCTCGACAGCAAGGTGGATCGGTACTTACCTATGACTTGGTTGAAGGACGATAACCCCAACATAGATTGGAAGACAGGATCACTAACCTGGTGCTCAGATTTGTGCAAGGCTAACTGCCTATCAGGGCAGGGGCAGTTAGTGTTTATGACCAATCAAGAGTTACTAGCCGAAGATCCTAGTAATGTGTACCTACTGGGAATTGTACAATTCTCGGATCAGGAAGCTGCCGACATTACAGTTAAGCTACTCCCCGAATATAACTATTATTGGGATATCTTCAGTCAAGAACAGATTGAGGCGCCACCAGAGCACTCCAAGTATGATCTTACAATCCAGTTGCAACCCCGGGTTCAAGGTCTGTTTGGCCTATCTATCCGTTATTGGAAAATGAGCTTAAGGCACTGCAGGAATATCGCAATGAAATGCTACGAACGGGAAAGCTATGGCAATCCAGTTCCTCGCCAGCAGCCACTATCCTCTTTGTGCCAAAACCAGATGGTATGTTAAGACTGGTAATAGATTACCAAGGACAGAACAAAATCACGGTTCAAAGTAAGTGTCCTCTACCTTTGATAACTAAACTACCAGATAGGTTAGGAAAAGCCGTTGTGTTCACCAAGTTGGACTTGAAGAACGGCTACAACCTTCTGAGGATGGCGGAAGGTGAGGAATAGAAGACGGCCTTCCAGTGTAAATATCGACGGTATGAATATACTATCATGCCATGCGGGTTGTATAATGCTGTGGCAACTTTCCAGAGTACAATAAATAAGGTCTTCTGGGACCTTGTGCATGAAGGTGTTATTGCATACATGGATGGCATCCTGATCGACTCCAAAACCATGGGAGAGCATGTCGCGATAGTAAGGCGCATGATGGCGAAATAGCGGAAATTGAAACTATGCGTAAGCATGAAGAAGTCCCGTTTCCACCAACGGGAGGTTGAATTCCTCAGATACAAGATCTCTGATCTGGGCATGTCTATGTTGTCAGAGAACGTAAAAACAATCAGGGATTGGGCACCTCCAACATGTGTTGTCGACGTTCAAAGCTTCATGGGCTTTTCCAACTTCTGTCATCTGTTCATAGGGGGTTTCAGCCAAATAGCGAAACCTCCGGTGGACTTGACCAAGAAGGATGTCTGATAGGAATGGCCACCTGCGTGTGAGCAGGCCTTCAACCATTTTAGAGAGCCTTTCATATCCAAACCTACCCTAGAAGATTTTGACCCGGAACGGCCAACCTGGCTGGAAACTGAGCCTAGTGACTTTCCATCAGGAGCCATCCTCTCCCAGTTCTGCGAAGATGAGAGATGACATCCAGTGGCCTATGATAGTAGGAAGTTTCACCCAGCGGAGATTAATTACGATGTCCATGACAAGGAAATGGCTGCCATCGTGGCAGCATTCTAGGAACAGGATCATCTGCTACACTTAGTAATGGACCAGTTGGTGATCTATAAGGATTATCAGAATTGGGGGTACTTTAACGGTACAAAGGTCCTGAACTGGAGGCAACACCGCTGGGATGAGTTCATGCAACCGTTTAACTGCCGGGTAGTTTACCGAGAAGAACTGTTGAATGAGAAGGCAGATGCCTTGTCGCGGCGTAGGGACTACCACCATGAAGAGGGGACTGATTTTCTGCCACAGTCATTTTTTCACCGCTGACAGTGGGTTGGGAGCCAGGAAGTGGACGTCTTGCGACCACAGATGTTGCAGGTGTGCCATGGGTTTTGGCTCCAGTCCTTCTTTTTGGATCAACTGCAGGTAGCGATAAAAGAAGACCAGGAATACTTAAGAATCCGGAAGGCAACAACTGCCGGTAACAAGGAGGCCAACCGACACTTCCCGATGGGAGAGTGCTTACTCCTGTACAAGAACAGGTGCTACATCCTCAAGTGCCAGAATCTGAAGCAGACAATCATGGAGGCTAAACATGACTCCCGAATCGCAGGACACTTTGGGACTTACAAAACCATTGTCAGGGTTAGGGCTGACTTCTATTGGCCTGAGATGGATGAGGACACAACTGACTATGTGCGAACATGTGATGCGCGCTGAAGAAATAAGTCTATCAGGCACAAGAAGTTAGGTCTGCTGGAACCTACTGATGTTCCTATGTAGCCTCGGAGAGCAATTTTAATGGACTGGATTGTCGTGCTGCCAGAGTCAGAAGGGTATAACAAGATCTGGGTCATAGTAGACAGATTGTCAAACATGGCACATTTTATACCCCTGACCAATGAGGTACCGATCCAGGAGCTGCCCTGGATATTCTGGAAGGAAGTTTGGGGCCTTCATCAGCTCACAGAGTCAATCATCCCCGACTGACATAGCCGATTCACTTCCAAATTCTGGATGAGTCCGATGCACTAGGTGCAAGTGAAACTAAACAGTTCGACTGTATACCATCCTGAGACTGATTGGCAAACCGAGAGGATTAATCAGACACTGGAGCAGTGCTTGCGTGGTTACTGTTCCTACGAACCGGACGGTGGGTTTTCCTACTACCCTTTACAGGGTATGTGTACAACACCTTGACCTCAGAATCCACCTGGTTGTCACCATGTGAGGTCAATCATTGGTTTCCCCCCTGGACAAACTGGTCAGGTGTCGTGTCTGATTATTACAGAATACACCCTAGCAGTGAGCTCTTGGTTAAGGAATAGGAAGGAACCTAGCAAGGGATGCAAGAAACGATTCAACGGGTACAGGAAAGGCAACAGAAATGGCATGTGCAGAAAACGTTGCCATCACCAGAGTATGTTACATGGGAGGATGTGGCCACGGGGCGGGCAAAGAGAGCGGACTGCATAAGGTTAAACCAAAGGAACATGCGCACAAAGCATCCAATAGAGAAGCAGGACCACTGGGTGTTTGGACCTTTTCCTGGTCAAACGTCAGGTGGGTAACTGGGCCTACAAACTCCAACTGCCCACTAGATGGAGTATCCACCCGGTTTTCAATGTCAGGTTGCTCAAACCCTATGAAGAGGGTCTGGGATCAGATAGGGTCAAGGAAGTCCCTACCTCAGAACTTGTAGACAATGAGCCAAGTTACGTTATCAAAGCTGTTCTGGATAGTCAATGGTATAGTGGAGCAAGGGCGAAGTTCCTGTCATGCTTGGTCCAGTACCTGGTTTCATAGAAAGGCTACAGAGCTGAGGACAATTCATGGGAGCCCTATGAGACACTTGAAGGGACAAGCTTACAGGCCATTCTGGATTTCCACCCAAGATATCCATCCAAGCTGAAGGACTATAGTGTCGTCGGGGAATCGGGTTGCGGAAATAAGAGACGACGCTAATAGTCCAGGACAGACCACAGAGAAAAGGGCAGTGATGTAATAACCTGGCATACATGAGCTATGGTGGTCAGAACCTACACCCCTACAGGTAACCAGGAGGCGAACAGGTAGGAAGCGGCAAGGAAGTGGGTACTTGACCTATGGAGACCCGATGGCCCGGGCTCCAAGAATGAATAGAATTGGCTGGCCAGGTACTTAGGTACCTGGGTGCACCCAGGAGCGGTGGCAGCATACTTAGGGACCTCGCAAGGGGCAGTTACTCAGGTCGGCTGCGTAACTGGAGAAAGGTCAGAAGTGTCTGTCTCCTGTAATGGAATCAACAGGATAACAGGAAAAGGTTATCTGGTCCCGTGGACAAGGTTACCCTGCTCTCAGGACCAGGTTACCCTACCTTGAGGCTTGGGTTACCCTGTTCCAAGTCCTGAGTTACGCTACTTTTCAATACAAAGTCGCTCACGGAGTTCAGGAAAAATGACCAGAATGTGTGTCAGGGCAAGCCATGCATAATACTGGAATCAGGGGTTTCAGGAGATCCTATTGGTGGGGCTATGCAGCTCCGAAGAATCTGTAAATTGGAGACATTATTCCTATCATACCCCTCTAGCCCTGCCTTGAGGCCCGGACGTCATGGGCAAACCGTTACACAGTTGTGTGCAGTCCAGCAAAGTAGCAGCTTCAGAGACCTGCTTGCAACACCATATACGTTGCTGCTGTGTGGTCCACCATAAGCTTTTCGGCAGATGTAGAAGGGGGCATAAGGTGGAAGGTGGAGTACCACCTCCAAGTTGTTTGGAGTAAAACGGACTAAAACTGGCAGAGTTAATGGGAGTTAACCGTGGGTGTCCCGCAGGTAGTCCTGGGTGGTGCCAGGGCGACAGTGCGAGGTTTACACCTACCAAGCCCGGAAGTGTCCCCAACGCCATAGACCCTGTAAGGGAAGTGCAGAGAGCGAAAAAGCACAATTGCTACCACACGTAAGGTGAATCCGGGGTAGTGGTCATGGGTAGTGCCCATTGGATCACTCCCCGACCACCGTCTCCTGCGGAACACACCGCAAGAGCGAGACTTGTAAAGAGTAGATCGATAAATGCCTCACGGTAGCTCCCGGGGTCATGTAGAGATCAATGCACATAGGAGGGGTGTCATAGATGGTCCAGTTCATCAGGTGTCTTGACTGTTAGCCACTGGGATGAGAGTGATGCGAAGAGGTTTTCACACCGGTTAGCAAAATGGAAATGGACTGCAGAAACGATAACCGTATATGGTAAACGCCGACTAGAGTGTGTCAACATGCATGCTCGAAGGGTGTGCTCAAACAGTTGAAGTAAACTGCTGGGGGAGTTTCTGGCAGAAGATAAAACTACCAAAAGGTCCATGCGAGAACTCTCCTACTAAAACAATTAAACCTCTCAACACCTTAATTGAGTGAAGCGTCAGGCTTAACGACGTTAAGTTTCACCATTTACTTTGCGCTTATGTCGGTGTGCACTTTTGGCGATAAGTTTGAACTTGTTCGGTGCGGTCGCAACACTGGGATCCATCTTCCTAGTGGTGCCCCCATTACAGCCCCACTGAGCTGGATGACTCCTGTCCCCTCCCCCCCCATGAGGAAGCACCTACCCCCGGATGCCGTTGCACACAGGACAATTCCCTTCCTCACGGTACATTCCAAGGTCCCTTGTGCGGCCTTCAGCCTCCTGCCAATTGAGCAACTTCCCTACCATATGACAGGTGCGCCCTATGCATTGGTTAAGAGCGCCGTCCGCGATAGACTCCTGCATGACTGGGTAACTCATTTTCCCCCCCCCCCCAAAGTATGCCTGTGCGCCCCGCCTGTCACCCCACCCCTTTATGGAACTCGGGCCCTTCATCGTGGGCAGACTCCACCAGATGCGGAGTGGGAAAAGCTACCTGTCCGCTCACCCCTCCTGGTTCTTGGAAGTCCCCTCGCCCCTCTGCCCGCTCGGTTGGAGGGAGGAGGAGGACTTCCCCCATACAATCCTACACTGCCAGTCCCGGACCGTCCAGTGAGACTGCCTCCTCCCAGGGTCACGCCCGTGGCACAGGACAGCCCCGTGTGGTCCGATAGGGCCTCCCTCCTCGCCCTCGTGAGCTATATTAACGAGACTGCTATGGGCTTCTCGCCGGGCATGCCCCCCGCGTCCAAGACAATCCTCAGCCCCGAGCTCGTCCATTCCAGCCCTCCAGGTGCCCCCTTTTAGGCCTATAGGTTTTTCTTTTATGTGTTTCCTTTAGGTTATGACCGTTTACTTTTTTTGTTTTCTTTCTCTAGGGATTTAATGTCGGCTATCGGACACACTTGGAGGGTCACTTTGGTAATTTGTACTGCAGGTCTGTTTTGTTTTGCGGTTTGAGATTAAGGTTTTGTTCATGCCATAGCTAGCGCTGCAAGCACGTTCTTGTACTGTAACAATGAATACAGGATGATAAAAATAAAAATAAAAAAAAACCCCTGCAGGTTAAGTCTTCATGCTATCATCTTTGTATCTTCTTATCTATAACTTTACTACTTTACTTTCCACCAAAGTGACTACATTGCACATATACTCTCAAGAGCAAGTCATCAGATAGGCACCTTGGGCACTTAGCTATTTGACTTGAGAAAAGAAGTCTAAGTCTTGAATGTTTGAAGTAAAGGTATTGTTGCCCATGCAAGGGAAACACTAAGTGGCAGGAATTGTTATATTTGGTGGAAGTACAATTGAATGGCCCTGACAATAGAACAATATAAGAGGATCGTAAAAACAACCTCACAACAACAACAACAAAAGTGTAAGTTACAGCTACAATGAAATCACTAATCATCGCAAACTCAAAGAACTTGGGGAAGAGCTCAAATAAGTAACGAGCTTGCAATGAACAAACAGGCCTCCAAGCCTAGTTATACCAGAGGAAGAAACAGAAGTGGAAGCTTTGCAATTGGACTATGAAACAGAAACTAGGATGCAGGGAACAGTAACAGGAACAGTAGCACCACTGGTCCGACGAGTGGGAAGGACACTGGAACAACTAACAACCTTGTTAGCAGTGCTGCAGGCGAGCAGATATAGTGGGAGAAGCATGCCAAGGGCCAAAGAGCACAACATCTTTAAAGGAGAAAGGACAAAGCTACGAGAGTCGATCTTGTAGCTGGAGCAATACTTCAGGGTCAAAGACTGTCTGGATGATTGGAATACTGTCAAGGTAGCATATGCCAAATTACTATTACATAACATGGCGGGCCAATGGATAACCCCCTATATCAAAGGATCAAAAAAAGGGGAAGGAGGGATGTGGGAAAGTCTCAAGGAAGTCCTCTAGGTCTGGTTTCAAGATATCGATGCAAAACTAGCAGCCCAGATCGAGCTATAGAAAAGGCAAGAAGGAAAGAAGAACATGATGGACTTTCAGAACGAATTGCAGTTCCTTGCTATAGAAGTCAAATATGATAATAAAGCACTCTGGTAGTTCATCCTCCAAGCAAGTGCCCTACGGTTGCAGTACGCATAGGGCATGTTGGAAACCAAATTCACAACTATGGCTAATTTTGTGACACGGGTGGGAGAAAGAGAACAACAACCAGCAATGATCAAACATATATAAGAAAGGAGAAGGACAATGAGTGAATAAAAGATGATACTCCAAAACTAAAACTGCATGATCAGGCCAGCACCACTCATGACAATCCAAGGAGCAGTAGGCAGTACAGGACTGGCAAGATGTAACGACCCAGCATACATGAGCTATGGCAAACGGAACCTATACCCATACAGGTAGCCAGGAGGCGAACTGATAGGAACCGGCAGGCAAGTAAGTACTTGACCTATGGAGACCCGATGGCCCAGGCTCCGAGAATGAACAGAATTGGCTGGTCAGCGTACTTAGGGACTTATGAAGGGGCAGTTGCTCAGCTAGGCTGGGTAACTGAAGACAGGTCAGAAAGGTCCATCACCGGCGACGGGATAGGCAGGGTAACAGGGAAAAGTTAACTTCTCCGCTGGACAAGGTTACCCTACTCTCGGGATCAGGTTACCCTGTCTTGGGTCTTCGGTTACCCTGCCCAGAGTCCTGAGTTACGCTACCTTTCAATACGAAGTCCCTTGGGGAGTTCGGAAAAATTGACTGGAATGTTTGTCACGCGCAGCCATGCATGATATGGGAATCTGGGGTTCCAGGAGATAATATTGGGTGAGCTACATAGCTTCGAAGAAGCTGTAAATTGAAGACATTATTCCCATTATGCCCCTCCGGCCCCGCCTTGAGGCCCGGATGTCATGGGCAAACGGTTGTGTAGTTGTGCGCAGTCTAGCAAAGAGGAATCTTTGGAGACATGCTTGCAACACCATATACGTCGCTGCCGTCTGGTCGACCGTAAGCTGTTCGCAGGATATATAAGGTGGCATAGGGTGGAAGGTGGAGTACGGTCGTGTCCGTTAAATAATTACACTCCGGCCCGGCAACGGTGCAACGACACCTCTCCCCCACCTCATCACCCACCATGGCACCACCACATACCCGAAGAGAAAAAGAAGACAGGAAACAACAAATCTATGCCCTGCGTAAGCATACCAATATGGGTTATAATAAAATAGCTAAGACTATTGGGGTCTGCAAGGAGACTGTTGCCAAGGTTGTCCAAAGAGCCAATTCAAGAGGGGGAAACACCCATTATGCTTCCAAGAAAGGCCGACCCAC
>PYWC01000044.1:529395-564704 GCA_003182015.1 Tuber magnatum
GGACCACCGTACCCTGCGGAAGACACCGGAAGCCCGAGACTCGTAAATAGTAGATAGACAAACCGCTCACGGTAGCTTCTGAGGTCAAGTAGAGATCCATGCATATGGGAAGGGTGTCATAGATAGTCTGGTTCATGCAGCGTCTTGACTGTTAGCCACTGGCAAGACGCCGATGCGTAAAGGTTTTCACTCCGGCGGACAAAATGGAAATGCACCGCAGAAACGAATAACCGCATAAGGTGAACGCCGACTAGAGTGTGTCGACATATACATGCCCGAAGGGGGTGCCAGGAGACGTGTCGGACCGCCCTTAGCGGAGAAGGGTGTGCTCGAACAGTTCGAGTAAACTGATGCGGGAGTTTCTGGCATAAGACAAAACTACCGGAAAGTCTATGCTAGAACTCTCCTACTCCAACAATCGATCCTCTCGAGACCTTAATTGAGTGAAGCGTCAGGCTTAAGGATATTAAGTTTTACAGTCTCCTTTACTCTTACATCTGTGTGAACTTTTGGCGATAAGTTTGAAGTTGTTTGGTGCGGTCGCAACCTTGGGATCCATCTTCCTAAGGGTGCCCCCGTTACAATAGGTTAGGAAAAGCCGTTGTATTCACCAAGTTAGACTTAAAGAATGGCTAGTACCTTCTATGGATGGCAGAAGGTGAGGAATGGAAGACAGCCTTCCGGTGCAGATATGGAGGGTATGAATACACGGTCATGCCGTTTGGGTTGTGTAATGCCCCGGCAACCTTCCAAAGCATGATAAATGAGGTCTTTCGTGATCTCATGGACGAAGGAGTCATTGCGTACATGGATGACATACTGATCTACTCCGAAACTATGGAAGAACACGTCGCAATGGTGCGGCGTGTGATAGAGAAATTGCGGAAAGCTAGACTATGTGTAAGCATGAAGAAGTCCACTTTCCACCAATGGGAAGTTGAATTCCTCGCATACCAGATCTCCGATAGGGGGATCTCTATGTTGTCAGAGAACATGCAGACAATCAGGGATTGGGCACGTCCGACATGCGTCATCGATGTTCAAAGCTTTATGGGCTTTGCCAACTTCCATCGTCGGTTCAGAGAAGGGTTCAGCAAGATAGCGAAAGCTCTAACCGACTTGACAAAGAAGGTTGTCTGATGGAAATGGACACATGTGTGTGAGCAGGCCTTCAACCAGTTGAAGGAAGCATTCACGTCCAAACCTACCCTTGCACATTTTCACCCTGAGCGGCCAACACGGCTGGAAACCGATGCTAGTGACTTTGCATTAGGAGCCATTCTCGCCTAGTTCTGTGAAGACAAGAGATGGCATCCAGTGGCCTATCATAGTAGGAAGTTCCACCCAGCAGAGATTAATTGTGATGTCCATGACAAGGAAATGATGGCCATCGTGGCAGCATTCAAGGAATGGGATCATTTGCTATGCTCGGTAATGGACCAGTTGGTGATCTATGCGGATCACAAGAATTTGGAGTACTTCAATAGTACCAAGGTCCTTAACCGAAGGGAGTACTGCTGGGCTGAGTTCCTGCAACCATTTAACTTCAAGGTGGTTTACCGAGAAGGACGGTTGAATGAGAAGGCAGATACTTTGTCGCAGGTAGGGACTACCGCCCTGAAGGGGGGATAGATTTTCCACCACAGTGGTTCTTTCTCCCCGGACAGTGGGTTGGGAGCCAGGAACGGGACATCTTGCGACCACAAGTGTTGCAGGTGTGCCAGGGATTTCAGCTCCATTCTTCCTTTGTGGATCCACTGCGGGTAGCGATAACCGAAGACCAGGAGTACTTAAGAATCCTGAAGGCGACAGCTGCCGGTGACAAAGAGGTCGACCCACACTTCAGGACGGAAAAGGGCTTACTCCTGTACAAGAACAGGTGGTATGTTCCCAAGGGTCAGAATCTGAAGCAGACAATCATGAAGGCAGAACATGACTCCCAAATCGCGGGACACTTCGGGACTTACAAAACCATTGGCAGGGTGAGGGCTAACTTCTACTGGCCTAAGATGGATGAGCATATCACTGACTATGTGCGGACATGTGATGCATGCCAAAGAAATAAATCCATCAGGCACAAGAAGTTCGGGCTGCTGGAACCTATCGATGTTCCTATGCGGCCTTGGACAGCAATTTCAATGGATTTCATTGTCGCGCTGCCAGAGTCCGAAGGGTATACCAAGATCTGGGTCATAGTAGACAGGTTTTCGAAAATGGCCCATTTCATACCCCTGACCACTGAGGTACCTATCAAGGAGCTTGCCTTGATATTCCTGAAGGAGGTTTGGCGCCTTCATGGACTGCCAGAGTCAATCATCTCCGACCGAGATAGCCGATTCACATCCAAGTTCTGGATGAGTCTGATGCACTTGCTGCAAGTGAAACTAAACGTTTCGACTGCATTCCACCCAGAGACTGATGGGCAAACCGAGAGGGTTAATCAGACACTGGAGCAGTACCTGCGTAGTTACTGCTCCTATCAACAGGATGACTGGGTCTCGCTGCTACCCCTTGCGGAGTATGCGTATAACACCTCAACATCAGAATCCACCAGGTTGTCACCATTTGAGATCAACTATGGGTTCAACCCACGAACAAACTGGTCGGGTGTTGTGTCTGACAACCAAGGGATACACCCAAGTAGTGAACTCTTGGTTAAGGAATGGGAAGGAACCTGGCAACAGATTCGAGAAACGATTAAACGGGCACAGGAAAGGCAGCGGAAATGGCATGACCAGAAACGGCTGCCATCCCCGGACTATGTTACCTTGGAAGATGTGGCTGCTGGGCGGGCTAAGAAAGCGGACCGCGTGATGTTGAACCGGAAGAACATCCGCACCAAGCGTCCCATGGAGAAGCTGGACCACCGGATGTTTGGCCCTTTCGTGGTCAAACGTCGGGTGGGTACCCGAGCATACGAACTCCAATTGCCCACCCGATGGAGCATCCACCCGGTTTTCAATGTCACGCTGCTGGAACCCTATCGCGAGGATCCGGAATCGGGTAGGATCAAGGAGATCCCTACCCCAGAGCTCGTGGACAATGAGCCCAGTTACGTCATCGAAGCTGTTGTGGACAGTCGCTGGTATGGTGGAACAAAGGCGAAGTTTCCGTCGCGCTTTGTCCAGTACCTGGTTTCATGGGAAGGCTATGGAGCTGAGGAGAACTCGTGGGAGCCCTATGAGATGCTAGAAGGGACAGGCTTACAGGCCATGCTAGATTTCCACCAAAGATATCCGTCCAAGCCCAGGGACCATAGGGTCTTGGGGGAATCGAGTCGTGGAAACAAAAGACGACGCTAAACGGTCCGGGACGGACCGTAGAGAAGAGGGGAGTGATGTAACGACCCAGCATACGTGAGCTATGGCAGCCGGAACCTACACCCATACAGGTAGCTCGGAGGCGAACTGGTAGGAACCGGCAGGCAAGTGAGTACTTGACCTACGGAGACCCGATGGCCCGGGCTCCGAGATGAGCAGACTTAGTGGACACAAGTATTTAGGTACATGGCTACGCCCAAGATTGGTGTCAGCGTACTTAGGGACCTATGAAGGGCCAATACACAGCTAGGCTGGGTAACTAGAGAAAGGCCGAGTGTGTCTATCCCCGGAAGTGGGATAGATAGGGTAACAGGAGAAAATCCACTTGTCCACCGGACAAGATTACCCTACCCTCAGAACAGGGTTACCCTGCCTTGAGGCTTGGATTACCCTGTTCAAGGACCTGAGTTACCCTACCTGCCAATACGAAGTCCCTCGGGGAGTTTGGGAAAAATGACTGGAATGTTTGTCACACGAAGCCATGCATAATACTGGAATCTGGGGTTCCGGGAGATGCTATTGGGTGAGCTACGCAGCTACGAAGAAGCTGTAAATTGAAGACATTATTCCTATCATGCCCCTCCGGCCCCGCCTTGAGGCCCGGACGTCATGGGCAAACGGTTGCGTAGTTGTGTGCAGTCTAGCAAAGGAGGATCTTTGGAGACCCGCTTGCAACACCGTATACGTTGCTGCCGTCCGGTCGACCGTAAGCTGTTCGCAGGATATATAAGGGGGCATAGGGTGGAAGGTGGAGTACCTCCTCCAAGTTGGTTGGAGTAAAACGGACCAGAACTGACGGAGTTAACGGGTGTTAACAGTGGGGGTCGCGAAGGAAGTCCCGGGTGGTGCTGGTGTGACAGGGAGAGTTTTACACCTACCAAGCCCGAACGTGCTCCCAATGCTATAGGCTCTGAAAGGGAAGTGCAGAGACACTAAAAGCATGATTCCTACCACAGGAAAGGTATATCCGAGGTAGTGGTCGTGGGTAGCGCCCATTGGATCACTCCCGGACTATCACGCCCTACGGAAGACACCGGAAGCCCGCGACCCGTAAAGAGTAACTAGATAAACCGCTCACGGTAGCCTCCGGAGTTAAGTAGAGATCAATGCATATGGGAAGGGTGTTATAGATAGTCTAGTTCATGAGGTTTCTTGACTGTTAGCCACTGGCAAGACACTGATGTGCAGAAGTTTTCACTCCGGCAGGCAAAATGGAAATGCACCGCAGAAACGATAACCACATAAGGTGAACGCCGACTAGAGTGTGTCAGCACATGCATGCCTGAAGGGTGTGCCAGGAGATGTGTGGGACCACCCTTAGCGGGGAAGGGTGTACTCAAATAGTTGGAGTAAACTGATGGGGGAGTTTCCGGCATAAGATAAAACTACCTGAAAGTCTATGCGAGAACTCTCCTACTCCAACAATCAATCCTCTCGAGAACTTAATTGAGTGAAGCATCAGGCTTAACGATATTAAGTTTTAATGTCTACTTTACTCTTACATCTTTCTGAACTTTTGGCGATAAGTTTGAAGTTGTTTGGTACGGTCGCAACCTTGGGATCCATCTTCCTTGGGGTGCCCCTGTTACACAAGGCCAGGGAAATGGATACTAGCTCAAACAAGACTACATGCAATAAATGTGGACACTGAACATGACGAGGGGGAAAAATACTCCTGTTCTGAGTAATAGATGGTCTGAGGGACATGATATGAGTGAAACCCACAACCATTGCCGACCACTACACAACATTATCAGCAGAACATGTAATGGGTAGGGTCCATAGAGGGTCAAGGGCAGATAGTCTAAGGCACACTATGGGAGGCAGGACAAGAGAGAGGGGACAAGAGTATAAACAAGATGTGTTTGTATCAAGGCTCGAGAGGTTTAAGGACAGGGTCGCAGGGTTCAGAGTCCGAGTTCATAGGTTCTAGTGATACAAAGAAGAAATAAATTTGTAATTGTCAAGTACAGGCATAGACAGGTAATAACCAGGTTGTATAAAGAAAGTATATCTTAAAGGGGTACGTCTCTTTATACAACAAAGGAAAATTCTCTGCTGACAAATCCCAACGTCTCGAACCCCTTCCTCCTGTGTAGTATGAACTTCCATCAGTTTCCATTAGGTTCTGTTGCACAAAACCTCACCTAATTACCCCTTCCTGTCGCAGTGGAACTGTCCTTACTCAGACCCCGATAGGTGCAACCAATACCCCAACACCATTGGACTCCTGCCAGGTACCCATGATATGAGCTCCCTTTCACTGCACTGAAGCCCTCCGAGATACTTGTTTATTAATCAGGAAGGGGGCCTGGCTTGTTCGTATAGTAGTGGTGGAACTCATCAATCAGGATCAGCCTGTTGACAGTTCCTGCCAGTCCCCTTATAGCTTCCTCATATCCTTTCTATCTAATTAGATATCTCAGTCATCCTGGAACTACTTTATCATCCTCCACTCCTTCCCCCTTCCATTCCTCTTCTGCATTAACTTTCACCAGTGGCGGTAGGGCTACAATCTGTCCCAGAAGGGGGTTCCTATCAGCATGTTCAAGGAAGGAAACATGAAACATGTTATGTATCCTCACCAAGACAGGGAGATCCAGCTAGTAGACATGAGTACCTGTAAGGGTAGTGACTGGGTAGGGGCCAAGATTTTTGTTATCTAGCTTCTACAAGAGTCAGCCGGTTCCGATGTTTCTTCCATAGAGCCATACTTTGTCTCCTATCCTGACGTGGGGGGCCAGTAGGCATCCTGGATTGGTATACCCTGGTTGGCGATCTTGGGAATAGGCAATATTGGAATGGAGGCGACTGTGGATGTCCTTTAGGTACTAAGCAAAGTCTTTGGCTTCTAATACCTTAGGAGGTTCCTTCAGAGTATCTCGAAAGTCTATCCAGGGGTTCCAACCATGGTTGGCAAAGAACCTAGACAGGCCGGTAGATTTGGAGGCATGGTTGTTGGCCGCAAATTCATCTATACAAAGAAAAAAGGGACCAGTCATCCTATTGGTAGTTGACATAGGTGTGCAGGTATTGTGCCACCATAGTGTTGATTCTTTCAGTCTCACCATCAGTCTAGAGATTGACTGTGCTTGAGGGTTTTCAGGACACCTGTAGGTGACCACAAACTACATGCCAGAACTCTGGGGTAATGTTAGACATAAGACGAACTGACATGGCGTAATAAGCATGCCACATGATCATTGGCAAAAGGTCACATGTTCGATCACAGGGTCGGTTGAAGCATTTAGAGAAAGAGTTATTTCTACCAATATGACAGCCACACAAAACCCTCATTTAGGCCACCACCGATGGTCGCCGACCATGGGGTTTTCACTGAATCTTCAAGAGAGGACGCTCAGCTGTCCTGACAAGGTCAAACGAATTAAATCGGTTGGTTCATTGCAGAGATAAACGCATGCAAAGACCACGCCCAATAAGGGAACGACGCCCAACAGAAGATTGTTTGCCCATACTCAGAGGCATGATAAGCTAGAGTCAGAGGAAGGCATATCCTGAAAAAGGTCAACACCCAGCACAATGAGGCCTAACTGCCATTGGAGCAACAAGACATGAACATGCTTCCTGTAGGATTGGCGCAGATGGATAGGACATCCACCTGCATTGATAAGTCTGTTGTCAGAGCTGATCACACCGTAAGCAGATATAGGATGAGTAACCGCTTGCTACAGTGAAAGGGTTCGAGTGACTACAATTAGGGCGAGTACTGCGAGGAGAGACTGGAACACCCTCCCCGCTATTTGAAGAAATAAGAGACTAGCCAAGTAAAGGTTTTCACGGTGTACGAAGTTTGTGCCGAGGAAAGTGGGAGGAGTAGATAGGCTGCGAACACACAGACACAGAATATAAATATCGAGGTGCCTCCCACGCTTTATAGATATCATCAGTGATGGAGAAGAGATCTTATCAATATATTCGTTATACGAAACACTCTACCTTCTGCTCCTATCTTGAGATTCCAAGTGCGCCTTCCTAGCAATCACTTCATCCCGTATCGGGCCTTAGCACATATTTACTTGTCCTTTGAGTTGGCTACTGCCTAATACTATATTGGTATCTTCTACACTACTGAAGCTCACAACCACCTCCTTCAATAAGCCTGAAGGACCACTTATCTAGTACCCTCCATCCTCTATCTCAAATCTACCTTCAACGAAACCCACACATTTACAAGATCGAGTTTGATCACAGCATAAGCGAAGTCTTTGATGATGAGAATGTTCCCTTCTGGTTCATTGATCACGGGATCAAGTGGGCCCTCAAAACCCTCATACTCATAGAAAGAAAAGACAACGTGTCGCAACCAAGAATCGAAGAGAGAGCAGAGGATTCTAGTGACACTGACATGCTCCACGCTGAGAGACAGCAACGGCCAATCAGTGCATAGAGGCCAGGCCCAGACAGCCTCTTTCTATTACCGCCACCACCCCTCAGGGGGTGACATTCCACCACTAGCGCTAGGTTCCACACCCACATCTAGAAATCTAGCAGGGCCACCAGTACCCAGGGGTCCAACCCAAAGTGTCACAAAGAGACCACTGGGCAGAGACCATGCTTGAGGACCCCAACTCCCTTGGGCACTACCGGGTTGGGTGTCTTCACTGCATACATTGGGACACAAAGCGGCCAATTGGACAGCAGGGTCACCCAAACCCAGAATGACCAGATGGTTGTATATGGGACCCTGTTGCAGGAATGGAAAGAAATAGCAAATGGTCTGGCTCAAATAAGGAAATGACTTCTGAATGGAGAAAAGCTGGTGGGAGAGGAATGGGCACTCTAACAAAGCAAGAGTAGAAAACTGGAAGGAGAATTCGTGGCCAAGATCACCAGATTTAAGGGAGTGATCAAAGCTGTGCTCGCTCGCATGGAGGAGCGATCAGAACAACAAGCTGCGGTAAGTGGACAGCTGTACCAGGACCTGGGACGTACCATCCAAGAATCAGTGAATAGAGATCAAGAGCCCTATACAAGCCAGGATAAACTCCGGAAGGAGCTGGATAAGGAAAGACAACGTCTGGCGACCTGGGAACTGAGGTTCATTACAGAGATACAGATTCTCGATAAAAAGGTAATGACAGGGCTATGGGACATGCAGGAAAACATGACCTAGATGTTCACCCAGTCGAAGAGGGAAATGACCACATAGGTCCAGACGGCGTTAGGATCAATTCGGAGGAGATCGACAGATGATGGCATGTAACGGGGATGACCCTAGGAAGATGGATCCCCTAGGTGCGACTGTACCAAACAACTTCAAACTTATCGCCAAATGGTCACGCAATGTAAGAATAAAGTAAAGGTAAAACTTAATATCCTTAAGCCTGATGCTTCACTCAATTAAGGTCTCGAGAGGATGGATTGTTGGAGTAGGTAAGTTCTCGCATAGACTATCAGGTAGTTTTATCTGATACCAGAAACTGCCCCATCAGTTTACTCCAACTATTTGAGTACACCCTTCTCCGCTAAGAGTGGTCCAACACGTCACCTGGTACCCCCTTTGGGCATGTATGTGTCGACACACTGCATTCGGCGTTCACCCTATGTGGTTATCATTTCTGCGGTGTATTCCCATTTTGCCCACTGGAGTGAAAACTTCTTCACATTAGTGTCTTGCTAGTAGCTAACAGTCAAGACATCTGATAAACTGGACTATCTGTGACAGCCTTCCAATATGCATTGATCTCTACTTGGCTCCGAAAGCTACCCTGAGTGGTTTATCTATCCACTATTTACCAGTCGCTGGCTTCTGAAGTCTTCTGTGGGATATGGTAGTCCGCGTGTGATCCAATGGGCGCTACCCATGACCACTACCTCAGATCTACCTTACCTGAGGTGGAAATCATGCTTTTAGAGTCTCTGCACTTCCCTATCAGAGCCTATAGCATTGGGGACACTTTCAGGCATGGTAGGTGTAAAACTCCCACAATTGCAGCGGCACCCCTGGGGACAACCTTCGGGACCCCCACTGTTAACACCTGTTAACTGCGTCAGCTTTGGTCCGCTTTACTCTGAACAACTTGGAGGAGGTACGCCACCTTCCACCCTATGCCCCCGTGTATATCCTGGGAACAGCTCATGGTCGACCAGATGGCAGCGACATATATGTTGTTGCAAGCGGGTCTGCAAAGATTCCACCTTGCTAGACTGCGCACACCTACACAGCTGTTTACCCATGGCGTCCGGGCCTGAAGGCGGGGCCGGAGGGCTGTGATAGCAATAATGTCTCCAATCTACAGCTTCTTTGGGGCTGCGCAGCTCGCCCAATAGCATGCCCCGGAACCCCATATTCCAGTATTCTGCATGGCTTTGCGTGACGAACATTCTGGTCGTCTTTCTCGAACTCCGGGAGGGACTTTGTATTGAAAGGTAGGGTAACTCAGGACTTTGGACAGGGCAACCTGAGCCTCATGGCGGGTAACCTGAGCCTGAGGGTAGGGTAACCTTGTCCGGTGGACAAGATGACTTTTCCCTGTTACCCTATCTACTCCGTCACCGGAGATAGACACTTCTGACCTTTCTCCAATTACTCGGCCTGACTGAGTAACTGCCTCTTCAGAGGTTCCTAAGTACACTAAAACCACCCATGGGTGTCCCCAGGTGCCTAAGTATCCAGCCAGCTGATTCTGTTCATCTCGGAGCCCAGGCCGTCAGGTCTCCGTAGGTCCAGTACTACCTTGCCTACCAGTTCCTGCCAGTTCGCCTCCTGGCTACCTGTATGGATGTGGGTTCCCGCTGCCATAGTTCATATATGCTGGGTCATTACATCACTCCCCTCTTGCCTACCATCCATCCCAGACCATTAGCGTTGTTTCTTATTTCCATGACTCGATTCCCCCAAGACCCTATGGTCCCTGGGTTTGGACCGATATCTTTGGTGGAAATCCAAGATGGCCTGTAAGCCTGTCGCTTCTAGCATCTGATATGGCTCCCATGAACCCTCCTCAGCCCCGTAGCCTCCCCATGAAACCAGGTACTGGACAAAGCACGGCCCAAACATTCCCTTTGCTCCACCGTACCATCGACTGTCCGAAACAGCTTCAATAAGGTAACTTGGCTCATTGTCCACAAGCTCCGCGGTAGGAACATCCTTGCCCCTACCTGATCCCGGATACTCAGGGTATGGTTCGAGCAACATGACATTGAAAACCGGGTAGATGCTCCATCTGGCAGGCAGTTGGAGTTCGTAGGCTCTGTTACCCACCCGACGTTTGACCAAGAAAGGTCCAAACATCAGGTGGACCAGCTTCTCTATAAGACGTTTCATGTGGATGTCCTTTCGGTTCAACATCACATAGTCCGCTTTCTTTGCCTTCCCAGTGGCCACCTCCTCCCATATAACCTAGTCCGGTGATGGCAATCTTTTCTGGTCATGCCATTTCCATTGCCTTTTCTGTGCCTGTTGAATCGTTTCTCAAATCTCCTGCCAGGTTTCTTCCTATTCCTTAACCAAGAGCTCACTGCTAGAGTGTATTCCTTGGTTATCAGACACGACACGCGCCCAGTTTGTCCCTGGGTTGAACCCATAATTGATCTCAAATAGTGACAACCTGGTGGATTCTGATGTGCAGGTGTTGTATGCATACTATGCATGGGGTAGTGGCAAAACCCAACCATCCTGTTGGTAGGAACAATAACTACGCAAGTACTGCTCCGGTGTCTGGTTAACCCTCCCAGTTTGCTCTTTGGTCTCAGGATGGAATGTAGTCGCAACCTTTGGTTTCACTTGCAACAAGTGCATCAGACTCATCCAGAACTTGGATGTGAATCAGCTATCCCAGTGGGAGATGATTGACTCTGGGAGTCCATGAAGGTGCCAAACTTCTTGCAGGAATATCAAAGGAAGCTCCTTGATCAGTACCACAGTGGTCAGGGGTATAAAATGTGCCATTTTCGAGAATCTGTCCACTATGACCCAGATCTTGGTATACCCTGCGGACTCTGGTAGCGCTACAATGAAGTCAATTGAAAGCACGGTCGGCACTCACATAGGAACATCAATAGGTTCCTGCAGACTAAACTTCTTCTGCCTGATGGACTTATTCCTTTGGCATGCGTCACATGTCCACACATAGTCAGTGGTGTACTCATCTATCTTAGGCCAATAGAAGTTAGCCCTAACCCTGCCAATGGTCTAGTAAGTGCCTAAGTGTCCCGCGATTCAGGAGTCATGTTCAGCCTCCCTGATTTGGCTCCTTCAGATCCTGACTCTTGCGAACATACGACCAGTTCATTTACAGGAGTAAGCCCTTTTCCGTCGTGAAGTGTCGGTCGTCTTCTTTGTCATCAGCAGCCGTTGTTTTCAGGATTCTTGAGTATTCCTGGCCTTCCTTTATCGCTACCCAGGTAACGGGGGCTCCCCCAGGAAGATGGATCCCAAGACTGCGACCGCACCGAACAACTTCAAACTTATCGCCAAACAGTCACACAACATGAGGGTAAAGTAAACGGTAAAACTTAATATCGTTAAGCTTGTTGCTTCACTCAATTAAGGTCTCGAGAGGATTGATTGTTGGAATAGGAGAGTTCTCGCATAGACTTCTAGGTAGTTTTATCTTATGCCAGAAACTCCCCCATCAGCTTACTCCAAGTATTAGACCGCACCCTTCTCCGCTAAAGGTGGTCCGACACGTCTCCTGGCACCCCCTGCGGGCATGCATGTGTCGACACACTCTGGTTGGTGTTCACCTTATACGGGTATCGTTTCTGTGGCGCATTGCCATTTTGCCCGCCGCAGTGAAAACTTCGTCATACCGGTGTCTTGCCAGTACCTAACAGTCAAGACACCTGGAGAACTGGACTACCTATGACACCCTTCCCATATGCATTGATTTCTACTTGGCTCCGGAAGCCACCGTGAGCGGTTTATCCATCTACCATTTATGAGTCATGGGCTTCCGGTGTCTTCCACAGGATACAGTAGTCCGCGAGTGATCCAATGCACGCTACCCATGACCACTGCCTTGGATGTACCTTGCCTGGGGTAGGAATCGTGCTTGGGGTGTCTCTGCACTTCCCTTTCAGAGCCCATGGCGTTGGGGACATTTTCAGTCTTGGTAGGTGTAAAACTCTCCCAGTCGCCCCAGCACCACCCAGGACTACCTTTGGGACCCCTGCGGTTAACACCCGTTAACTCCGTCGGTTTTGGTCCGTTTTACTCCAAACAACTTGGAGGAGGTACTCCCCCTTCTACCCTATGCCCTGTTATATATCCTGCGAACAGCCTGCGGTCGACCGGACGGCAGCAACGTATACAGTGTTGCAGGTAGGCCTGCAAAGATTCCTCTTTGCTGGACTGCGCACAACGACACAAAAGTTTGCCCATGATATCAGGGCCTCAAGGCGGGGCCGGAGGGGTATGATAGGAGTAATGTTGCGAATTTACAGCCTGTTCAGAGCTGCGTAGCTCGCCCAATGGCATCCTCCAGAACCCCAGATGCCAGTATTATGCATGGCTTCGCATGACAAACATTCCAGTCATTTTTTCCGAACTTATGGAGGGATTCGCATTGAACGGTAGGGTCACTCAGGACTTCGGACAGGGTAACCCGAGCCTCATGGCAGGGTAACCTGAGCCTGATGGCCAGGTAACCTTGTCCGGTGGACAAGATGACTTTTCCCTGTTACCCTGTCTACACCGTCAGCGGGGATAGACACTTCTGGCCTTTCTCCAGTTACCCGGCCTAACTGAGCAACCGCCCCTTCAGAGGTCCCTGAGTACGCTGATACCACCCCTGGGTATGCCCCAGTGGCTAAGTATCTGGGTAGCTAATTCTGTTCGTCTCGGAGCCCAGGCCTTTGGGTCCCGATAGGTCTAGTACTACCTTGCTTGCCGGTCCCTACCAGTTCACCTCCTGGTTACCCGTATGAGTGTAGGTTCCGGCTGCCACAGCTCATATATGCGGGGTCGTTACATCACCTCCCTCTTCTCTAAGGTCTGTCCCAGACCAGTAGCATCTCCTGTTATTGCCTCGACTCGATTCTCCCAAGACCCTATGGTCCATGGGCTTGGAAGGATATCTTTGGTGGAAATCCAAGATGGCCCGTAAGCCTGGCCCTTCTAGCATCTCATAGGGCTCCCATGAATCCTCCTTAGCCCCGCAGCCTTCCCATGAAACCAGGTACTGGACAAAGCGCGATGGAAACTTCGCCTTTGCTCCACCGTACCATCGACTACCCACTACCGCTTTGATAACGTAACTCGGCTCCTTGTCCACAAGTTCAGGGCTGGGGACCTCTCTGATCCTCCCGGATCCTGGATCCTTGCAATATGGTTCCAGCAATGTGACATTGAAAACTGGGTGGATGCTCCATCTGGTGGGCAGCTGGAGTTCATATGCTCAGGTACACACCTGATGTTTAACCACAAAAGTGCCAAACATGCACTGCTCCAGCTTCTCCATCGGATGTTTTGTGCGGATGTTCCTTCGGTTTAACATCACCTGGTCTGCTTTCATTGCCCGCCCCGCTGCCACATCCTACCAGGTAACACAGTCCGGCGATGGCAACCTTTTCCAGTCACGCTATATCTGTTGCCTTTCCTGTGCCCGGTCAATGGTTCCTCAAATCTCTTGCCAGGTTCCTTCCCCTTGCTTAACCAAGAGCTCCCTGCTGGGGTGTATTCCTTAGTTATTAGACACGACACCCACCCAGTTTGTCCGCGGGTTGAGCCTATAATTGATCTCAAATAGTAACAACCTGGTGGATTCTGATGTGGAGGTGTTGTACGCATACTCCGCAAGGGGTAGTAGCGAAACCCAATCATCCTGTTGGTAGGAACAGTAACTACGCAAGTACTGCTCCAGTGTCTGATTAACCGTCTTGGTTTGCCCATCAGTCTCAGGATGGAATGGGGTCGAGACATTTCGTTTCACTTGCAACAAGTGCATCAGACTCATCCAGAAGTTGGATGTGAATTGGCTATCTTGGTCGGAGATGATTGACTCTGGGAGTCCATGAAGGCGCCAAACTTCCTCCAGGAATATCAAGGCAAGCTCCTTGATTGGTACCTCAGTGGTCAGGGGTATGAAATGTACCATTTTCGAGAATCTGTTCCTTATGACCCGGATCTTGGTATACCCTTCGGACTCTCGCAGCGCTACAATAAAGTCCATTGAAATCGCTGCCCACGGTCGCATAGGAACATCAATAGGTTCCAGCAGACCAAACTTCTTGTGCCTGATGGACTTATTCCTTTGGCACGCATCACATGTCCACACGTAGATGGTGATGTGCTCGTCCATCTTAGGCCAATAGAAGTTAGCCCTAACCCTGCCAATGGTCTTGTAAGTCCTGAAGTGTTCTGCGATGCGGGAGTCATGTTCAGCCTCCATGATTGTCTGCTTCAAATTCAGACCCTGGGGAAGATACCACCTGTTCTTATACAGGAGTTAGCCCTTTTCCCTCGTGAAGTGTTGGTCGACCTCTTTGTTACCAGGAGCCGTTCCCTTCAGGATTCCTGAGTATTCCTCGTATTCCTTTATCGCTACCTATAGCTGATCCAAAAAGGAACACTGGAGCCAAAATCCTTGGCAGACCTGCAACACTTCGGGTCGCAAGATGTCCCATTCCTGGCTGCCAACCCACTGTCCAGGGCGCAAAAACGACTGCGGCGCAAAATCACTCCTCCCTTCAGGGCGGTAGTCCCTATACTACGACAAAGCATTTGCCTTCTCATTCAACCGTCCTTCCCTATAAACTACCTTGAAGTTAAACATTTGCAGGAACTCAGCCCAGCAGTGTCGTCTTCCGTTGAGGACCTTGGTACAATTAAAGTACTCCAAATTCTTATAATCTGTACAGATCACCAATTGGTCCATTACCGAGCGTAGCAGATGATCCCATTCCTTGAAGGCCGCTACGATGGCAGTCATTTTCTTGTCATGGACGTTATAATTAATCTCCACTGGGTGAAACTTCCAACTCTGGTAGGCCACTGGATGCCATCTCTCGTCCTCACAGAATTGAGAGAGAACGGCTCCTAATGCAAAGTCACCAGCGTTGGTTTCCAGCCAGGTTGGCCGTTCTGCGTCAAAATGTACTAGGATAGGTTTGGACGTAAGCGCCTCCTTCAAATGGTTGAAGGCCTGCTCACATGCCGGTGTCCATTGCCATCGGACATCCTTCTTTGTCAAGTCTGTCAGAGGTTTCGCTCTCTTGCTGAAACCTTCTATGAACTAATGATAGAAGTCGGCAAAGCCCATAAAGCTTTGGATGTCGACGACGCATGGCGGAGGTACCCAATCCCTGATTGTTTACACCTTCTCTGACAACATAGAGATCCCCATATCGGAGATCTTGTACCCGCGGAATTCAACCTCCCATTGGTGGAAACTGGACTTCTTCATACTTACACATAGTCTAGCATTCCGCAATTTCTCTATCACACGTCTCACCATTGCGACATGCTCTTCCATAGTTTCGGAGTAGATCAGGATGTCAACCATGTATGCAATGACTCCTTCATCCATGCGGTCCCGGAAGACCTCACTTATCATGCTCTGTAAAGTTGCTAGGCAGTTGCATAACCCAAACGTCATGACTGTGTATTCGTATAGTCCATATATACACCAGAAGGTTGTCTTCCATTCCTCGCCTTCTGCCATCCTCAGAAGGTAGTAGCCGTTCTTTAAGTCCCACTTAGTAAACACAGCAGCCTTTCCCAACCCACCTCGCAGTACGTTCATCAACGGTAGAGGGTACTTACTCCTTGCTGTGATTTTGTTCAGCCCTCGGTAATCTATTACCAATCTTAGTATACCATCTGGTTTTGGCACGAAGAGGATAGGGGCTGCTGCCAAGGAACTGGATCGCCGTAGCTTTCCCCTTCGCAGCATTTCGTTGAGATATTCCCAGAGTGCCTTAAGCTCCGTTTCCGATAATGGACAAATAGGCCCAAATGGAGGTTGTGTCCCGGGTTGCAACCCGATTTTGTGGTCATACGTCGGGTGCTCCAGTAGCACCTCAATCCGTTCTTGACTGAATATATCCTCATAGTTCTTATACTCCGGGAGTAGCTTAACTGTAATGTCGGCACCTTTCTCATCAGACAATTGAACAATTCGCAATAGGTACACATTACTAGGATCCTCAGCTAGTAACCCTTCATCTGTCATGAACACTAACTGCCCCTGCTCTGCTAGGCAATTAGCCTTGCAGAAATCTGAGCGCCTGGTTGGTGATCCAGTTTTCCAAGCTATGTCGGGGTTATGGTCCTTCAACCAAAATATAGCTAGGTACCCATCCACCTTAGTATTGGGCATGTCCGCAACTTCAAAGCGCATCTCATTATGGTGGTCCCCTATTTTCATCTCCAATTATTTGGTATTGCGCAGACCTGACCCCAGAATGTGATTACCGCTCACGTCACTCATCGGCCCGTGTACCTTTCATCGTATGCAGGGTCCCTGACTCTGCTTGACCCATCGGCTACTAAGCACAGGCCCAGTAGCTCCACTATCGAGTAGCAGAAGCCCTTCCGTACTTACCTGTCTAGCTTCTATCTTCTAGTCTAACTTTACCTCCAGGTGAATACACTTGGTATGATGAGGCAAGGTGTCATGCTTCCGCCTCTTCGCTTCTCTTGGGGACTTAGTCATATTGGGTTGGTGAATCATTTAGTCCCTTGCCTTTCGACACAAGAGCGGCCACAATGGGTCGGTAAACGTTAAGGGATGGGGATTGGTCTTTACCAATGGCTAGGCTGTTTACTATCATGCCAGCATGATTTCGGATACTAAACCCTCCTCAGGTAAACTTGCAAATAGCACTATTTATTTGATCAAGTCCAGCCTGACCCAATTCCGCTGGTACTAAACATAACAAGTTCCCCAGAGGTGGGTAGAAGTCCACTGTCGGACCGGTTCTAAGCGAAGCATCCTTGCCTCCCCAATGTCGAACATGTCCTCTGGGCGGACCTCACCCAGCCTCAACTGAAATAATATCCTCTGACTTGCCCATCCAGCTAAGGAAATCCTAAAAGAAATACGTATAACTAGAACAAAGGAAATAACCCAAAACCCAACAAAGGAGAGATAGCTCATTCCACCGCGCACAGCCCACAACATCTACCTGCCCACACTACCTTGGTGTAGTCGGTATCAGGGTCGTTTATGCAGTACAGTGGTATTTATTCATCCCCGCAGCCACCTCCATGGCTCCTGTCGATCTATCCCTCAGAGGTCTATGGCCACGGGTTATTAAGGTTACACCTTAAGCAGGATAGGTTCTTACCTATTCCGAGCCATCGGTATCAACCTCCATGATCTGCGGTGATGCCTGGCTGACTTCAAGTATCTTTCACGAGGAAGCCAGAGGGGGCGCTTCAATGCGCTTTAGTCTCTTGTCCATTCCTGTGGGCTCGCTTACCGGGGCTAACCATTTCAACCCACAAGCCTGTTTGGATGACCTAACAACTGGGGCCGTCACGGTACACTTTCTCCAAAAGTTACCCATTTACCCACACTTGGTGCACTGGTTGTGCTTCCTCTGGCCTTGGGTCAAAGTCGACGCGATTTCCTCATACGCTATTGCATACTCAGAAGTCGCCGGCTTTGCCTGTTTCCCGGCCTTGAAATATGTAGGCTTGGCAGACCTCCGGTTCTGTCTACCTGAACCTTTTTCCTTCTTCTTGAACCTGCCAGATGTCGAGGATCTATCCTCCTTCTTATCTGCGGGCTCAGACTAGGGGACTGTATGGATAACACGGTTACTGAACCCCTTGTTGTCCTCTTGCGTGTGTCCGACCTTCCAGAGAATATCAAGATGCTCATTCAGGTCGGTCGGACGTGGCTCCTTAAGTGCCCACGCATTCCAAACCTCTTTTGCGATGCCTGATCGAATCTTGTCTCGCACCTGAACTGGATCTGTATAGCTAAGCTTATACATATAACCAATTATCTTATCCAGGTACTCATCGATGTGATATGGCTTCATCACAAGGTCTCACCACTCGAGAAGGGATCAATCTCGCTCGGCCTGGTCTCTGCCGAAACTTCATTGCGGCCATTCTCCGAACCCTTTCTATGTTCATAAGGGGTTGCTGTACTTTACGGGAATGCTAGTGCGCTTGGTGGCTTCCTTATGAATGTGCCCATGCAACACCAGATACCATGCCCGAGCTGCGTCTTCAAGCAGGGGGATTGCCAAGTTTATCTTATCCATAGCGGTTAACTTGCAATCTGCAACGTATTCAAATTTGACCTCTACCAAGGTCACGAAGCTCGCGAGTTCCGTAACTTTGCGCTTGAATAGAGGGATACCATGCAGCTTCTCCCGCTTCTTCTGCCAGTGTCTCGGTATAGGCCTAGAAGCTGAATCAGTACCCCTCAGGTCTTTTGCTAGCCTCTTGGCCTGGCGATCCCACCATCGTTTCTTCTCATTACTCCAGTCATCTTTGTGAGCACCACGGAAGGGGGTCAAATCATGGGGAGAATTCCCGTCGTCATCATTATCCGAGCTGTCATGGTCAGAGTCCCCTGGATCCTGACCTGCCTCCGCCGTACCATCTCAGGGTGGTGCATTCCTGTCCCTACTACCTCCGGTGTTCCCACCTTGGTATTCCCGGGGTCTATCATACCCATCGAACTGTTCCTCCTGGCTATCCTGATTGCCATCCTCCCGGGGGTTAGCCTCTGATGGTCCTGATGCCGGTGGTGGAACAGGCCGTCACCCACTCTCAGGAATTGGTTTAGGCACTGCCTGAGTTGTCAGCAGAAATGACTGCAACTCTGGACAACCCAGAGATTGCATCGGGGGGCTAGCATGCCTCCCTAACCCACAATACCGACATGTTGGTCGTCCATCTCCTTCCTTTTGCCTTCTTCTATGCCTCACCGGGGTCCATGGTCCCTTCCTACACCCTTAGGAGTGGTAATGAATCTACCCCATTCAGGTTTCTCCCGACCTACAACCCGACAGACAGAACTCATCTTGGCTGTCCGAATCGCCACTTGTGATGGTAGGGAGACTGGAGGGAAGACCTGGTTTTGAGAGTAGCGAGGGAATGACCGGTGCCCAAGGAATGGAGCGAGCAGGGGTCCCGGGTCCGGGGATCGGAGTTCCCCACGATGGAGCCATCGGTGTTCACTCTTCCTGGTGTCTTACCTGTTCAAAGAATCCAGGTGACGCCGCGCGCAGTGGCCGGAACCCTGGGGTAGCCGATACTGCTGGTGGGAAGGCTGTGGCAGGAAAGGTATCAGGAGCAGGCAGCGAAACTGGCAGAGGTGTGGGTCTTGGGGAGGCGATGGGGGGTATAGAAGTTGCAACTGACGGTGTTGCGGGTGGAACAATAGGAGCCGGGGTCAGTCCAGGAGTGGGGTCATGCGTATCTGGGGCCGCAATGCCCTTGGGCTTAGATGTCCTGTTTCTTAACCGAAGTCCATCAGTTGGCCCAACTATAGTGCTACCCGAACAACTGCAGGCGATTGAGGGGGGGACCGACAGGGAGCCTGTAGATGCTCTTGAGAAGGAGGAGGTATGGCTGTAGCAGTCACCTTTCAGGCTTTCCAACATCCATATATCGATTGGGCTCAGGTATGCCCTCCATTGGTCATCTCTGGCTCTCATGGCCAATTCCATGCCCAAGTTCTTGGGCTTGGTATAGACGAGTGGGAGTGGGGGCGCGGCCTCTAGCATCAGTACATCATTCTCAGCATCAATACTATACACTCCCTCAAAAGCCTTTTCCAATGCTGCCATGTGAGTCTTCAATGCGTGCTGAACCCTTATCATCCGCAGGTATGCCTCCTGCTGCACTGTCATCCATTCCACCGCTGCTGTAGTGATCTGGGTTCAGAACACCTGCCGCTGCTAGGTGTTCCAGTTCCTGAGTTCCCGCTTCGCCTCCTTAATCGACTTGGATACCTCCCGGATGATGTAAGGTTCAATGAACCCATGGGAGAACTCGCTAAAGGGAACCCCTTCCGGCGTGGGAGGGGTCATGTTGTGGACAAAGGTAGGATCTTGGAAAAAGGAGAGCGCCGCAGCATGAGGGTCTGTAATCAGAAGATCAAGACATTCAACGGATAACTGAATAGGGGTGGCCTCCAAAAGCAGCTGGTGGGCATCCCAGTCAATACCGCGAACATCCGCAACAACCAATGCACGAAATGTGTGGGTGGTGTTCTCATCAAGGTCAAGGTCTGAATCCGAGTTGGATTCCATTCCGGTTCGAAGTTCGGTACTTGCCATTGCGCTTTCCACCCTGAGCTACTTGTCCTGGACATGGTTACCAGTATTCACGCAAGGTCAGTGCCGACAATTGGAAACAATTAATGTGGAGAGGAGTTAAGTGAGGAGCTTGCTTAACGATATACTGTAATGGGGGCTTCTCTAGGAAGATAGATCCCAAGGGTTCGACCGCACTGAACAACTTCAAACTTATCGCCAAATGGTCACACAATGTAACAGTAAAGTAAGCGGTAAAACTTAATATCATTAAGCCTGATACTTCACTCAATTAAGGTCTCGAGAGGATTGATTGTTGAAGTAGAAGAGTTCTCGCATAGACTTCTAGGTAGTTTTACCTTATCCCAGAAACTCCCCTGTCAGCCTACTCCAATTATTCGAGCACACCCTTCTGCGCTAAGGATGGTCCAACATGTGTCCTGACACCCCCTTCGGGCATGTATGTGTCGACACACTCCATTCGGCGTTCACCTTATACCAGTATCGTTTCCGCGGGGCATTGCCATTTTGCCCGCCGGAGTTCAAACCTCTTCGCATCGCTGTCTTGCCAGTGGCTAACAGTCAAGACACCTGATGAACAGTACTATCTATGACACCCTTCCGATATGCATTGATTTCAACTTGGCTCCGTAAGCTACCATGAGCGGTTTATCTATCTACTAGTTACGAGTAGCGGGCTTCCGGTGTCTTCCGCAGGATACGGTATTCCGGGAGTGATCCAATGGGCGCTACCTATAACCACTACCTCAGACCTACCTTGCCTGGAGTAGGAACCATGCTTTTAGTGTCTCTGGACTTCCTTTTCAGAGCCTATGGCATTGGGGACATTTTCAGGCTTGGTAGGTGTAAAACTCTGCAAGTCGCCCCAGCACCACCCGGGTCTACCTTCGGGACCCTCACGCTTAACACCCATTAACTCTACCGGTTTTGGTCTGCCTTACTCTCAACAACTTGGAGGAGGTAGTCCCCCTTCTGCCCTATGCCCCCTTGTATATCCTGTGCACAACCTACAGTCGGCCGGACGGCAGCAACGTATACAGTGTTGCAGGCAGGCCAGCAAAGATTCCCCTTTGCTAGACTGCGCACGACTACAGAACCGTTTACCCATGACGTCCGAGCCTCAAGGCGGGGCCGGGGGGGTATTATAGGAATAATGTCTCCAATATACAGCTTCTGCGGAGCTGTGTAGCTCGCCCAATAGCATCCTCCGGAACCCCAGATTCCAGTATTATGTATGGCTCCGCGTAACAAACATTCCAGTTATTTGTTCTGAACTCCCTGAGGGACTTCGTATTGAAAGGTAGGGTAACTCATGACTTTGGACAGGGTAACTTGAGCCTCATGGCAGGGTAACCTGAGCCTGATGGCAGGGTAACCTTGTCCGGTGGACAAGATGACTTTTCCCTGTTACCCTGTCTACTCGGTCACCAGAGATAGACACTTCTGACCTTTCTCCAGTTACCCGGCCTAGCTGAGTAACTGCCCCTTCCGAGGTCCCTAAGTACGCTGACACCACTCCTGGGTGTGCCCCGGTACCTAAATATCCAGCCAGCTAATTCTCTTCGTCTCGGAGCCCAGGTCATCAAGTCTCCATAGGTCACGTACTACCTTGCCTGCAGGTCCCTACCAGTCCGCCTCCTAGTTACCTGTATGGGTGTAGCTTCCGGCTGCCATAGCTCATATATGCTGGGTCATTACAGTAGGAGACTTCTTGTATAGACTTTTAAGTAGTTTTATCTTATGCCAGAAACTCCCCTATCTGTTTACTCCAACTATTCGAGCACACCCTTCTCCACTAAGGGTGGTCCGACACCTTCCCTGGCATACACTTCAGGTATAGATATGTCGACATACTCTGGTTAGCATTCACCACATGCCATTATCGTTTCCGCAGTGCATCCCCATTTTGCCCACTGGAGTGCAAGCTTCTTCGGATCAGTGCCATGCCAGTGGCTAACAGTCCTGACACCTGACGAACTAGACTATCTATGACAAACTTCCTATATACATTGACCCTATGTGACCCCAGAAGCTACTGTGAGTGGTTTATCTACCTACTACTTCCAATTCTTGGGCTTCCGCTGTCTTTCACAGAATACGATAGTCTGGTAGTAATCCAATGGGTGCTACCCATGACCCCTATCTTGGATCAACCTTACCTGTAGTAGGAATTATGCTTTTAGTGTCTCTGCACCTCCCTTCCAGAGTCAATGGCATTGGGGACACCTTCAGGCATGGTAGTTGTAAAACTCCCCCAGTCACCCCAGCACCACCCGGGACTAACTTCAGAACTCCCGCGGTTAACTCCCATTCACTCCGCTAGTTTTGGTCCGTTTTACTCTGAACAACTTGGAGGAGATACTCTGCCTTCCACTCTATGCCCCCTTATATCTCCTACAAATAGCCCATGGTCAACTGCATAGCAGCGATGTACACGGTCTTCCAAGCAGGTCTACAAATATTCCCTTTTTGCTAGACTGTGCACAACTATACAGCCGATTGACAATGACATCAGGGCCTCAAGGCGGGGCTGGGGGAACATGATAGAAATAACGTCCCCCGCTCACAGCTTCTTTGGAGCTGCATAGCTCACCTAATAGTATCTCCTAAACCCCCAGATTCCTGTGTTACACATGGCTTTGTGTGACAAACATTCCAGTCATTTTTCTCCAACTCTACTAGGAACTTCCTAGTAAAAGGTAGAGTAACTCAGGACTTTAGACAGTATAAGCCGAGCCCTATAGCAGGGTAACCTGATCCTGAGAGTCGGGTAGCCATGTCTAGTGGACCGAGTGACTTTACCCAGTTACCCTGTCTATTCCATCGCCGGGCATAGATACTTCCTACCTTTCTCCGGTTACCTGGCCTGGCGGAGTAGCTGCCCCTCTCAAGGTCCCTAACTATGTTGACAGTGCTTATGGATATAGGCAAGTACCCAAGTACCTTGTCAACCATTTCCATTCCTATCGGAGCCCAGGTCATCAGGTCTCTGTAGGTCAAGTACTTACTTGCCCACTGGTTCCTACCAGTCCACCTCCTTGCTGTCTGTATGGGCATAGGTTCAAGCTGCCATAGCTCATGTATGCTGGGTCGTTACAGATACTTTTAGTGTATCCCAGTTATTAAAAGGGCAACTACACAATCAAGATTACCCCAATTTCTCCACAATTGTAATTGTAGCTTCACAATATAATATTGCATATATCTATTAAGTTTTATTTGTAAAAAATGGTTTGAGGAGAGAGGAGAGAGACAAAGTATATAATACTATATAAGGGGCTTCAAATCTAAATATCTTGATTAGAATCAATAACATAGCTAATCTGATCCCTTGTAGAGTAACAGGGACATCTCATAATTCTCTGCTGTGTATTACTTTTATGATTTTGCTACTGAAAAACATAAGCTAATGGAATCTAAGAGTCAGGAATATAGCTTACACTTAGTAAATCAACCTCATTATTACTATTCATACTACTCCCACAATCAGAGCCTTCCAGCTCTTCGGAATCATTATCACTATCCTCAATAACCTCTGCTTTCACATTTGACTTTCTATTTCTTTACTCATTGAGCTTTACAAGCTTCGGTACTTTTTACTTCAAAGATACAGTTGCCTTCTTGGCCTCAAGTGCTTCATACTTGCAGTAGAGATAGGCATGTTGCTTTCAACCTAGACTGAGGCCTCTCTTAAGCTGATAGCAATCTGCCTTGGCACTCTTGTTTGGAGCTTATTGTTGGCATAGTAGCTCCTTGTTGATACTAAGTTCTGCTTCAGTCTCCCAATGGAGTGCAAGGAGTTTATCAAAATATCACTTTATTTAAACAGTAGATTCTGTTTCCTGAACACCTAGAATATTTTTAACTAACTCATCAATGTTAGTAGAGTGCTCTGCTCTTCCAGAAACTGCTCTAAGGCCTGGTCAGCAAGTTCCCAAAGTTGGTGGTACTGTAATCTTCAGTTGGAGATTTGGATCATGCAAGATATAGTGCCAATTGAAGGAAATAAGACTAGTTGCTCTCCATGCTAAAAGTATATTCCTCCTTATGAAGGCCTTGAGTCTGGCCTTTTACAACATGGGGTAGAAGTTCCCTTTGCGTGGCCTTGAATATAGTCCTGCAACTCATATTCTTTCATCTACTTGTTGTTTGTAATATGTATTGAGGGGGGAGAAGAAACCCAATATCAAGGTGTTGAAGTATATGAGTAGAGTGTGGAGGAAGGCAGAGGTGCTGAATGTTCTTACTCATTGGAAATTCAGTAAAATAGAAGTTCTCACAATGTGAATTGTGACCATCAAGAACTAACATTCAATATTGGCTTATTCCTTTTTGGGGTCTTGTTTTTAGCTCAAATATTTGAATCAACCATTTATATATAATTTGGTAATTAGTATATCCTGTTGGTAGATGAGAGAAGAAGGCATTTTGCTTTTCCTCAAACTCAATATCACCATGGTGTCCCATAAGATGTAACCTTGCAGGAAAGATAATAAGTGCTAGTAAGGCAACTCCGGCTCCTGAAATTGCTTCAATATCAGCCACCCAACTGTAATCATTATCCTGAATAATCTTTGGATTCTTTCTCGATGTCTGACAGATTATCTAGCCACCAGTAGAGAGTCTTGGAGCAAATCCCTTCTCATCTGTATTCCAAATATCCCTCTTCTTTATATGAAACTTGCACCAAGTATTGCAGAACCAATTGAGATAGTACTCCAATGATTGAAGACCTGTAGCTAGTGCTCGTTATTTGTCAAGCACCTTTCCAACCTTAGATTATACTATTGGATGATGTAGCAAGAATCTCTCCAACCAATTCCCTTCCACTTTATCTATTCTGCCTTGGTCTTTTAAAATAGCTCCAGCCATTTAGACAACATGAGGGTGGCATGGAGGAAGACCATAATCATCCCATTTCTGAATCCACTTGACCAATGCATCTTTCTCTGCATTGCTGAGTGGTTGTTGAGTTGAATGTCATTGAGTTGCTGGTCTTATTTGTTCCATATATTGGTTATTTAGAATAGTATTTGAAATACCAAATTGTTGACTTGCTTTGCAAATTGATAGTCCTGGTGTTGATCGAAGTACCTCACCTGCAGTAGCTATTTACACCTCCTGCTCGGCTTTCTTTTTAGATATTTTGGAAGGTGATTCGATATCTGGTTGTAGAGATATAATTGAATGCAGAGAATTGAGTGTTTGTAGAATATGGTTGAAGAAAGTAGCATCGGTAAATCTAATAGCTTGCTTTATATAGTTGAGATATCTGGCCAATAACTTGAGGAAGAATAGAGCACATCCTACCCATTATGCTTGTATTAACAGCAATGGCAATTAAGTAGTATTTGGTCTATTGTTGTTGACAATATATATATTGTCTATAATAGTCAATGGTTTCAATAGCAATGTCAAAAATGAATATATTGTAAATTTTATTATATTTGATACCTACTAGTTATACATGATGGCTCTATAGAGGGGATAACTATCATAGAAGTAATGATTGTTGTTTTATTCACTCTTTTATACATGATCAATGAGTAAAATATGTGACCCATAGCTAGGTGCTGACCCATAGCACCCCCGAATACATTATTTCTTTTCTCTTCTTCCTCCCTGCGTTGCTCTCGCTCCGCAAAACAAGGTCCGGGCCTCCTCCTGTATGGCTGGCGGAACAGGTATCATACACTCCGCTCTTGCGGCAGGCTGGATTCATCCTGAACCACTGCAATTCGGACGCGTCCGCTATTATTGAACTGTCCGCTGTGCCGTCACAACCTCCGGATAATATCACAGAGGTCCTCGTCAGTGCTGTCCTTCTCATACTCGTGCCAATCTACCCTGTAATACAAGCTTGATTTGGGTATTGAAAGAACGATAACAAATTAGGTGTATCCCACTGAGATTTGCGATCTTGTCTTTTTAGATTGGGAACTGTAAGTGGGACTGCTAGTGGAGCACTAGATAGTACTAGTAGCGGCATAGCAGTAGATTAAGACAGATAAGAAGGAACCACCACCTCATATACGGTGGAGGTTATCCATAACATGGAGCACTGGTATTTCAAAATAATGCCTTATATAAACAGGGTTAGATATAATTCATAACATCTCAGGAATCAAGAGGTCCACAGCTCATTCCATGTTATCGATTCAATCCTTTCCATAATTTTCCGTTTAATATCTGTTAATGCTGCAAGTATAACAAATTTCCCAGTTGTTTGCCTTCCGGAAAATCAATCAATATCTCGCTGCCAAGTAGGCATCCACAACACATGATAGTGAATCCAAATACCTCGAAAACAAGAGATAGAGGAGAAAGAATTAAGCAAAACAAGTTATGATATCTATTAAAGTTAAAAATAAATAACAATAGAACTCAAAGACTAATAATAAATAAGAATTACTAGAACGGAAAAGCAAGATTCAAAATTCCAATAGCGAATATGCTTTGTGTACAAAAGTTCCATCAACATCAAGCTACAGCCAAGAAAGGTTCCATTCCCACTTTCCACAGTGCTCCCATCAAAACTATGATATGATTTCCGGTGGCATTATGAATTACACCTAACCCCGCTTATATAAGGTATTGCATTTTGAAACTAGTGGTCCATGTCATATCATAGATGCCCCCTACCATACTCCAGATCGTTGGCCCGCCCACCGGGCATGCTTTTAGGAGGTATGCGGATAGGGCCCGCGTCTTAGGGGTGTGCCACGGTCAAGGTTATGGTTGTGGTTTGTTGCGTTCTCATCCTATGGTGATAGGAATAAGGCCCGGGTTTCCTCTAGTTTGGTCGATACCCGTGACGATAGGGCATCAGGTATCGGGTATTTGGTTTATGGTAGTTTGTTCGTATGATATGATACTTTATACAGGTTGGTATGATATCATAGGTTGTTCGGTTCGCCCCCCGCGCGCTCATCGGCCTAGGGCATGGGGGGATGGGTTTCGATTGTTTCGATTGTTCTGGATAGCTTAGGGTCATGGAGGCTCATGGAGAACGATGGCTTTTTTCCTGAGAGTGTGTTTTGTTCGAGAGTTCGCCGAGTTTCATTTGGCTCACGGAGTTGTTATCACAGGTTGCGTTTCAGGTGCTTTTCTGGTTGACACCGTGGTTGGCTGTGATTGCAAAGGGGGGATTGCCAGTGCGGTTACGAAGGTTGGGCCAGATGGTGTGGATCCCCGGAGGTTGCCTGGGAGTCCTCAGAATAACATTGAGGGTGGCGTGTGCAGGTGCCGGAATGGGATGCTGGAATGATTGTGAAGTTGTGGAGGGTTGACCGGTGATTATTATATATTCGGATGTTGGAAAAGGTGGAGGAGGGGTGGAGTGGAGGAGGGGTGGAGTGGAGGATGGGAGGATGTGATGGGAGAGAGGAGGGACCTGAGGTGGAGATGCGGGGGATCGGTGGGGGGATAATATCTAGGCTATGCTGGAGCACGGAACCTGTACGATAGCTGTTTGCGAGGTTTGAGCGTTCAGGTACTCTTACCGTATTATAGGTATTAATTTTTAGTTTTGAACGTTCTCCTGGACAGGTTTATATCATTGATCTGATCTGATCTTGGCAGTAACTTAAAAGGGAATGCCGGCAGGGTATTGGATGCCTGTTGGTAGAATTACTCTCTAGGGAAGGGTATTAGTAATACTGCCTGTACCTCAGAGTAACTATCATAGAGTTCAGACAATAGCTCTTATCTGATCATCTTATCCTCTCCACAAGTACCCTCTACTCGTACGAGTATGATACTCGATGCCACCAGTGAGCTTGGCGGCTCACCGCTTCATCACTGCGAGTAAACTAAGAGGTTTTTTCTATAGAACTCCGATAGCAACCCTGCAGCTCGTATCCTCAAATAGAGTAACTTAGGAGATATGTGTAGGACGACCGAGGGACAGGGGTATGAGAGGTGGGATAAGTTTGACAGAGCAACTTCATCCGAGGAATAAAAGCCCTTGATTGATGGGGGACTGAATAAAAGATCCCCCAACCGGCGTATCAGTTCGAGTAGATGGTGCTACCTGTCACCCGCCTACATAGGACACGTATTAAAGTGTTTCCATCGCCCCTGAGCAACCCTATCCAACAGCAAGCCGGAGCCAGGGCGCTATCCCCAAATGCAGGAAACCACTAGTGCGCCACTAAGATTACTGGTCGAAAGTATTTTATATGATGATAATTATTATTATATTATACGGTATCACCCGATCCCGGTTCACAGGTTAGGAAGCCGAAAATGTGTTGCCACCCTATGGGAATCATGAATACGGTAATTACCCATTATCGGCCATAATTTTTCCACTCGCCCACCCGTCGAGGAGAACCCAAAATAGAAGCATAATCCCGACCCGCCCTATTCCTCCGATCAATTTCTTACTCCATCCTACAAACCCAGTACAAAAAGGAACGACCACTAATAACTTCTTGTACAAGCAAAAACTACAAACTTACATTCCGCCAATGAATGGCCCACACCCCCACACTGCTCACGACAATGATCCGATTCAACTCTGCCGTAGTCCACTCCCGATCTCAAAGTTGGAGAATGTCTCAAGCGATGCTCCTATCAGTGAGCTAATCGCTGTGTCCGCTACCCCCAGATGCGAAGCATGTATGTCGAAACAGATAGGTACTGTTGTGCCTTCAAGGAACCCGTGAGTTACCCTATTGTCAGCGTGTTGGCCCCCGTTGCACGGAGTGAAGGAACATGCGCTAGCGTTGTGGGGTTTGTCGTCCCTAGATATTTGTTGCAGCGTTAAGGCATTTAGGTGTTGCTCCAATGCCGGGAGAGGAAGAGGGGAGCGGGCGATGGGCCTTAGTAGGAGCTTGTCGGTCGGGGGGGCGGGCGTTGTAATGGGTGTTTCCACAGGTAGTCCCGTGGCGGGACCGTGCTGTGTTTGTTGGCGTGTGGACCGGGGATCAGAGGGGGGCCAGAGCGCTTGTCGGCGAGCCGGACCCTATATGGCCGTGTCCGAGGACAGCCCTGATCCTTGAGTATTAAAACGGCCCGGAATGGGAAAAGGAGTAATTGAGAGTGATGGCAGGGCGCGCTCCTCCAAACTCCCCGTAGAGGAAATGATTATAGGGCTTCTATACCGACACATCAAGTATGATAGTTGAACTTATAGCCTAGTTGTATCTACCCCTACGTCCTTCACCACCCCCAAACTGTTTGGTGACAGGACATGTCCTAAAACCGAGAAGAGAGTGATATCAATGGTTAGGAAGACGGGCCGAGACTACTGGAACCATGTTTTATTCGACGGTGAGCGGATCTCAGATCGGAATAACAAATCGAACAAGACGTTCCCGGAATGAGGTATTGGAGCCAAATCCTTCAGTGTGCATGCATAAAATACGCGATACATTGTTCATGTCACTATATAACGGGCTCCTCTCGCCTTTAAGACCATGCTATACAATGGCATTGAAGCACAATGTCTCTGATTATAATAGGCGCCCGTACGTGGCCATTTGACGTAAGCATCTATACTACTGGCTGTTACCCTGGCTGCTGAGACTGCATATAAAGACTGCCCTAAGTACCCTCGCGTCGAACCTTCTCCCCCACCAAAAGGCCCTAACACAGGATCTTCAAGCAAACACAAACGATTACCACCTGGTGGCCCCTTTCTGAACTTTTGCAACCCAACACCTCCAGTTTGTCCGTTTTGACTGGGTAACTGGCCCGATGTCGAAACAGAGCCCAACTGGGGGGAAATAAAATATCTGGGGTTATATCCCAATCTCCCTCTGTCTTTGAAACCCCTTTGAGGGTGTGCTTTGGATCTCCAATCTTGAAGAGACAAGCTTGCATAATCAAGATCCTGAATTAGCGCTACGTTCACGGTTCTCCCCGTTCCCCTGATTGGCTAACGAAATTGGCCAATAAGTTCCCGCACCAACTCCAAAAGTTACCACCAGGGGCCGCGTCACGCTCTTCGGCATTGGAGGAAAGTACTTTCCCAACTACTTCCAATAGGCACGGGACGCTAACAAATCCGGAGTCCCACACACTATCCCTCCCCGGCAACCCATATGGAAAGCCCCCCCTGAAACCCCAAGAGGGGCAGATGAAATAGAAACTCAACAAACCACCGAGTCAGTATCGTACTCTCCGAATTCCGATGCGGAGAATGTTTTCCGAAAGGGCTTGCATTGTATCCCCCAGGTCTTGGCAAAACCCTCCATCGGGTTGGTTTCCGAAACCCACGTCACGTGTCGTAAGCTGCATGAAATTGGTGGATGAGGACGTACTGTACCACTCCAGTAAAGTTAGTTTTGACCTCTAATATCTAGCATTTAGTGCCAAGAAGTTACCCTCCTGCACAAGTCTGCACCACACTCAAACCGGGAGGTTTGCTCAGGCAAGCTACTGCACCGGGATTACGGTTTACCGGACTTTTTGAGAAGAAATAATACCTGAGGAGAGGAAACAGGAGCCCCAATCAATACTGGATACGGCAGTCCGGCCATGGTCATTGCTCCGAGAGCAGGAATTTCTGGACGGAAATGCTACGCACTCTTTACTTTCACTATTGGACAAGTTTCCGGGCACAAGGCCAATCCGGGGCTTCCCGCCCGAGTGAAAAGTCATGAAGCGGGTGCGTCCGGTACCAGATGAAGCAGCAAGGTCAACAACCTGCTTATATCATGCTTCTGCTTGTGTTAGCACCGTGCTCGTGGCAGGCAAGAGGCACCCGAATACAGGGATTCACAAATTATCCATGTATGACAAAAAAAAACCGTGCGTATATCAGCGCCCATGCAAACCCACGGCTCCTGTTTTTCGGATACTTCTTGCCTGCTGCGAGTGGCTGTTGCAGCTGGCGCAATTGGAGAGTCCTACTGACGTATAGGCGCTGAAGGGTCGGTCCGAACGAGTATAACGTGCCCGATGCAGCAAAGTAAGGGCACCACCCGACAGGCACAGGAATTTCAGGGCACATGCGGGAGGTGAAGATGGAGCTAGCGCCCACGTTTAACCACATTCAACCAGCACCACAGATATAGTTTTCCGGTAACTTTATTTTTCCATTGCGCTTACAATTACCATATGCATTGACTAAAGCTATCCCAAGTTTCCGGCTCTTATGCATGGAACTAATGCGCTATGCTCGTCGCATCCTAGCCTCCCGCGTTCCCCCAAGTCAAAGTATGTCCTCGTCGGGACTACAAACCACAGCCCCGGTGGCCCTCACAACCCATCACTCGAATTAGCGAACCTGCCAGCACATAATCTAGGATATGTACATAAAAGGGAAAAAAGGATGGAAGAATGGAAAAAAAGGATAAAAAATGATTAAAAATAAAAAAGTTCTGTTAGAAGGATTTAATGAGATTGGATCTCGACAACGACCCCAACAGCACTAGTCCCGGCCGTTCGGGCTATCTCCTGTACAGCCAACCAATCTCTCCCATCCTCAAGGTCCACAACATAAGTTTTCCCTCCAGAAATTTCGACCTCCACGCCGTGAATCTTAGCCTCAGATGCAAGATGGAATTTCTTGCGGACCCTCTCGAGAAAAAGCGCAAGAGTAGGTGTATCCGAGGCATAGATAATCTTCATCTTTTCCGATGGCGGAATACGAGTCTCCAGTATCAGACCCAGCGCAGCAGAAGGCGCGGAAGGAGGCTCCTGCGGGCGGGGGGCGATCCATGGAGGGGGGGGCTGAGCACGTGAGATACGTGGACGTTTCAGTGGTGTGGGGTTAACCTCCTCGTGAGGGTTCTGCGGAGGGTGTTTCCTCAAAATGGTGGGAGTATCGGACTGCTCGGCTGGCGAGTGGACTGGTGGTTTTTTCGGCCGGCCGGGGCCCCGACGCGGCGCCTCGGATGGTGTCAGAGTATTTGTTGCCACGTTGGACGTGTCCTCCATCTCCTCCGTACGGGTATTCGGTGCGGAAGAGGAAGATGGTGCGACGTTCGCATTTTCGTGAGGGGTCGAGGGAAGAGTGGCCGCCCTTGGAACGGTCGGGGTGCTTGTCGACGCATTCGGTGCATTCCCCATTTCCTCATCTTCATCCTCCTCCCTCTTCGGCTTCGCGCGGCTGCTACTTCCTGCGCCGCCATCCGAATCCTCACTCCCACCAGCCCTTTGCGCGCGTCGTTTCCCACGTTCAACCCCGGCCATCTCAATAACCTGTGGTCTAAAGATCCTGCGAACACTAAACACCCGCCAAAGAATAACAAATCACATCCTGTTAGCATTCCTCAATTGGCCAAAGAAAGAAAGGGAAAAGGTGAAATAGCAAGATACGGAGGGTTCAAGAAAGAGTAAGGAAATGAAAAAGCAAGAAAGAATCAAACTAACGCCACACGATCAGTCTTGGGCCAGTACTCCCTCGCGACTCTTTCGGCAAGTTCTTCAAACCAATCGTCCCACGCGCTCCCGTGTACCGAGGGACCTTCGAGCCCAATTGTGCTGCTGTTGAGGGCTTCTATAACTGTTGACCGTAGGCCCGCCCATTCCTCCTCCGAAACGTGGCAAGCCTCCAAACTGCTGAGGCGCCAGGGAACGTAGACCATTTGCTCACAATTGGCGCCGGGATGGGTAGTGGGAAGGGATAAATTAAGGTCCGTAGCTGTCGTTGGTACGATGACGACGATGCATACACGGACCCGATGTTTGGCAGCGGGGAGGGAGGGCAGAGTACCGGTGGGCGGTGGTGGTGAAGGCGAAGCAAGTGGTGGGATGGAGTGAATGGAAATAGAATGAACAATAGGCAGGTACGATAGGTAGGTAGGCGGAAAGGGTTGGACAGACAAGCGGTTGGAGGGTAGGGTACGGTAGGGTACGGTAGGGTAGGTGAGGTAAGGTAAGGTGAGGCAGGGCAAGCAGATGGGTAGGTGAGTAGGTGGGTAGGTGGGTAGGTGGGTAGGTGGGTAGGTGGGTAGGTGGGTATGATGAAGAGGTGGGCACTGTAGTTGGGTAGAGTGTCAGTAATGTTCTCACTCGCAGCCGGCAAGTCTCTTCCCTCTGGCAGAGAGGGAAAGGGAAGAGAGAGGGGAGAGTTTAATGGGATGGGAAAAATGCGATGTGATAGTGTGTGCAGGTTAGGCGAGATACCGTGGGATTAGGACAGGGGTGAACAAAGAGGCTAGACCTGTTTGAAAACGGCCGAAGGGGGGCTTGGAGGAAGGAAGGAAGGAAGGAAGGAAGGAAGTTTGTCCCTCTGTCCCGACTTGAGTTAACTTACCCCTCTCAAACAAAAACTTTTTCACTTTTTTATTCATTTTTATTCATTTTTATTTTTACTTTTAATTTCTCTTTCCCTCTTTCCCTTCCAAAGAAAGGCTGGGAAACACTTCCCACCTTGGCTGCTCGAGCAAGCCAACAGCTACGGGTATCATAGAATAGAATACATAGCTACAGTACGATGGACCACCTTACCCCCTCCCCCGGATGGAGGAAGAAAAAATAAATAAAATAAATCCTAAACGCCAACCAAACGCACACACCACACAACCCACACGCTACACCTCATCCAAAATCTCGTCCACCCATCCACCCCATCATCAATCCATCCTCACCGACAAGCCTTGCTTCAATTCGACAACTCACACCCACCACCTCCATAATAATCCCGTCCACAGCGCATCACTTTTTTCCCTTTCCCATTATATTTTATCATAACCAAAACGAAATTATTATTTTATTCGAAAAATAATGTGTGTGTGAGTTGGAATTGCAGTACGAGGGGTTACAATCCTTACCTTGCCGTACCCCCTCCCTCCCCCTCCCCCTGCCCAATTCAATTCAATTCAACTCGATTCGATTCAATTGAACCGAAATTGTTGTGGTGGTGGTCGTGAAACAGACCACAGCAGTACCAGCAGAATTCAAAAAGGTGAATTAAGAAGAAGAAGAAGAAGAAGAAGAAGAAGAAGAAAGGTATCACAAAATCGGTATGGTGCCTTCCATCCGCACTCGCTCGGATCAGATATAGTTATGGTGGGATACGATACGATGCTTATGAAAGAATGAATCCCTGCCGGCAGCTACTTTTTCTCATCTCCTCTCACCTCCGCAAGCAATCAATCGTCTGGTAAGGTGGAGAGTGCTTGTACCGACTGTCGTTGTGGCGGCGCACCGTATGTAATACCTCACATCGCAACCCGAAATTTTGTCCCCAAAATCTTTATCCACCATATCAAACAATTTATCCATCGAATTCTCTCGCTCTGCGAGTGCACCGCACCGAACTCACTCGCTCGGGTTCCGATATTATCATCACATCCCGAACACTATTATTATTATTATACTCACTCGGTCAGATTATTCCCCTCAATTGCTTCCATCACTACCGTATACTCGAGTATGGTTCAGTGCTGTAGGGTACTTTTAACCTTCCACGACGGGCGGAACATACACCTATCATACGCATACACACCAAGTCCCGTGACGACCCACCAACCCGGCCCACATAGCGCGTCTCCCTCAACCCAGCCTCACCACCACCAGGCGTCCCCCCCCACACGGACCCGATGTTTGGCAGCGGGGAGGGAGGGCAGAGTACCGGTGGGCGGTGGTGGTGAAGGCGAAGCAAGTGGTGGGATGGAGTGAATGGAAATAGAATGAACAATAGGCAGGTACGATAGGTAGGTAGGCGGAAAGGGTTGGACAGACAAGCGGTTGGAGGGTAGGGTACGGTAGGGTACGGTAGGGTAGGTGAGGTAAGGTAAGGTGAGGCAGGGCAAGCAGATGGGTAGGTGAGTAGGTGGGTAGGTGGGTAGGTGGGTAGGTGGGTAGGTGGGTAGGTGGGTATGA
>PYWC01000044.1:569813-582368 GCA_003182015.1 Tuber magnatum
CGGCGGCGGCGGCGGGGTAGTGATAGGTCCTGGAGAGGCCGTTCAGGGTTTCTGGTTTGGCCTTGGATTCCCACTATCCTTATAATAACGGTTGAGAAAGTTCTTCATGCTCTCGGGCCCGTTCCCTCTAGCGTACTGGGCCGCCGTTCGCTCGTGATTATCTCTCAATGGCGTACTGGGGTGGTGATAGAGCACTAGCATCCTCACTACCACCTCGTGCCCGTGCTTAGTGGCATAATGGAGCGGGATCATTTGCCGCTGTCGGCATCTGGCTGTGAAATCCGCGTCGTTTTGGCAGAGGAATTTCACCACGCCTTCGTGCCCCATTTTGGCGGCATAATGTAGAGGCGCCATTCCATCCCTTCCACTAAAAGCGTTGATATTGGCATTGTGGTCATATAGCAACTTTGTAGTGGTAGCGTGTCCATGCCTCGCTGCGTAATGAATAGGTTCCCGCTCGTTCCAACCGCACTTGGCCCCTACGCGGGCCCCACATTCCATGAGAAACTTTGCAGCAGTATTTCTCCCCCTACTAGCCGCGAAATGCAATGGTGTCATGCCGGACTTTCCACTCCTTGTTTCCGACGTATTTTTGAAGGTGGCTCTTTGTTCCGAACCATCCTTGCGGCTGGGTTTCGAGCGGCGCCCTCTGCGGGCGTTTTTCGGTTGAACGGTCTTCCAGTCCCTTTGCTGAGCGTGAGGAATGCTATCTGCTGCATTTTCTTGGCTGTCGAGATGGGGCTTGAGTAGAGAAAGTATGTTGACGTGCCCGAGCAGGGCCGCGTAGTGCATGGGGTTCATACCAGCCCAGTCGCACTCGGCCTTAATGTCGGCTCCTTCTTCAAGAGGACCTTTGCTACATTGTCGTGCCCACCTGCAGCTACATAATGAAGAGCATCCACTCCATGCTCCTTGCTCTGGCTAGCGAGGAGTGACTTGAATGCCTCCTCAAGTTTGATCGGAGGTGTGGCCCCGGGAATATTTTTCGGTGGTTGCTTTCCCTTTTGCCCTTTCCTGGAATGGAACTTGAGACGTGCTCTCTCTGCATGATATGATAGTATCAAACGAACTATTGTCTGGCTTCCACGTGTTGCCGCATAATGCAAGAGGTTCATCCCGTGCTGCTTATCCTTCTCCCCAACGTCTCGCATATGCCTGCTCGTTGAGCTTTCGGTTCTCCAGCCCTTGAGCGTACGCTCCACCTCTGTTTCATCTCCCACCTCAGCAGCGTAATGCAACGCTGGCCTCCCCTTCCGCCCCCTCTTATCTTGGTACCCGACCTGGTTAACTTCCAGTAACTCGGCCAGGGTTCGTGAAATTCCATGTATTGTGGGTGGTGGCGCCAAAAAGTTAAAGACATAGATATCGCGAAATGCGTATTCGTTGTGACTGTGGTCACAATTGTTGTTGTGATGGTTGCTATTAATGTTGTTATTTGAGTCGGTGTTTCCGGACCAATCGCCACATATGCCGCACTATTTTTCTCCCTCCAATCTACTTGAGCTATTAGCTTCCGCGACTTGAGAGCATGTTCGGGGCCATACATACAGGGTATCTCCCGAAAGACCCGAACTACCGGCATACTCGAGGTGACATGGAAAAGAGTCCGGCCCGCCATCCATTTTCTCGTACGTGGTTTCATGGGACCCGAACCTATTATCACAGGTTTTGGCAGGAGTGCGAGTGAGGGGGCTACTTGTAGGGGGTCTTTGCAAGGCTGAGGCTCTGCGGACACTGAACAGCCCGGGCGAGCTGTGTAACTAAATACGGGTATGCCGCGTAACAAAAGAGCCTCTTTGTAGTAACCTTATTATGCGATATTTGTGCTTCGTGGGTTTGCTAGGCACTTTCTAGCGATAAATCTCATATCGTACTGTGGCTTATCACAGAATTACAGGGGCCTTCCGTGTGTAGGATATATTGGTGCTAGAACAGTGGGTCTTGCTAGTCGTGCCGCCGGTGAGTTTGTCTCCGGTAGTCTAACGCACCAGGAGGAGGATCTCGGATTATTATTAAGCATGTGGCATCTCTTTCCTGTTTTTCGACACCGTTATTGTTCATCCCACCGTTGCTTAAATACTTGCGCCCTGGTTATTCTAAGTATGCGGGTATAGAGCGCTTGCTAAGCTATCATAAGATTTTGCAAAATTTAATGGTCATGGTGACGGTCGTGGTATGGACTAAGATGTTAAAGGACGCGAGTCTTAAACGAACATTCATAGGTTAGAGTACTGTACGAGGGTGTGGAGGAAAGTGATCGGAAAACCGCTAATTGGACCAATTGTTGGCATGGGCTACTGGAGAGCAGCCATTTAGATTTCAAAGTTTATGTGAGGGAAAAAGTGATCGGAAAGCAGATGATTTTCCTATTCTAGTATGGTGTAGCCATACCACCTGCTGCAATCACAGCTTCAAGGCATTCTGGCATACTATGGATCAAGCCATTCAAGCAGTCAACTCCAATTGAATCCCATACTGTCTTTACAGCAGCAATTACCACCTCTATATCCTTGATCCTTCCAAAGGTCTCCCCTAATTCTGTCTCCATATCACCCCACAGTGCTTCGATAAGGTTTAAATCTGGATATTGCGGTGGCCATTGGAGTCGCTCAACCATGTTGATTTCCCGGCAACGCTTTGAAAACTTTTGATGACCTGGCGCACCATCTTCAATGACCCATTTTGCCACTGTCAGTAATTACTAGAGTCTTATTAAAATGAATATGCGTAACACTACCTGAGTCCATCCATAACGCTTACAAGTTTGATGCCAGAATGGGATTAGGATAGGATCAAGAATATGGATCACATAATACAAAGAGTCGACCTTAGTTTTTGGAGAGATAACACATAACTCAGACTTCATTTTCCCGCAAAACCCACCCCACACCATAACACTTTTCTTTCCAGACTCCCAAGTTTCATTAATACAATCTGTATAAAACTCTTTATCAGGCCTACCCAAACCCATAGCCAATGACCAAAGCCTGCAGTTGTGAATGTAGACTCATCTGTCCATACAGTTCGGAGCCAATCATTGTAGATCCAATGAAGCTGTTCCTGACACTGTTGAACTCCAAGGGGTTTATTCTTTTCTCATACACCAAATCTAAAATTAACCTTAATTAGTATCATACTAACACTTAAAAAATGTGAACATATTTTTGCCCCCTGCTGTATCACTATTGAAGAGAGTAAGATGGAAGAAGAAGAAGGATATACTTTTTTTGTAGATGCTATTTATTATATCCCATCGATGCACATACATTCTGAAGTGAGTAAACAGAGCAGGCATAATCCAACTGCTCCAAGATATCCACCCAGTGTAATTGTCGTGTTTGTTTATCAGTTGTGATAAAGAGTTGAAGTCTCTTTTTCTCTGTTTTATCAAAGATAGGTGGTCGGCCAGTCCTATGCTTATTTGTTGGAGTGTTGTCAGCTTTCAAATGAGTATAGATATTATGGTATGTACTCAGCTTTATGTTAACAATAGCGGTAATATCTTTCCACTTCATCTTTGCTTCATCATGAAGAGTGATGATCCGAAGCCGTTTATCATGGGTGGTTTCATGACGCTTTGAATCACCTGAAAAGTGCTCTCTCTGGGTCTCCTTCAACTTCATCGTGTGATGTGGAGGATGTTCTTGATCATGCTTGGTGGTTACATGGTAGTGGCGACAGACCTATTGATATTGGATGACCTCACTTCCAAGACTGGGTTTGGGTTACTGGACCTTGATTTTCTGACTTTGACAAGATCCACCAATCATATCCATTCTGATTACTTACTCTTATACTCTTGTACAAGACAAGCACTCTGGTAGGGATGAAATTTTTTTTTTGTCCCCCCGACAATCTTTGATGATGGGTTGTGTCTCTCCTAAATCAGTTGGATATATTATCATACAAATTTAATATTGGAGACACTGCATAACTCGGTAGCTATCGCTAAAACATTTTCCAGTTATTCCTCCTGGTATCAGCTAGCCAGCCTTACACGGGTCTCTCAGCCCATAGGGAGATGCACGGCGGTTGTAGTGACTACCAGCGCTCCGGAAATGGAGTCAGCACCTGGGGCGGAGACATGGGTGTCGTCCTTGTGCTGATCGATTCAATGCTACTAATCTATCTTACAGTGTATATTTCCGTCCTTATGATATCACCTAATCATAACTAAGCGCTCCACATAATTCGCCAGTCATGGGGCCCTTAATTAGAGTGAAAAGGGAGAGAGTGGTCAAGACCCTTTCCCAAGGTGAAGGAAACTTCCCTCAAATCTATACAATATACCTCCCAAAATTGATATGTTATACCCCTTCTACGGTCCGCTCTGTCACCCCGGTCTCCGCCTCCTCCTCTTCATCCCTCCGAGCTTGCCGAACCCTTTCTTCCTCTTCCTGGTCCGAAACCCTCTTGGGCCCGAACAGAAAACTAAAAAATATAGCAGAGAGTAGGATCCTAGAAATCACGGCTCCCCTCCAGTCATTGATCCTCTGCTCAAGCGTATTCATAAAATGGGTGAAGATGAGGGGGGGGGGCGAGAGGGAAAAGACCTACAAGGCAATCCAGGATATCGAAAACCTCCCCTTTAGTAAACTGCAAGTCCTATCGTACGAATACTTGTCTGGATACCGCCCCGCATCAGCCCAACTACACCCATGTGAAAACCCCGAGCCTTCACCCCAGTGTGAAGAGTTGTAGGAGTTAGCCTTGTCACTTATGTCCTTGACCTCGGTGAGCTCGAACATTGTGAGGAAGAGCCATATCGGTATGGGAAGGGAGTAGATGACGCAGAGAAGTGTAGGTCGGAGTTTGAAAGAGGGGATGAAGCAGGAGGCTATGTTGAATATGGTGTAGAATATTGTTAGGAGTGCTATTGTCAGGATTGAAACCCTGTGGAGAGTAGTTGTTCAGTTGGAGGGGAGAAGATGAATGGACGGGAAGGTAGGAGCGAGGGGAGGTATGCGTACGCGATTCCGTTTGTCGTAACGTTTGTTTCTGCAACAGCCGTTCCAAAAATCGCCGAAGATGCAAGGAATAGCAGTGTTGTCAGCGGGAGTAATCGTGCCTTAACCCATTCCTCCCAACGGAATGGGTTCTCGCGGGTCATTATGAGTGAGTGATTCTTGGTGATGATGATAATAGTGATGATGGTGGTGATGACGACCACGATAGAATAGTAATCCTCGAATAAATAAAGATTTATGGCAATCGCCGTGATACCATAATAAGGACGGCAATAAGTTACCTTAGAGCGAAAGGATTTGTGGGGCAAGTAAGTTGTTAAATGGAGAACCCGCCTGGATTCAACTGCAGTGAAAATCAACGGGTATTTGGTCACTTTTTTGATATCTCGCCCGGTGTGCGAACTATGGGACGCACTTCTGGGATGATCTCCTCCTTTGCACTGCCCTCTGTACAACAGTGTACTAATATTGCTTTTGTTCAAGGTCTGGCGGGGTGAAGAGGACACGGAGCTTGCCGTTACTACAAGTACTGGAGTGCTTGTATCGTCAGCCGTAATGCCGCTATTGGTCGCGTTTGGTTGCAGCTACATGTCTTACCTGCATGGAAGCAATAACGACATCCCCGTCAACTAATGGAAAGTTGCTCTCCTGATAAGGAGTGATTATTCGCCTAATTAAGCTTTTCTCGTTCGGCAGGCCGGTACTTGTACGAGTATCCCTCCTTTCTAGCCTTGTTTTCACTCATTTTTCTCCCTGCTTCATTTTATACCTTAATAACCGAGTGACCTTTCATGGTGCGATGGGTTGACCAATTACCTCAGCCTACCTAAAACACGATACATTGCTTTTCTACTTTTCTACTTTACGTGTTGCCATTACTTACTAGTGTGACCTACTGTTCTCTTCCAGAGCAGCCATAAGGGATGCCAAGTCTTCCTGTGGCGACAATTTTTGGCAAAGCTGAGACATTACATTTCTCTGGAAAAAGCTCAGCCTTTCGGGCTCGCCTGATCTAATGAATAGCGTTTCTAGGTTGGTTTCTTTTCTTCTTTGGGTGTCCCTGCTGGGGTTGAAGCTTTAAGGCTGTTTACGTTGGTAGCCTTGGGGGCTTGATCGGCTGATAAGGGAAAGCCCCGGTTTTTTAATCTTGCGTTCGTTTGAAATTTTGATTTCCGAGGGTGAATTATGAGTTTTTTTCTCTACGCTAGCCTGTAGCCTACTTTTCGTTAAAGTTGGGGCTGAAGATTCTTGACCGCGACCTAAAGATTTTTAAGGTCATCCCGAGATCTCCATTGGTGATTCAGGAGCCCTATAGAATTCTCTAGAATCTTACTTGTACAATACAGTACAGCACTAGGAGGGGGATCGAAATTCTAGGTGCAGCAGCTGGTACAATATTGGGCACTGCTCACTTTCCTTTCCTATCCTCTCTCCCATCCCTCCCTCCGAAAAAAGGGGTTTACAGTGTCTTGTTCCCCGAACAAGTGCACCCAGTACTCGTAATTTTCTAACATTTGTGAGCACAGCTTCTATGGGATTGGGGCAAAAATTGGTCGGGACTTGGTGGTATGCAATGGTAATCGTGTTCACAAAGGTTAGGAACGTACTAGCATCGAGAAGGTACCCTTATGGCTTAGAATTTCGTTGCTATCATAGCTATCCTGGACGATTCTGGTGTCTCTGGCTGCTCTACCTCTTCCTTGCGGCTTTCCCGACTTTCTCCGATCCTCCTCTATGAACAGCAGCTCCATTCAAGTTTTCTTGCTTGAGAATTCATTGAAGGGTTTACTTATTTTCAGAGGACAGTTTCGCAACTACCTCCCCCTACCCAATCCACTGCCCTTTCCCGCAAAGCTTATGTGTTCTGGCTCCTTCGCCATGGCGCGGAGATCCCGCATCATCTGCTTCCTGCGCAAAGAGTTCTGATTCACTTACAGGTATCATTTATAGAGCATACCCAGGCATGAAGTATACCGGACAACTTAAATTGAAGCTCGGCATCGCATGTCTCGACCGTTCTCCTATGTGAGCGTTTAACATATTAGAGACTCCAGCCATCTCTCAACAAGGCCACCTGAGCTTGCTTCCTATATTACAATTAGAACTTGAAAATGAGTACCTGATAGTAGCCAAATTCTGCTAGAACACACCTTACATCACTCCCTAGCGCCGAGGGCGGGAAATTACTCTCACTCAAGCATCACGACCAATAAAAGGCTTAGATTTCTGTCAAGGCCTTGTTGATAGAGGATAAATCCCCGAGATGGGAGAGGGAGTTAAAGAGTTCTCACCAGACACATTCCGCTAGGCAAATATTTGTCATTCTTCCACGTTAGTGGACTGCATTAGAAACTGCTCTGGGGGAAGTGAAAAGTTAGAGTTTTGGGGGACGCCTTTTTTAATTCGGTAATACCTTGCCGGGGTGCCACACCTACAAGCCGTTATCGCCAGAAGTAATATTTGGCTGCTGTGACGTGTTAAATGGGGGTTGGTGTTGTGATTTGCGAGGATATTCATGATCGGGGTGAGCGAGTGGGACAGGACCATCTCTATGTATGAGATCTTGAAACATGTCAAAAGAAAGATAAGTAATTAGAACTTCCTCGGAGCAATTTCTGGACTATTAGGACTTCCCCGGACCTGATTTTGCTGAGAAGCCCGACATGTCGACCTTAGAGAACCGTTTGACGTACATCAGGCAACCCAGCCCGCCATCCCTGGCTAGTACTTTCGAAATTCGCAATGTTTCTCCCAGCTAACGGGTCGCTACCATCTCGCGCTCTAAGGGAGAGCTAGGGACAATGAGTGGTCTTCAAACACCTCCGTTGGTGAGGTTATGGTTTCTCCTCCCTATTCCCCCGGGAGTTTCGGGCGCTGATAATTATAGGCTCCTTCCATTCCGGTAGTTGTTTTTCAGGTTAGCATTAGTGATACCAGAGTCCGAGCAAGGCAATACAGTACTGTACTACGTTCTCGCAGCCAGCACCGAGGGCCAGACAATGGGCCCTTATTTATCCATCAATTCCTCCATTCTGCCTGGTGCGTTGAAGCGCTCCTGTTATGTCTTGTATTTCCAAATCATCCCGCGTTAGTGTTACCGTACCGCCTAAACTAGAAATGTTATCGCTCTAACTATAGAAAGGGTTCATATCGCTTACCAATTTTTTTCTTGAAAGATAAGTTAGATGAGTTGCCATCTACTTACCGCCTTGCACGGTAATCGAGTACATTGTTGAGAACGGGCAGCAATTTTGAACTCGGCATCTCACTCGGCTGTGAGTATGAAACACGACGACACTCATGGAATAGATACTTTCGGATCTCGTACTCTTGGGACCGGTGCTCTTTTTTTTTTTCTAATAAAACTTCCTAACCAGAATGATTTCCCCCTTGCTGAAATCACTAATTTTTTTTTTTGGATATATCTCAAAGATGGTAAAATACCGTCACGCTGCAGGAATCGTTTCTCGGAATACTTGCCTATACATGCGGAGATCTCCCCGTGATACAAACTTTCAAGCACTCATATTGCCTTCCTTCAATATCACACGTCTGTTGACAATGTGGATTAGAAAGCGCATTTAATCAAAGATACAGTGAATGCCTAAAATGGGCGACTGATACCCACTCCAGCACCCTACATACCCAATGCCATATTTCCCCCTTCTAACCCACCGAAGAAAAGAAAAAAAAACTGAAACCTAGACAACAAAAGGGTGGTTCTGCACTGTTATGATACCTTTTCTTTTCCAAAAATACCTACCACATCTACCCCTGGGTGGGGAGTCGACGTAAGGTTCGAAAGGATCGGTAGCCCATTCGGTCATGATCACCGATCCATGATATTGGATTTCTGTGAGGGTTTGAGGGGAGGAGGGCGGTATAGGGCTATTTTCCCTCCACAGGTTTAGCATTATACTTGTATTGTGCCTGGGGGTCTGTGGCTTTGGCTGGGTGCTTGTGCGTGTAATTGGGAAAATTGGTTGATATGTGGATTAAGGGGAGGTCATGGCATGGACTCCTACCGAGCTTTCCCCCCGTTCGTCGGCTCCTACATGACCCGAATCTAAACCAGCCTAACGCTCGGGGATTTCTTTCACCAAATGCACCCAAAGAACCCTTGAATCTGAAAGATCTTCCCGACGGAGCCTCAGGAATCCCGGTTGGGGTAACGTTCGGCACGAGTCTGGAGTTAGCCCAGGGGCGCTTAGCTTTGTAGGCGAGGGGCCCTGTGGTCCTACCGTAGAGGATGGTTGGGAGGATACTAATTTAATAGAAGTGTTCTTGCTAGAAACAGTGCCTGCGGAGCGTCGTCAAGTGCAAGGGTACAGTACCTATTAAGGAGAAAGTAGAACCCAATAAGAAATGTAGACAAGAGAAATAGTAACAACTCCATCCTAATATTCCTAACTGTGCGTAGCGGATAAATATGAACTGAGCGAGATGGGTCGATCGAAAGAGGGGAAAGGAAGATATTTTTGGCTGCTTGATGCCTCTTTCGCCCCTTAATAGAATACCGGTATATAATTGGAACTGGTTAGAACAAATATATTAAAATGCGGTCTGAGATTTATCTCCTGTTCGCTATGACTCCCTTCCTTCCTATAGTGTTCTAACACAAAACAGAAGTCTGGAGAATATTCACCGACATTTCCCGCAACAGAAGAAACACGAACCCAGCATTCTCGTTTGCTGGAACTTTTCGCTTTAACACTTACATTCCCAAGCATGTTCTACCACTATGACTACGGCATCCGATCCCTCTACTATCCCGTAGCATACCCTACCTTAGCGCACCAACCTTCCTCAACGCCCCGCGATACCAATACGTAAGGGAAACCCTGTCATCTTCCAGCTCAAAAGCAAGTCTTGCATTGGAGACGTCCTGGCTTTGCAACACCCCGAAAACCAACACTCTGGTGTCCATTTTGTGGAATATCGAAAAAACTCGCTTCTTCGATTTCCCCCTCGGACCCCCCCTTTCTGACCACACGATCCTACGAAAGGGGGAGGAAGGAAGTCTTCCCCGATCCAGTGAAAGCCCACGTTTAGGATCATTGTGAATATGAATTGCTCAGACCTCACTGCTGTGTCTCACTATCTTTATTGGTTCCACATCTTCATCAACGGTCACTCATCTTTCTTTCTCAACACACCGTCAGAGTTCGGACTTAGGTTGAGCCAGTTTTATTCTGTTTCCTCCCCTGGGGTATAATTGTCTCGAAGTCCTCGGGGATTTCCAAGAGAACCCTCAAACCATCCTCCAGGCCCCCTCAACTTGTGCCAACACTAAGTTGGGAATCATGGCGCTAGCGCTTCTCGTGTTATTTTCGTGGGGTCTGGGAAAATCATATGCAGTAGACGAAAGCGTTATCCTAGAGGCAGCATCTCTAAGATCTTAAGATTGTTTGGCTCTATCATTAGTGTGTGTGTGCGGGGGGCACTCGGGGACTGCATTGACTAATTAACATGATGTTGTCTGGCGCCAGAACCATATGTGACTCTGCGCTGAATAAACCTGTCAAGTCTTCGATATTATATTTCTCATTTCACACTCTTACCAGCAACTCACACATCTATTACTTCTAACTGTTACCTTTCCACTCGCATTTTAGGGTTAGCGAGCTGCTCGTTGAGAACCAATACCTGATCAAGTCTAGAAATGTCTCGTTAGTAGAGCAGTCTCCACCTCCCACCTATAATACCGATTCTATTACCTCCACCGGATGACACCCCGTGATCCAAATCACAATCTATCACCCACACCCACCATATCCGAATTGTTGTAATTCAGGGTAGATAGGACGAAAGTGCACAAGTACCGTACGGGGACCTGTGGTACTGTAGAAGCGACTTGCTTGACTTTCTGGATGGGATAAAGCGATCCTTCAGATACATAAGCACTCTAGATATGTCATTCGACGACATAGACAAATCTTTGATATTCGAGTACCCGAGTGTGTTCATAAAATCGGAGGATATAACCCTTGTCTTCATAGCGATTTGTGTCGGATCAGCAGGAATAGTTCTCCGATTTTTACCGATGCCCGAGTACTGTACGGTTTGTACAAGACGACCGGCAGGAGCCCTGGAGCAACTAAACCTTCGCATCCCCGAATATTATGATCTCATCGAGCGTGACCGACCAAGGAACCCCACCAAAAGTAGCCTTTAAACCGTACTGGTACACCAGAAAGCTCAGCCTCAAACCTCAAACCTCAAAACGCCAATAGGAAAATGACATCAAAAATGCAAAGACCGCCCGCAACCCGTGTGGAAGCCCTCCAGCGGCTGCGCGATACGCTCGCTTCCGGCAGAACAATTATCGGCGCCGGTGCTGGCACGTTTTAAACCCTTCCATCGACCGTGGATCCTGGCTGATTGAGAGCGGGGGGGGGGATCATAGGTATTGGCCTTACCGCCAAATTCATAGAAGCCGGAGGAGCCGACTTGATAATAATCTACAATTCCGGCCGGTACAGAATGGCCGGGAGAGGGTCGCTAGCGGGGTTGTTACCCTATGGCGATGCTAACGCTATTGTCTGCGATATGGTTATTTTATATACCTACTCCCCACTTCCCAACTGAATACTAAAGCGATCACAGGCGAAAGAAGTCATCCCAGTGGTAAAACACACACCCGTCCTCGCCGGCGTCTGCGGCACCGATCCATTTCGCAGCATGCCCCGTTTCCTCGCAGAGCTGCGCGGCCTCGGCTTCATCGGCGTGCAGAACTTCCCCACGGTAGGTCTCATCGACGGCGTTTTTCGGCAGAACCTGGAAGAGACGGGAATGGGCTTCGACCTGGAGGTGGAGATGATCCGCACGGCGCACGAAATGGATATGCTCACGTGCCCGTACGTATTCGCACCAGAGCAAGCAGCTGTTATGGTGCAAGTGGGAGCGGACGTTATTGTGGCGCATATGGGTCTTACGACGAAGGGGAGTATTGGTGCTGGGACTGCGCTGGATCTGGATGAGTGTGTGGTTAGGGTCCAGGAAATTCGGAACGCTGCGGTGGCGGTGAGGAGTGATGTGTTGGTTCTATGCCATGGAGGTCCGATTGCGGAGGTGGATGATGTAGATTATGTGCTTCACAGGGTTACGGGTGTGCATGGGTTCTTTGGGGCTAGTTCTGTGGAGAGGCTGCCGGTAGAGGTTGCGTTGGAGAAGGCGGTTAAGGATTTCAAGGGGATCATTATTAAGGATTCGAGTGTTGAGGAGATTTGAAGGGGGGGTCTTCATGATAGGAAGCTGTGGCTTTGTTATAGGACTATCGCTACCCGGCGCCTAGCTCGCAGTGGAGTTTTAACACAAACCATTCCGCGTTACCACTATAGAGCCGATAGAATGTAAGGGCATCATATGAACAGCCGTCTTTTATGATACCAATTTCGAACCCTCGCCGGGCCCTACGGTGCTTTCTACCCCCCCTCTTCGCTCGCCTCTCCATCCTCCCCACTCTCAAGAATACCCGATTTCTCTTCGCACTCCCCCCGCTCCCCACGATCATCCGCAAAATTGAGGCTCCGATAAACCCTCCCCCTAACTCTCTCAACCATAATCTCTTTCCCTTTCCTCTCCCACC
>PYWC01000044.1:582490-595301 GCA_003182015.1 Tuber magnatum
TTTCCCTTTCCTCTCCCACCCCGTATCAGCCCCCACCTCCGGCCCCTTCCCCGGCGCGAGCACAACAAACCACCTCGAAGACAAACTCAAAGCATACAGCAGCCCCCATACCTCCCCCTTGGAGCATAAATGCAGCGCAAATGAGCATATTACAATATCATACTTACCTCCCTTCAACCCCCCCTCTAGTAATATATCCTTAAAACTCTCCTTTCCACACGGCAGTTCCGTGCGGGTAGTATATAGTTCGTGCGTGTATGGATCGCAGGCATTTATTATAGTTGAGGATGCAAGTGTTGGGCGATGGGTTTGTAGGAAACGGATAGCTGCGAGAGTAGCCTCACCGGACCCTGAGGATAGATCAAAGATCCGGACCGGGGGAGGGTGGCTTGGGGGGATGAGGACTTCGAGGATTGCGCGGAGGGACTTTGTGACGCCGGATTCATGCGGGTTTCGGTAGGTGCTGGCATGCTGGGTATAGTAGGTGCCGACGCCGGAGGAGTAGGCTGCACGGAAGGATATGGAATCCATTTGTGGTTTTTGTAGGCGCGGGGTTCTTTTGTGGTTTGATTCTTGGTTGTGTTGCAGGGGGAAAGGCGGTGTCGTAGGTAGAATTAAAGGGTTGGTGGAGTAGTGGGGGATGTGTCGGGGTTTCGGCTCGTAAGCGCGGCCAGCGAGCCGTTAGTGATTTCTCAGTGCAGCGCGTTAATTCAGTGGTCTCCCAATGCGCCGTGGAATTCTTTTCTGCGGTACTGTACCTACAGCGCCTCAGTTGGGCACAAGAGATAGAGCAACTGTGACAGAGCGTCTCCTAAGAAACTAGTGGGAGAAAATAGCTCCGGGGCCGGGTAACCATCAGTGAAAGCTGTCCCATGCCACACTGCCACAGGGAACATTCACAGAAACAGCCCCGATTCGCAAAGAACGGACATGCTGGTGTCTGTTGAACTAACCGTGCTAGGTTTCCTGCCACCTTGGATTTTTCATTTTCATTTGTAAAATCATCATTTTATTGTTATATAGAAAAATGCTGCACATATGATAGGAAAATCCTATGGACACATGGTCGCTGTTTCCTCTCGCTTGAAAAAAGTTCTCATTCGGGAATTACTCAACACCGTGAGTTAGGATCATGATAATCTTCACCACCCCTATGGTTCCACTCTTACTGATACTTGATCACGATCAACTGAGTGACTAGTTGGTCCTTTTATCTTTTCCATCCTTTCCCCACGCTTTAGTGAGTTGTCCTATGGACACCGGAATTGTAGTAACCCCCCAGCCTCGAAAATAATCCATCCAGCGCCGAAAAGAGACTGCAGAAAAAACCTTTAGCCAAGAATCACCAGCGTAGGCCTCATGTTGGGTCTTCTGGGTGCGTATTAGAGTGGTTCCGCTCCCTCGTGCATCTTATATGTGGGTATTAATGAGTTTAATCGTAGCCTGATTGTCAATGTAGGGGATAATCAGTGAATTGTATAATAGTAATATCACTGCAGATAACATTGTAGTCAATACTTCAAATACCGGATGGCAAAGTCAAATTACTTCCTTTGAGGCCCTACCGGCACCAACATACTCAGCTTTAGTTGACAATACCATCAGGTTTTGTTTCCTAGCCTTTCAAGAAACTACAGTTTCGTGATAGAGAAAAAGGTATCCTGAAGTGGAGTACTGTTTCTATAAATGCACTGCCTAGTTGGAGTCTGTATACCTCAATATTAGATACTTTGAAACCTCAGGTATATGAATGGTATCCTAAGTATAGGTAAGAACTTCATATTAGGTCTGTTCAAGATACTATAGAAATATTTTTGCTATATCAAGATAATTCTACTGCAGGCTTGCTATATATTGTAGGGGTGCTAAGGTTGTATGGAATAGGTCTGGCCTTATTCCTAGTATTAAGTATATAATTCCTCCAACAAGTACTTGGTAAGTCTTTTCTGTCAATTTACTAAAGAGGTTTGTAGTACTATAACTAGAGTGTAATCCTGATTCTAAAGCAATTGTATCACTATTGCAGCTTTGAGGTCTATACTTTACAAGTAAGATATTGATATATTGTAATTAACTAAGCTGAATTTTGTTACTAGTCTATTGACTATAATTTTGAGATACTGCTTTACTAGTACTGGATTGATAGTTTGATAGCAAGTGCTAAGTGCAACTATAACCTATATAACTTAAACCTGACTGTTGTTCAAGTTTTTAACATATAGGTATAATGGGGGTACTCCTAGGAAGATGGATCCCAAGGTCCCAACTGCACCAAATAACTTCAAACTTATTGCCAAAAGTTCACACAGATGTAAGAGTTAAGTAAATGATAAAACTTAATATCATTACGCCTGAGGCTTCTGTAACCGGTACAGGTACTAGGTTAGGTTTTATGTTTGGTTTCACAGTATCGTTTGATACTTGTATTGTTTCATGTGCTATCAGTTGATAAACAAAATATTTTATGTTTGGTTTCATAGTATCATTTGAGACTTGTATTGTTTCGTGTGCTATCAGTTGATATGCACAATGTTTTATGTTTGGTTTCACAGTATTGTTTGATACTTGTATTGTTTCATGTGCTATCAGTTGATACACACAAGGTTTTGGAATATCGCTCATACTGGAGATAAGCGATATGCTGTATTTAAAGACTGCTGATTTCCACGATGGAAATGGCAGACTTCGACAGACAGTATTCTAAATATACTTGGTTGAACGATTACCTTTCGGATCTCCTATTACACACCTCGAAGCCTCCTTTAGGCAGCAGCGCTCACTTCTGGTTGACCTAGAAGCCATCTGCTCCTATCGAACCGCTACGTGACTAGGGCCCACCCTGAATATGTCACATTCTTTCAACCTCGGCAAGTGGTTAGAGACCTGCCAGGACCAGGTCTGATCCACCTATGAAGTGTCCAACCAAAGCCAGCAGTGCGGAGCGGCAGAACCATGAAAGGTTCGGCTCTGCCAACAGGATAGTATTGAGTCATTGGAGACTCGAAGTGGGAAGCAGGTCCCATGAGAGGGCCTTACCAAAAGAAGACAACCCAAGAAACCAAAAGGGCCAAAGAGCGACTTCCCAATTGACAAAGCAGAAAGACAATTAGCTCGAGACTTGGCTAAGCAGACTTTTAGTAAACCGACCGACGAGTTAGCAAAGGCAGCAACAAGTCTTCCAGGGCTTTTTCCCGCCAGCCCCAGGAAAGGAAAGGCACTAGCACAACTACCAAAGAATCAAAGCCCACCGCCCTGTACCGCAAAGGAAGAAGACGACGACAAAGAAGAATCAGACCAATCGGCAGCAGCAGGACCTCCAGACGAATCACTAGATGACTGCGAAGATAACTCGTCAAATGACAGCTTCAGCAGCGAAGAGTCCGAACACAGAATGTCCAAAGGAGAATCTGCTGTAGTGACTGGCCTATTGGCCGGGCAATAAGGGCTGAAGGTCAAGCCTCCCCTGCCACCCACATTCTCAGACGAAAAAGATGACCTAAAACCTGAGGCATTTGACCGATGGGTGACAACAATGTCTTAGTACCTTGCTCTGTACAACGTGGACAAGACAAAGGAAGGGAGGGGAGTAAAGTTAAGAAGTTTTTGTATCGGAAAGGCAGAAGAAGCATACCACCAAGCAATGAACCACTACGATAGCAAACACAAGTTACAAGAGACGACTCTGATAAAATACCTGTGGGACAGATTCCAGTCTTCGCAGAATACGGAAGAACTGTATAAGAAGTTCAAGGAAATCCAACAAGTACAAAACAGAAAGACAGGCAGAATAATACTGGCAGCAACAGATATGTTAATGTACTATGGGCATTTGCCCAGCAGAATAGTATCCTAGTATACACTGCGGCAAAGGCTATATAAAGCAATGCATCCCAGACTATGCCAGGAGATAGAGCCCATGGAAGAAGATGGAGACTCTTTTGACAGGATCATCAAGCGAGCTGAATGCAAGGATGCCATCCTTTATGAAACAGCAGTTTACTGAACGCACACATCCCAGCAACGGAGCAGTAAAGGATCATCCTCGTGTGATAACACAAGGAAAGAACAACCAAACTACGAAGGATTGAAAGATAAGATAGATAAGAGGCAGAAACGACGCGATAAAGGCACATATTTCGAATGCGGGAAAAAAGGGTACTATGCAAAGGACTGCTATGCCAAGAAAGGAAAAGGAAAAAACAGCAAAATGAGATGCAAGGAGAAACCACAAGGAAGCAACCGAATACGACAAAGTGGAAATTAACTCGATGGAAATGAAGAGACTCCGAACGCAACCAGCACTGGCAATTAGGCCCTGTGGCACACCAGAAGGAACAATCCACATAGTGGGCCATCCAGCAAAGGTACTATTTGACACAGGAACAATCGGCTGTAACATAATCAGCACTACCTTTATCTCTACTCATGGAATACCCACGGAACACCTACCCCAAACAACAACAGCCAACATGGCAATAAAAGTGTCCTGCTCCTCAAGCCAGAGGAAGTGTGGACTAACTGGAGAGATTGGGAAAAAGAAATGGGCAAATCAGGAGATATTGGTAGGAAACTTGGCAAAATACGATGCCCTGATTGGAATGCCATTCCTAAAAAGACACAATGCTCTTATCCGGTGTGGGGATTCAGCAGTGGAGTTTCCTGGCGACAAACTGCGTGTACTATACAAACCAACAAGCGTGGAGTTCCAAGCCGCCATTTCAGATGCCACCTCAGCAGCCTTGTTGCAGGAATACAGGGATGTATTCCCAGACAAAGTCCCTGAAACGCTACCTTCCGTGCATAAGATTAACCACCACATTCGGCTAAAGGATCCAACTGATCTAAAAAACCAACCCTCATACTCAATTCCAGAAGGGTACAAGGAGAAACTTATGAACTAGATTAAAGAGTAATTTCAGGCCGGGGTAATTGTAATGTGTTCGGGCCGGGCCCTAGTCACGTAGTGGTACGATAGGAGCAGATGGCTTCGTGATCAACATGAAGCGAGGGCTGCTTACTAAAGGAGGCTTCGAACGGGGTGTAATAGGAGATCAAAGAAGTAACCGTTCAATCAAGTATATTTAAGAATACTGTCTGTTGAAGTCTGCTGTTTCCATGGCGGGAATCAGCGGTCTTTAAATACAGCATATCGCTTATCTCCAGTATGAGCGATATTGCAAAACATTGTGTGTATCAACTGATAGCACACAGAACGATACAAGTATCAAATGATACTGTAAAACCAAACATAAAACAATGTGTGTATCAACCAATAGCACACGAAACAATACAAGTATCAAATGATACTGTAAAACCAAACATAAAACAATGTGTGTATCAACCGATAGCATACGAAACAATACAAGTATCAATCGATACTGTGAAACTAAACATAAAACCCGAGTAACCTGTACCCGTTACAGTAATCGTATGACAGGAAGTCCCCAGAGGGGCACCTATGTTTGTACAACCAAAATCAGATGGAAGAATCCGCCCCCTGGTGGATTTGAAAATTCGAAATGACAACACAATTATGGACAGTCCGTCTATTCGCAACCAACAGCAGAACCTAAACCGCATTGGATCAGCAAAATTTAGGAGTAAAATTGACCTAAGTGACGCATACCTTCAAACATGAGTGGACAAAAACAGCGCTAGGTTCAACTCATTCAAAACCCCGTTTGGAGTGTTTGTTAGCGAGGTGATACCAGAAGGAGACATAAACGCACCCGCAACCTATATGCGGATAATGGAAGACCTCTTGAGCGAATTCCGACATCATTTTGTATGGGTATATATTGATGATATACTCATATTCCCAGACACATCAAAGGAATACAGAAAACACATATGCCAGGGTTGTGATCAGCTCAGGAACGTAAAATTCTATGCAAGCAAAAAGAAGTCAGTACTTTTTGCAGATAAACCAGAAGTACAAGGACATATAGTGGATAGCGAGAGAATTCATGCCTCGCCCCAGACAATATCAACTATTGCATGGTGCAAGACACCTCAAAACAAGAAAGAATTGCAACGCTTTCTAGGAATAGTGTATTATGTAGCCCAGTTCTTTCCGCACCATGCAACCCTAACGGCACCATTAACAGATTTAACGGACAATGCTGAATTTGTATAGACAACCACCCATCTAACTGTATTCAAGATAGTCAAGAAGCGAATTGTTGATTACCAAGTCATGCAACCAATAGACGTAGGAAGCAATGAACTGATTCAGTTAGTTACAGATGCCTCAGATTTAGGAATAGGAGTATGGATAGGCCAAGGACCCACTTACGAGACCGCTCGACGAGCCGCATTACACAGCAGGAAATTCACCAATGCACAGAAAAATTATGGAACCACTGATAAAGAGGCCTTAGCAATAGTGGAGGAGCTTAACTGGTTCCACAACATGCTAATGGGAAATTCCTTCACAATAGTTACAGACCACCAGCCCCTGACACATCTACGGACCGCAAAGAACCTGAGCAGAAGGCAAGTTAGATGGCTCAGTGCCTTGGGAAAATACTATGCGAAGATAGTCTATGCACCAGGAAGCATGAATAATTTAGCCGATGCCCTTTCCCAGATATACGAGGGAGGATCAGATTTGAACCCACTCTATGTCCACGATTATACAAAGGAAGCAGATGACATCACGCATAATACGATCTATGAGCAAGAATCAAACACAATGGAGCCCCAGCGAGATACCTCCCCTACCTCTCCCCCTTCCTTATATACTGAATACCCAAATGAGGCCCCTGTGCCCCCTGAAAGCCCCTGTGCAAACACTGCGGGAAATGATTGGGGTAACAAGTGCACCTTGCAGAGCATGCCACCCAAGGATCTCCAACATAGCAAACTGCACTATTTGCACTATTACGTGGACCACTGCCCATATCACCAAACCCAGATCATGTTCACAAATAACCACCCCAGGCGGCGAAGCAAGCCAACGCCTTGACCTCCTAGAGAAGGTCCAAGTCTCCGAAGCACAGAAATTGACTCCAGCTCTCTGGCGTCCCCCATGATTGGTGACTGGGGACAGCAGCAAATGATCGGTAGGAGACCAAACAGTGCTGGGGAAGGGCCCTGCACCCTCATTCAACCAACGCCCAGATCCTACGCAATTCCTGCAACACTCAATCCCGAAACCCCGGTATTCTGAATGCCTGGGCCAGACAGCCCGCTACTAATCAAATGAGCTGAACTGATGGAAAACTTTAGCAATGAGACAATAGTCTCCGTGATGCCCCCAACGATGGATGAATATCCACGCACACTAGACGATGTCTTGGAAGATAATGGAGAGGACGACCAACCCGAAGTGACCAGAGGCAGCGAAAGAGAAGGCGAGTGGGACACTAGAAAAGTGGTCAACGAAATGATTGGAACATTCTGTGCACACATTGTTGCAGCATACCAGAAGGAACCGATATGGAAATAAGTTAACGAAAACGTGGACTCCACAAGAGATTTGTCCTCCCACATGGTCGCAAATGGAATGTGGTATGCAAAAACATGTTATGGAGAGGACTGCCTGTATATTCTAAAAGGCCCTGCATTTGGGAATACTACACTAAGGGAGTACATTAAAGCCAAGATCCACAACAAACCCATCACAGTACTGAATAAAACTTGCGGTACGCTACTGAGTACCTATTCTGGCCTGAAATGTAGAAGGATTTTGGAGCATATATGGCCCAATGCTACACCTGACAAATGAACAAGGAATCCACAAAGTTACAAGGAGGAAAGGCCCAGACAATTGTCCTGCTATGGAAAATTTTCAAGTCAATAGCCATTGACTTTGTGGGACCCTTCCACAATTCACGGGGATACGGCATGATGTTGGTGGCCATAGACAGGTTCTCGGGATTCACATAGCTCATACCGACAAACCGGAAAGTAACAGCAATAACAACCTGGGAACTGCTCTGCAACAACATACTTACACCACATGGGTATCTGACCACAATAGTGAGCAATGCAGACCTATGATTAGAGTCACATGTGTGGTGACAGCAGTGTCGATGGCTAGGAATTGAGTACAACAAAGTAGCGCCAGGCTACCATGAGACAAACGGACAAGTCAAAAGGAAAATTCGGGAATTGAAAACGGCTCATCGAAACCTAGTCAATGCAAGATAGAACAATTGGTTCGATGCCATACCCAAAACGGCCACATACTTAAATGCAGGATGGTCCAAACCACTTGGCATGTCACTATACAAAGCAGCTTATGGAAAAAACTACCTACTACTTTCCCTGACAAATTTCAAGAATTCCGCAGTTCTCGTAGCTGACGAATTGTTACACAGTCACCAAGGAATCTGAAAAATGGCATTCAATGCTATCAAACTAGTGTGATTCAGGCATATGAGAACAGCACCAAAGCGACGCAGACACCACACGCCTATCGGGATAGGTAACCAATTGCTGGTTTACGGAAACCTATTCACAACTAAATCAGGACGAAGCAAGAAATTACAACCATGCTGGCGAGGACCATTCAAGATAATTGGATATGATGACAATATGGGAAACTACATGGTAAAAATGGAAGAGAGAATGTATAGGAACCGAGAAGCGACATTCCATGCATCCACTGTGGAAAGATACCTCCTGATTGATGTGTAACGACCCAGCATACATGACCTACGGCAGAGGGAATCTATACCTATACAGGTAGCCAGGAGGCGAACCGGTAGGAAGCGGCAGGCAAGTAAGTACTTGACCTGCAGAGACCCAATGGCCCGGGCTCGGAGAATGAACAGAATTGGATGGTCAGGGATTTAGGTACCTGGATACACCCAGGGGCATTGTCAGCATATTTAGGGACTTCTGAAGGGGCAGTTGCTCAGCTAGGCCGGGTAACTGGAGACAGGTCAGAAATGTCTATCGCCAGCGACGGGATAAACAGGGTAACAGGGAAATGTTATCTTGTCTGCTGGACAAGATTACCCTACCCTCGGGATCAGGTTACCATGCCCTGGGGCTTGGGTTACCCTGCCCAGAGTCCTGAGTTACCCTACCTTTCAATACAAAGTCCCGCGGGGAGTTTGGGAAAATTGACTAGAATGTTGGTCACGTGAAGCAATGCATGGTGCTGGGATCTGGGGTTCCGGGGGATGCTATTGGGCGAGCTACATAGCTTCGATGAAGCTGTAAATTGGAGACATTATTCCTATCATACCCCTCCGGCCCCGCCTTGAGGCCCAGACGTCATCGGCAAACCGTTGTGTAGTTGTATGCAGCTCAGCAAAGAGGGATCATTGGAGGCGTGCTTGCAACACCGTATACGTCGCTGCCGTCCGGTCGACCGTAGGCTGTTTTCAGGATATACAAGGGGGCATAGGGCGGAAAGTGGAGTACCTCCTCCAAGTTGTTGGGAGTAAAACAAACCAAAACTGACAGGGTTAAGGGGTATTAACCGGGGGGGTCCCGAAGGTAGTCCCGGGTGGTGCCAGGGCGACTGCGTGAGTTTTACACCTACCAAGCCCAAAAGTGCTCCCAACGCTATAGGCACTGAAAGGGAAGTGCGGAGACACTAAAAGCATGATTCCTACCACAGGTAAGGTAGATCCGAGGTAGTGGTCATGGGTAGCGCCGATTGGATCACTCCCGGACTACCGTGTCCTGCGGAAGACACCACAAGCCCAAGACCCGTAAATAGTAAATAGACAGACCGCTCCCGGTAGCCTCCGGAGTCAAGTAGAGATTAATGTATATGGGAAGGGTGTCATAGATAGTCTAGTTCATGAGGTGTCTTGAGTGTTAGCCACTGGCAAGACACTGATACGCAGAAGTTTTCACTCCGGCGGGTAAAATGGAAATACACCCTAGAAACGATAACCGCATAAGGCCAAGGCCGACCCGAGTGTGTCAACACATGCATGCCCGAAGGGTGTGCCAGGAGACGTGTCGGACCACCCTTAGCGGACAAGGGTGTGCTCGCATGGTTAGAGTAAACTGATGGGGGTGTTTCTGGCATAAGATAAAACTACCTGAAAGTCTATGCGAGAACTCTCCCACTCCACAATCAATCCTCTCGAGACCTTAATTGAGTGAAGCGTGAGGCTTAATGATATTAAGTTTTACCGTTTACTTTACTTTTACATTGCTGTAAACTTTTGACGATAAGTTCGAAGTTGTTCAGCGTGGTCGCAACCTTGGGATCCATCTTCCTCGGGGTGCCCCTGTTACATGATGATACTGTGTTCCCTGGAAGAAGTTATGCAAACCCACCCCCCATCGTGATTAACGAGAAACTAGAGTGGGAAGTGGATGCTATACGAGACCACTGAATACGCTATGACCGTAACCAATTTCTAGTAAAATGGGCGGGACATCCAGAAATGGAAAACAGCTGGCAACCTCTTGAAGGTTTGGAAAATGTGATGGCACTAGTAGATCATTGGTGGGAGGACAACAAACTGGAGGATAAGCTACCTCCTACAATAAACCCTGTAATGGTAGCGTGGAGCCCAACCCTACCGGTAATCCAACACCTCTGCCGAGACACAGACCAAGGGATATAAGACGGTTTTTGGTCAGCCCATTTTGAAAGTGATTTTGAAAGCAGCAAAGATGAGAATTGGGTCATGGAAGACGAAGCTGAATATCTGGCATGGCTAGCCAAAGCCAAGTATGGAGAATAACCAAGGAAGAAAAACGCACACTATCCAACAGCTTTACAATGTCAAACCATGAGCAAGTACCTTGGAGACTCTGCCATCAGCTAATAGGACTGTCGGTGAACCGTGGTATTATCCTAGACCATACCTTACATACCGATGATTCATACATATTTGCCACAAATGTCTGCAAATAATGACTGAATCAACAGAACGAATGTGGTGAGAAACACTATCAGACTCATTCCACTTCAGCAGTGCCTGCTATCTGAGCACAGAAAAATGTGATATATGTGTGGAAATGGAAGAAACCGCGCTTAAATACTACCCACCTCCCCCTGAACACCTAAGTGAGACTGACACCGAGACATAAATACCACCTACCTATCTGTAAACAGAGGGGGAAAAATAAGCGTGATATCCACAACTGAAAAACCCTTTACAAACCCCTTACTCTTCTGCAAGAAAAAACTGAAAAATGTTGGCCTACAAAGAGGTCAACATGAGAGCATGACACTATATCGTCGTATACATACTGTACCAGGGAACCATTCCACTAAGGGCATACTGGAAGATATTCTACATCGATTATTGCGAAGAATACGGATAAAATGATATTGAAATGGAGGATCAGGAGGACCGGATGGTCCAACACTTCTTTGATTTACCACACTACTGGGAATTAGGTTGCTTTGTCTATGAAGCACCCTGTTGGGAGTGTTTGAAAAGATGGTTGGAAGATGCGCAAGGGATGTTGCCGGGCGACTTGTGATTGTTGCGGTATAATGATGACAATGAGGTTGGGTCCTAGGGAGGACTTCCAGAAAATAGCGGATCTACCTACTATTAGGATTTCATTAGGTTATTTTGTTTGGTGCAATTGTTATTTTATTTTGGGAATGTAACCAGTATGGGTACTAGGTTAGGTTTTATGTTTGGTTTCACAGTATTGTTTGATACTAGTATTGTTTCGTGTGCTATCAGGTGATATGCATAATGTTTGATATTTGGTTTTACAGTATCATTTGATAATTCTATTATTTTGTGTCCTATTAGTTGATACACTGTAACGGGGGCACCGCTAGGAAGATGGATCCCAAGGTTGCGACCGCACCGAATAACTTCAAACTTATCGCCAAAAGTTCCGACAGATGTAAGAGTAAAGTAAGCAGTAAAACCTAATATCGTTAAGCTTGACGCTTCACTCAATTAAGGTCTTGAGAGGATTGGTTGTTGGAGTAGGAGAGTTCTCGCATAGACTTTCAGGTAGTTTTATCTTATACCAGAAACTCCCGCATCAGTTTACTCCAACCATTCGAGTACACCATTCTCCGCTAAGGGTAGTCCGACATGTCTCTTGGCACACCCTTCGGGCATGCTTGTGTCGACACCCTCTAGTTGGCGTTCACCTTATGCGGTGATCGTTACTGCAGTGCATTTCCATTTTGCCCGCCGGAGTGAACACTTCTGCGTATCGGTGTCTTGCCAGTGGCCAACAGTCAAGGCACCTCATGAACTAGACTATCTATGACACCCTTCCCATATGCATTGATCTCTACTTGACTCTGGAGACTACCGTGAGCGGTTTATCTATTTACTATTTACGGGTCTCGGGCTTCCAGTGTCTTCCGCAGGGCATTGTAGTCCGGAAGTGATCCAATGTGCGCTACCCATGACCACTACCTCGGATCTACCTTACCTGTGGTAGAAATCATGCTTTTAGTGTCTCTGCACTTCCCTTTCAGAGCCTATAGCGTTGGGAGGACATTTGGGCATGGTAGGTATAAAACTCTCCCAGTCGCCCTGGCACCACCCGGGACTATCTTCGGGACCCCCACGGTTAACACCTGCTAACCCCGTCAGTTTTGGTCCGTTTTACTTCGCATAACTTAGAGGAGGTACTCCATCTTCCACCCTATGCCCCCTTATATATCCTGCGAACAGCTTACGGTCGACCAGACGGCAGTGACGTATATGGTGTTGCAAGCATGTCGCAAAAGATTCCTCTTCGCTAGACTGTACACAACTACACAACCATTTGCCCATGACGTCCGGGCCCCAAGGCGGGGCCAGAGGGGAATGATAGGAATAATGGCTTCAATTTACAGCTTCATCGAAGCTATGTAGCTCGCCCAATAGCATCCCCTGGAACCCCAGATTCCAGTATCACG
>PYWC01000044.1:613337-627407 GCA_003182015.1 Tuber magnatum
ATGCTCCAAGGAGACATGAATGCACCAGCAACATTTATGCGAATAATGGAGGACCTCCTAAGCGAATATTTACATCACTTTGTATGGGTATACATTGATGATATCCTCATATTTTCAGACACATCAGAAGAACACGAGAAACACATACGCCAAGTATGTGATCGACTCAGGAAGGCAAAATTCTTTCCGAGCAAAAAGAAGTCAGTACTGTTTTGCGGAAAAGCTGGAAGTATTGGGACACATAGTGGACAACGAAGGAATCCATGCATCCCCCCAGAAAATATCATCCATTGCAGGATGGGAAACACCAAAAAACAAGAAGGAATTGCAATGATTCCTAGGAATAGTGAATTATGTGGCCCAGTTTCTCCCACACCATGCAACACTGACCGCACCGTTAACCGACTTAACAGGGAACGCCGAATTCGTATGGACAACAACCCACCAGAGCGCATTCGGGATCATCCGAAAGTGAATACTTAGTCATTAGAGACTCGGGGTGGGAAGCAGGTCCCACGAGAAGGCCTTACCAAGAAAAGGCAACCTAAGAAACGGATAGGACCAAAGAGTGATTTTTCGATCGACGAAGCAGAACGACAATTATTGCGAGCCTTGGCGAAGCAGACCTTTAGCGAGGCAACGGACGAATTAGTAAAGGAAGCAGCCACCCTTCCTGGGCACTTTCCCCTCAGCCCCAGTAAAGGAAAGGGACCGGCGCAACGACCAAAGAAAGACATCATACCTATCGGGACACCTAAGAAGCAAGAAAGCGAAGAAGAAGGATCAGATCACTCGGTAGTAGGGCAGCCACCAGACGATAACCATAGCAGATCTCCAGAAAGCTCCTCAAACAACAGCTCGAGTGACACAGAATCCGAACATGATATGTCTGAAGGTGTATCCGCCGGACCGCCCGGCCCAGGGGCCAGGCGAGTAGGACCTAAAATGAAACTTCCACTGCCACCCTCGTTCTCAGGCGAAAAGGACGACCTAAAACCTGAAGTATTTGACCGGTGGGTCATAACAACTTCGCAACACCTTATCCTACCTGGAGTGGACAAAATCAAGGAAGGAAGCGGAGCGTACTTTGGAAGCTTCTGTACTGGAAAGGCAGAGGAAGCATACCACCAAGCGATGAACTACTATGAGAGTGGGGAAAAAATCCGAGGAACGACCCTGATAAAGTACTTGTGAGAAAGATTCCAATCCTCGTGAAACACAGAAGAACTATACAAAAGGTTCAAGGATATCCAGCAAGTACGGAATGGCAAAGTAGAAAGAATAACCCTGGTCGCGACGGATCTCTTGATGTATCATGGACGATTGCCTACCGGAACAGTGTCTCAGTATGTGCTGCGACAAAGATTGTATGAAGTAATGTATCCCAGACTATGCCAGGAGGTAGAACCCATGGAGGAGGATGGTGATCCCTTTGACAAGGTAGTCAAGCGGGCTGAACGGAAGGACGCTATCCTGTATGAGACAGCAGTGTACCGAACCCATATACAACAACAAAAGAATCGGAAAGGATCATCATCGCGGGATAACACGAAAAAGGATAAACGATACCGCAAGGACCCAAAGAACAAGAAAGATAAGAAGCGGAAACAACGCGAGGAAGGCACCTGTTTCGAATGCGGGAAAAAGGGGCACTATGCAAAGGATTGCTATTCCAAAAAAGGAAAAAGGAAAAGCCACTAAGCGGGAAGCTAGCACAAACCGCATGGAAGGAACCGAATATGACGAAGTAGAAATTAACTCAGTGGAAATGGAAAGCCTGCGAACAGAACCGCGACTGGCAATCAGACCCCGTGACGCTCTTGAAGGAACGATTGATATAGAAGGCCACCCAGCAAAGGTACTATTTGACATGAGAACAATCAGCTGTGACATAATTAGCGCCACCTTTATCTCCACCCATCGCCTCCTAACGGAGCCTCTACCCTGACCAACAACAGTCAATATGGCTATGAAAGGATCCCGCTCCTCAAGCCACCAGAAATGTAGACTGACTGTAGGAATCGGGAAAAAGAAATGGAAAAATCAGGAGATGTTGGTGGGGAACTTGGCGAAGTACGACGCCCTGATTGGTATGCCCTTCCTGAAAAGACATAATGCTCTTATCAGGTATGGGGATACAGCAGTGGAATTCCCCGATGAAAGATTACGGGTGCTATGTAAACCAACAAGTGAGGAAATCTGAGCAGCTGTGTCAGATACCGACGCAACAACATTGTTGGAAGAATACAAGGATGTATTCCCAGACAAGGTCCCTGAAACACTACCCCCAGTGCGTAAGATTAGCCACCACATTCGGCTAAAGGATCCAACCGACCTACGAAACCAACCAACATACTCAATCCCCGCAGCCTACAAGGAAAAACTTATAAACTGGATAAGCGAGGAATTACGAAGTGGAATAATTGTACGACAGGAGGTTCCCAGAGCGGCCCCTATATTTGTACAACCCAAATCAGATGGAAGGATCCGCCCCCTAGTGGACCTGAAGTTAAGAAACGATAATACAGTCATGGATAGTCCATTGATTCCAAACCAACAACAGATCCTTAACCGAATAGGACGAGCGAAATTCAGGAGTAAGATAGACCTAAGCGACCCATATTTACAAACACGGGTGGACAAGGACAGTGTTAGATTCAACTCATTCAAAACCCCGTTCGGAGGATTTGTGAGCAAAGTAATGCTCCAAGGAGACATGAATGCATCAGCAACATTTATGCGAATAATGGAGGACCTCCTAAGCGAATATTTACATCACTTTGTATGGGTATACATTGATGATATCCTCATATTTTCAGACACATCAGAAGAACACGAGAAACACATACGCCAAGTATGTGATCGACTCAGGAAGGCAAAATTCTTTCCGAGCAAAAAGAAGTCAGTACTGTTTTGCGGAAAAGCTGGAAGTATTGGGACACATAGTGGACAACGAAGGAATCCATGCATCCCCCCAGAAAATATCATCCATTGCAGGATGGGAAACACCAAAAAACAAGAAGGAATTGCAATGATTCCTAGGAATAGTGAATTATGTGGCCCAGTTTCTCCCACACCATGCAACACTGACCGCACCGTTAACCGACTTAACAGGGAACGCCGAATTCGTATGGACAACAACCCACCAGAGCGCATTCGGGATCATCCGAAAGTGAATACTTGATCACCAAGTTATGCAACCAATAGACATACGAAGCAAGGAACCAATTTGGTTAGTTACGGACGCCTCAGATTTAGGAGTTGGAGCATGGGTGGGACAAGGACCCACTTATGAGATGGCATGACTAGCCGCGTTACATAGCAGAAAGTTCACCAATGCTCAAATGAACTATGGGACCACCGATCAAGAGGCCTTAGCAATAGTGGAAGCGCTTAATTGGTTCCACAATGTACTAATGTGAAACTCCTTCACAATAGTCACAGACCACCAACCCTTAACACACCAGCGAACGGCAAAGAACCCTAGCAGGAAACAGGTGAGATGGCTAAGTGCCTTGGGAAAATAGGATGCAAAAATAGTCTACACACCAGGAAGCACGAACTATTTAGCTGATGCCCTTTCCCGGATATACGAGGGGGAATCAGACTTAAATCCACTCTATGTCCACGATTATGTGAAGGAATCAGATGACATCTCAGATAACACGGTCTACGAGCAAGAATCAAACACAATGGAGCCCTTGCATGAGTGATCCCCTACTTCCCCTCCCTTCTCCTATACAGAGTACCCCAACGAGTCCCCTGGACCCCACGTAAGCCCATACTCTATTACTGCAGGAAACGATTGGGGTGACCAGTGTACTCTGCGAAGTACGCTACCAGAAGAACTCCAACATAGCGCCCTACACTACTGACACTGTTACATGGATCATTGCCAATATCATCAAACCGAGATCAAATTCACGAACAACTATCCTAGGCAAAGGGGAAAATCGACCCCTTACCCCCTTAGAGAAGGACCGAGCGCCCCAAGTACAGAAATCGACCTGCGCACTCCAGAGTCTCCTGAAATCAATGACTGGGAATGGCAACAAACCACCGGCGGAAGACCAATTAGTGCAGGACAAGGGCCATCCACCCTTGCCCAGTCAACGCCCAAGTCTTATGCAATTCCGGCACTGCTAAACCCGGAGGCCCTGGCATTCCAGATGCCGGAGCCAGAACCAATAGAAAACCTTGCGACCGAGACAGTAGTGGCATTTCGAATGCCAGCACCTGATAGCCCAACACCGATTAGGCCAGCGGAATGGCTAGAAAGCCTTACCAATGAGACAATAGTCTCAGTAATGCCCCCGACAAGGACAGAATACCGGCGCGGGCTTTACGATGTCTTAGAAGACAACGAGGAAGATGACCTGCCTGAGACAACCAGAGGAAGCGAGATAGAAGATGAACGCGACACCTTACAGACAGTCAATGAAATGATCGGAACGTCCCGAGCACACCTGGTAGCAGCATACCGGAAAGAACCAATTTGGAAGAAGGTAAATGAGAATATGGACTCCACAGGAGACTTGTCCTCTTACAAGGTTGCAAACAGAATACTATACGCAAAAACCAGATACGGAGAAGACTGCCTGTAAATTCCGAAAGGCCCCGCATACGGAAATATGACGTTAAGAGAATATGCCATTAGCGAAATCCACAACAAAGGCCACCACAGTGTTGGACGAAACTTACAGTACGCAACGGAGTACCTATTTTGGCCTGAAATGCGGAAACACTTTAGAGCGTATGTAGCCCAGTGCCACCCATGCCAGGTGAATAAGGAGCCTACAAAATTGTCAGAAGGAAAGGCTCAAACAATTACCCTCCAATCAGAAATCTTTGCATCAATAGCCATTGATTTTGCGGGACCCTCTCATAATTCATGGGGATACAACACGATCCTAGTTGCGATGGATAGATTTTCCGGATTCACGTGGCTTATACCTACAACAAAGCATGTAACAGCAATAACAACCTGGGAACTTCTACGCAACAAAATATTTACACCCCATGGCTACCTATCATCTATAGTAAGCGACGCAGATCCAAGATTTGAGTCACATGTATGGAGACAACAGTGTCGATCGTTAGGCATTGAACATATCAAGGCGGCACCAGGCCATCACGAGACGAATGGACAAGTCGAAAGAAAAATTCGAGAATTGAAGACGGCTCTCTGAAACCTAGTCAACGCCAGACAAAACAATTTGTTTGATGCCATACCAGAGACCGCAGCATACCTGAATGCGGGATGGGCAGAAACTCTCGGTATGTCACCATATAAGGCCATTTTCGGAAAGAATTACCCACTACTACCCCTAGCGAACTTCAAGAACTCCGCAGTACCGGCTGCTGATGAATTACTAAACAGGCACCAAGCAATCCTGAACACCGCATTCAATGGGCTTAAAATGGCACGATTTAGAAGCACGCGAAAGGCAGCAAAATGACGCAGACACCATACACCGATAGGAAAAGGTAATCTGTTACTGGTATATAGAAGCTTATTTGCAACAGAATTAGGACGTAGCAAGAAATTGCAACCGCGCTGGCGTGGACCATTCAAGATAATCGGTTATGATCAGCATACACAAAATTACACGGTAGAAAGGGATAGCCGAATGTACAGAAAGCGAAAAGCAACATTCCATGCATCCACCGTGAAAAGATACCACCCCAACAATGATGTTTCCTTCCCTGCCAGGAGCCACGCAAAACCACCCCAATCTTGGTAAACCAGAAACCGGAATGGGAAGTGGAAACCATACGAGACCACAGAAGACGATATGACCATGACCCCCCTAGGGAAATGGGTAGGGTACCCGGAAACAGAAAATAGCTGGAAACCCCTTGAGGGATTGGAAAATGCGATGGAAGCGGTTAGTAAATGGTGGGAAGACAACAAACCGGAGGACGAGCTACCCCCTATGATAAACCATGTAACGGAAGCATGGAGCCCAACCCTACCAGAAAGCCAACACCAGCGCCCGGACACGGACCAAGGGATACAGGACTGATTTTGGTCAGCCCATTTCATGAGCGATTTCGAAAGCAGTGAAGATGAAAATCGGGTGATGGAGGATGAAGCAGCATACCCAGCCCGGCTGGCCGAGGCGGAGTACTGGCAATAGCGAAAGGAAAAAACACTCCATCCAACAGACGTACGATATCAAACTATGAGCAAGTCCCTTGAAGACAGCGCCATCAGCTAATGGGACTGTTGGTGAACCGTGATATTATCCGTAGACGATACCTTACACACCGACTATTCGTACACACCTGCAACAAATGCTGGGATATAACAACCGGATTGACGGGACGAATGTGCGGAGAAACAGTGTCAGATATTTTCCACTTCAGTAGCGGATGCTACCTAAGTACAGAAAAATGAGATGGTTGCATGGAAACGGAAGAAACCGAAATTAAGCAACCCCGTTTTTCCTAAAAAACCTAAGCGAGGCCAACACCTAAGCAAGGCCAACAACTAAGTGAGGTCATCACCGAAACATAAATACCGGCCACCAGCCCCCTAAAACCACTGAAGAAAACAGATCACACTACCAGACCTCCAAAACCTTAACCTCTTACAAAACCTTCTCCAAACTTATTTTTACACGAAAATGTCAACCTACGTATAAGTCAGCATAAAGGCACGAGATCTCATTTTGGGGTACCTACTTTCGCGAGAAATCATTCCCGAAGACGCATACTGGAAGATTTTCTACATCGATTACTGTGAAGATTGCGGACGAATCGATGTTGAGACGGAGGAATCGGAGGACCGGATAGTTCGAAACTTTGTGGGCCTGACACATTACTGGGAATCTGGTTGCTTTGTGCGCAGAGCGCCATGCGTGGAGTGTTTGGAAAGGTGGTTGGAGGGGCGGAGTGGATGTTGCAGGACGACTTGAGATTGTTGCACGATAGCGATGACGATGAGGATGGGTCCTTTCCGGAGAATAGCGGAACTACCGGCTGTCAGGATTTCCTTGGATTGTTTTATTCAGTGAAATTGTTATTTTATTTTGGGAGTGTAACCGGTACGGGTACTAGGTTGTTTACTGTACCGTTTTGTGTGCTATCAGTTGATACACAAATTGTTTTATCTTTGGTTACACAGTATAGTTTGATACTTGTATTGTTTCGTGTGCTATCGGTTGATACACACATTATTTTATGTTTGGTTTTACAGTATCGTTTGATACTTGTATCGTTTTGTGTGCTATCGGTTGATACACACAATGTTTTGCAATATCGCTCATACTGCAGATAAGCGATATGCTGTATTTAAAGACTGCTGATTACTGCGATGGAAACAGCAGACTTCGACAGACAGTATTCTTAAATATACTTGGTTGAACAGTTACTTCTTTGATCTCCTATTAAACCCCAATAGAAGCCTCCTTTAGCAAGAAGAACTAACTTAATGTTGATCACGAAGCCATCTGCTCCTATCGTACCGCTACGTGACTAGGGCCTGGCCCAAACACGTTACAATGGAAGTACTCCAAATTCTTATGATCCGTATAGATCACCAACTGGTCCGTTACCCAGCGTAGCAAATGATCCCATTCTTTCAACACGGCCACGATGGCCGTCATTTCCTTGTCATAGACATCTTAATTAATCTCTGCCGGGTGAAACTTCCTACTATGATAGGCCACTGGATGCCATCTCTCATCTTCACAGTACTGGGAGAGAACGGCTCCTAATGCAAAGTCACTAGCATCGGTTTCCAGCCAGGTTGGCTGTTCAGGATCAAAATGTGCTAGGATAGGTTTGGACGTGAACGTGTCTTGCAAATGGTTGAAGGCCTGCTCACACGCAGGTGCCCTTTCCCATCAGACACCCTTCTTTGTCAAGTCCATCAGAGGTTTCGCTATCTTGCTGAACCCTTCTATAAACCGACAATAGAAGTTGGCAAAGCCCATAAAGCTTTGAACGTCGACGAGGCATGTCGGAGGTGCCCAATCCCTGATTGTCTACACCTTCTCCAACAACATTGGGATCCCCATATCGGAGATCTTGTATCTGCGGAAACCAAACTCCCGTTGGTGGAAACTGGACTTCTTCATGCTTACACACGGTTTAGCTTTCCGCAATTTCTCCATCAGACGCCTCACCATTGCGACATGCTCTTCCATAGTTTCAGAGTAGATCAGGATGTCATCCATGTACGCAATGACTCCTTCCTCCATGAGATCCTGAAAGACCGCATCTATCATGCTCTGGAAAGTTTCCGGGGCATTACATAACCCAAATGGCCTGACCGTGTATTCATACAGTCCCTATCTGTACCGGAAGGCCATCTTCCATTCCTCATCTTCTGCCATCCTCAGAAGGTAGTAGCCATTCTTTAAGTCCAACTTGGTGAACACAGCGGCTTTTCCTAACCTATCTTGCAGTTCGTTCATCAATGGTAGACGATACTTGGTCTTAACCGTGATTTTGTTCAGCCCTCGGTAATCTATTACCAGTCTTAATATACCATCTGGTTTTGGTACGAAGAGGACAGGGGCTGCTGCTGAGGAACTGGATCGCTATAGCTTTCCTGTCTGCAGCATGTCATTGAGATATTCCCGGGGCACCTTAAGCTCCTTTTCCGATAACGGATAGATAGGCCCAAACGGAGGTTGAGTTCTGGGTTGCAACTCAATCGTATGGTCATACTTCCCGTGCTCCGGTAACGCCTCAATCTGTTGTTGACTGAAGATATCCCCATAGTCCTTATACTCGGGGAGTAGCTTAACCGTAATGTCAGCACGTTCCTCATCGGAGAATTGCACAATTCCCAATAGGTAGACATTACCAGGCTCTTCGGCTAGTAACTCTTCATCGGTCATGAACACTAACTGCCCCTGCTCTGCCAGGCAGTTAGCCTTGCAGAAATCTGAGCGCCAGGTTAGTGATCTGGTCTTCCAATCCATGTCAGGGTTATGGTCTTTCAACCAAGACATAGGTAGGTACCCATCCACCTTGGTATTGGGCATATCCGCAACTTCAAAGCGCATCTCATTGTGGTGGTCACCTATCCTCATCTCTAATGACTTGGTATAGTATAGACCTGACCCAGGAATGTGATTACCGCTAGCGTCGCTTATCAGCACATGTACCTTTCGTCGTACACATGGTGCCTGAGTCTGCTTAACCCATCGGCTACTAAGCACTGGCCCAGTAGCTCCACTATCAAGCAGCAGGAGCGCTTCCGCACTAACCTGTCTAGCTCCTATCTTCCAGTCTAACTTAACCCACAGGTGGATAGACTTAGTATGACGAGGCAAGTTGTCACGCTTCTGCCTCTTCGCTTGTCTTGGTGACTTAGTCATCTTGGCTTAGTAATTCCCTTTAGTCTCTTGACTTTCAACACAAGCGCGGCCACAACGGGTCGGTGAATGTTAAGGGATTGGGATTCGTCTTTTTATCAATAGCAAGGATGTTTACTAACAAGCCAGCATGATTTTGGGTACTGAACCCTCCTCAGGTAAACTTGGAAATAGCATCATTTATTTGATCAAGTCTAGCCTGAACCAATTCCGCTTATACTAAACATAACAATTTTTCCCTGAGGTGGGCAGAAGTCCGCTGTAGGACCGGTTCGAAGCGAAGGAGCCTTGGTTCCCCAATGTTGAGCATCTCCTCGAGCAGGACCTCACTGAGCCTCAACTGAAATAATGTCCGATGACTTGCCTATCCACCTAAGGAAATCCTGAAAGAAATACGTATAACTAGAAGAAAGGAAATAACCAGAAACCCAACTAAGGAGAGATAGCCCAGTGCACCGCGCATGGCCCACAACATCTACCTGCCCACACCACCTGGGTGTAGTCAGTATCAGGGTCGTCTATGCGGTAGAACCGTACTTACCCATCTCCGAAGCCACTTCCGTGGCTCATATCCATCTATCCCTCCAGGGTCTATGGCTATGGGTTAAGAAGGTTACACCTTAAACAGAATGGGTTCTTACCCATTCTGATCCGTCCATATCAACCTCCATGATCTGAGGTGATGCCTGGCGGACTTCAAGTATCTTTGACGAGGAAGCCGGAGGTGGCGCTTCAATGCGCTTCAGCTGTTTGTCTGTCCCTGTGGGCATGCTTACCGGGGCTGACCGTTTTGACCCACGAGCCAGTTTAGATGAACTAACTTCTGGGGACATGGTGGTACACTTGGTCCAGAAGTGACCACTTTGTGCACACTTGGTGCACTCGTTGTGCTTTCTCCGATGTTCGGTCAAAGTCGACGGGATTTCCTTATGCGCTATTGCATACTCCGAAGTCACCGGGTTTGCCTGTTTCCCCACATTGAAATTAGTAGGTTTGGCAGACCTCAGGTTTGGTCTGCCTGAGCCTTTCTCCTTCTTCTTGAACCTGCCCGATGTTGAGGGTCTATCCTCCGTCTTCTCAGCAGGTTGAGACCGGGGGGCTGGGTGGATGACGCGGTTACTGAACTGGTCGTTGTCCTCAAGCATGTGTCCCACCTTCTGGAGAACATCACGGTACTCATTCAGGTCGGTCAGATGTGGCTCCCCAAGTGCCCATACATTCCGAACCTCTTGTGTGATGCCTGGTGGAACCTTGTCTCGTACCTGTACTGGATCTGTACAGCTAAGCTTATACATATAATCAATTATCTTATCCAGGTACTCATCAATGTGATGGGGCTTCATCACAAGGTCTCGCCCCTCGAGAAGGGATCGATCTCGCTCCACCTGGTCTCCGCTGAAACTTCGTTCCAGCCGTTCCCGAAACCCTTTCCATGTCCGTAAGCGGTTGCTGTCTTTGACAGTGACGCCAGTGCACTTGGCGGCTTGCTTGTTAATATGCCCATGCAACCCCAGACACCATGCCCGGGCAGAGTCTTCAAGAAGAGGGATCACCAGGTTTACCTTATCCATGTCGGTTAACTTACAATCCATAAAGTATTCAAATTTGACCTCTACCAAGGCCCAGAAGCTCGCGAGTTCTGTAACTTTGCCCTTAAACGGAAGGACACCACTCAGCTTCTCCGGCTTCTTCTGCCGGTGTCTTGGTGTTGGCCTAGAAGCTGAACCAGTACCTCTCAGGGCTCTCGTCAGCCTCTTGGCCCGGCGATCCCACCGCCGTTTCTTCCCCTTGCTCCAGTCATTCTTGCAAGCAACAAGGAACGGGGTTAAATCCGGGAGAGAATCTCCATCGTCATCACCATCCGAGCTGTCATGGTAAGAGCCCCCTGGATCTCCGCCTGCTCCCACTGTACCACCCCCATGTGGTGTATTTCCATCCCCACTACCTCCAATGTTCCCGCCTTGTGATTCCCAGGGTCTATCGTACCCATCAAACCGTTCCCCCTGGCCATCCTGGTTACCATCCTACGGGGGGTTAGCCCCTGATGGTCCTGATGCCAGTGGTGGAACAGGGCGTAGCCCACTCTTAGGAGTTGGGTTGGGCGCCATCTGTGTTATCCGCAGAAAAGACTACAACTCTGGACAACTCAAGGGTTGCATCGGGGGGCCAGCGTGCCTCCATGACCCATAGTACCCACATGTCAGTCATCCGTCTCCTTCTTTCTGCCTCCTTCTATACCTCACTAGGGTCCATGGTCCCTTCCTACACCCATAGGAGTGGTAATGAATCCACTCCACCCACGTCTCTTCCGACTTACCGCCCGATAGACAGAACTCGTCTTGGCTGTCCAAGTCGCCACTTGTGATGGTGGAAAGACCGGCGGGAAGGCTTGGCTTCGAGGGTGCCATAGGGACGACCGGTGCCCAAGGAATGGAGTGAGCAGGCATCCCAGGTCTGGGGATTGGAGTCCCTCGTGACGGAGCCATGGGTGTTCGCTCCTCCTGGCGTCTTACCTGTTGCAAGAATCCAGGTGACGCTACCCGCAGTGGCCGAAACCCTGGGGTAGCCAATACTGCTGGTGGGAATGCTGTGGCAGGGAAAGTATCTGGAGTGGGCAACGAAACTGGCAGAGGTGTGGATCTTTGGGCGGCGATAGAAGGTACGGGAGTTGCAACTGAAGGTGTTGCAGGCGAAATGTTTGGAGCCGGGGTCGGACGAGGAGTAGGGTCAGGTGTATCTGGTGCTGTGATACCCTTCGGTTGGGACGTCCTTCTCTTTACCCGACGTCCATCAGTTGGCCCGACCATTGGGCTGCCAGACCTGCTGCTGGTAATTGAGGGGGAGACTGAGAGGGAGCCTCTAGATGCTCTGGAGAAGGAGGAGGTATAACTGTAGCCCTCACCTTTCAGGCTTTCCAATCTCCATATACCGATTGGGCTCAAGTATGCCCTCTACTGGTTGTCTCTGGCTCTCATGGCCAACTCCATGCCGAAATTCTCGGGCTTGGTATGGACGAGCGGGAGTGGGGGCGCAGCCTCTAATATGAGTACATCATTCTCAGCATCAATACAATACCCTCCCTCAAAAGCCTTTTCCAAGACTGCCATCCGAGTCTTCAATGCCTGCTGATCCCTTATCATCCGCAGGTATGCCTCCTGCTGCACCTTCATCCATTCCACCACTGCTGTAGTGCTCTGTGTTCGGAACACCTGCTGCTGCTGGTTGTTCCAGTTCTTCAGTTCCCGCTTCGCTTCCTCAATCGACTTGGCTACTTCCTGGACGATGTAAGGTTCCACAAATTGACGGGAGAACTCGCTAAAGGGAACTCCGTGCGGTGGGGGATGGAGCATGTTGTGGACTACGGTAGGGTCTGGGAAAAATAAGAGCGCCGCGGCGCAAGGGTCTGTATTCAGGAGGTCAAGACATTCAGCAGGTAACTGAATAGGAGCGGCCTACAAGAGCAGCTGGTGGCCATCCCAGTCGATACCGCGAACATCCGCAAAAACCGACGTATGAGACGTGTTGGCGGTGTTCTCGTCAAGGTCAAGGTCTGAATCTGGGTTGGATTCCATTCTGGTTCGAAGTTCGGTACTAGCCATTGCGCTTGCCACCCTGGGCTACTTGTTCTAAACAAGGTTACCAGTATTCACGCAAGGTCAGTGCCGAAGGGTGGAAACAATTGTTCAGGAGAGGAGTTAAGCGAGCAGCTCGCTTGACACTATATTGTAACGGGGGCACCTCTAGGAAGATGGATCCCGAGGTTGCGACCGCACCGAATAACTTCAAACTTATCGCCAAAAGTTCACACAGATGTAAGAGTAAAGTAGGCAGTAAAACTTAATATCGTTAAGCCTGACGCTTCACTCAATTAAGGTCTCGAGAGGATTGATTGTTGGAGTAGGAGAGTTCTCGCATAGTCTTTCAGGTAGTTTTATCTTATGCTAGAAACTCCCCCATCAGTGTACTCCAACCATTCGAGTACACCCTTCTCCGCTACGGGTGGTCCGACACGTCTCCTGGCACACCCTTCAGGCATCCATGTGTTGACACCCTCTAGTCGGCGTTCACCTTATGCGGTTACCATTTCTACGGTGCATTTCCATTTTGTCAGCCGGAGTGAAAACTTCTGCGCATCAGTGTCTTGCCAGTGGCTAACAGTCAAGGCACCTCATGAACTAGACTCTCTATAACACCCTTCCTATATGCATTGATCTCTACTTGACTCTGGAGGCTACTGTGAGCGGTTTATCTATTTACTATTTATGGGTCTCGGGCTTCCGGTGTCTTCCGCAGGGCATGGTTGTCCGAGACTGATCCAATGGGCACTACCCATGACCACTACCTCAGATCTACCTTACCCATAGTAGAAATCATACTTTTAGTGTCTCTGCACTTCCCTTTCAGAGCCTATAGCATTGGGAGCATGTTCGGGCTTGGCAGGTGTAAAACTCTCGCAGTCACCCCGGCACCACTCGGGACTACCTGCGGGACCCCCGCGGTTAACACCCATTAACTCTGTGAGCTTTGGTCCGTTTTACTCTGAACAACTTGGAGGAGGTACTCCACCTTCCACCCTATGCCCCCTTATATATCCTGCGAACAGCGTACGGTCGACCGGACGGTAGCGACGTATACGGTGTTGCAAGCATGTCACAAAAGATTCTTCTTTGCTAGACTGTACACAACTACACAACCGTTTGCCCATGACGTCCGGGCCTCAAGTCGAGGCGGGAGGGGT
>PYWC01000044.1:627633-659110 GCA_003182015.1 Tuber magnatum
GTGGACAAGATAACTTTTCCCTCTTACCCTGTCTATCCTGTTGCCGGAGATAGACGCTTCTGACCTTTCTCCAGTTACCCGGCCTAGCTCAGCAACTGCCCCTTCAGACGTCCCTAAGTGCGTTGACACCGCTCCCGGGTGTATCCAGGTACCCAAGTCCCTGACTAGCCAATTCTGTTCATTCTTGGAGCACGCGCCATTGGGTCTCCGTAGGTCAAGTACTTACTTACCTGCCAGTTCCTACCAGTTCGCCTCCTGGCTCGCTATATGGGTATAGGTTCCGTCTGCCATAGCTCATGTATGCTGGGTCGTTACACACTCACAAGGTTTTGGAATATTGCTCATATTGGAGATAAGTGATATGATGTATTTAAAGACTGCTGATTTCTATGGTGGAAATGGTAGACTTCCACAGACAGTATTCTAAATATACTTAGTTGAATAGTTACATTTCAGATCTCCTATTACACACCTTGAAGCCTCCATTAGTAAGCAGTGCTCGCTTCTGGTTGACCCCGAAGCCATCTGCCCTTATCAAACCGCTTCGTGACCAGGGCCCAGCCTGAACACGTTACAGCTTCACTCTATTAAGGTCTCCAGAGGCTTGATTTTTGGAGTAGAACAGTTCTTGCATAGACTTTCAAGTAGTTTTATTTTATGCCAAAAACTCATAGATCAGTTTACTCCAACTATTCTAGTACACCCTTCTCCACTATGGGTGGTATGGCACATCTCCTGGTACACCATTTGGGCATACACGTGTCGACACACTCTAGCCAGCGTTCACTTTATGTAGTTATCGTTTCTGTGGTGCATTTCTATTTTCCCTACCGCAGTGAAAACCTCTTCGTATTAGAGTCTTGCCAGTGTCTAACAATCAAGAAACCTGATGAACCGGACTATCTGTGACACCCTTCCCATATGCATTAATCTCTTCATGACCCTGCAACCTACTATGATCGGTTTATCGATCTCCTATTTAGGATTCTCGCGCTTCCCGTGTCTTCCATAGGCTACAGTGGTCTGGGAGTGATCCAATTGGCACTACCCATGACCACTACCTGGGATACACCTTACCGGTAGTAGGAATCATGCTTTTAGTGTCTTTGCACTTCCTTTGAAGAGCCTATGGCGTTGGGGACACTTTCGGGCTTGTTAGATATAAAACTCTCCCAGTCGCCCCGGTACCACCCGGGACCATCTTTGGGACCCCCACAGTTAACACCCTGTCAACTTCGTCAGATTTGGTCTACTTTACTCCCAACAACCTGGAAGAGGCACTCCACCTTCCACCCTATCCCTGCTTATATATCCTGCAAACTGCTTATGGTCGACCGGACGGCAGCGACGTATACTGTATTGTATGCAGGTGTCCAAAGATTCCTCTTCGCCAGACTGCACACAACTACATAACAGTTTGTCCATGATGTCCGGGCCTCAAGGCGGCGTCGGAGGAGTATGATAGGAATAATCTCTCCAATTTACAGCTTCTTCGGAACTGTGTAGCTCGCCCAATAGCATCTCCCAGAACCCCCGATTCCTGTATTATGTATGGCTTCGCGTGACCAACATTCTGGTCATTTTCCCCCAACTTGCTGAGGGATTTTGTATTGAAAGATCGGGTAGCTCAGGACTTTGGACTAGGTAACCCAAGCCCCATGGCAGGGTAACCTGATCTTGAGGGTAGGGTAACCTTGTCTGGTGGACAAGATGACTTTATCCTGTTACCCTCTCTATTCCGTCGCTGGAGATAGACACTTCTGACCTTTCTCCAGTTACCTGTCTTAGCTGAGTAACTGCCACTTTAGAGGTCCCTAAGTATGCTGACACCGCCCCCGGGTGTAGCCAGGTACCTAAGTATCCTGCTAGCTAATTCTGTTCATCTCGGGGCCCAGGCTATCAGGTCTCCATAGGTCAAGTACTTACTTGCCTGCCAGTTCCAACCTGTTCGCCTCCTGGCTGCCTGTCTGGGTGCATGTTCTGGCTGCCATAGCTCATATATGCTGGGTCATTTCAATAGGAGAATATTATTTAAGTTTATATAGAGTAGAATTGTTATAAATTGACTATCTATAGTATATTAGACAATAAGAGAGTGTTTTACTTTTATATATTATATCATATCTTGAATTACATGACAACTCTAAGCCTGATCAACTTCTTATTCTTGAATTAGTTTATTATTAGTATTAAGTACTATTGAGGCCTTTTCCATAGCCTTAGAAAATATTTAGATCCTGTTTGACATGCCAGTATTTAAAAAAAAGTACCATTTTTCTGAAATCAGCATGATCCCTAACCTGTGAACAAGGCAAAGTCTAAAGCAAAATCAAAAACTATAGCCTTATAGAAGGTACCTCTCTCCTCATTTTAGCTGAAGAAGATATCAGTAGAAGTATTCATTGTAGAAGAGTAGGAAAATAAGTGATGTAAAATATGGGATTCAAGATTTATTATATTTTGCAACATCACTAATTTCCCTACTCTTCTCCAATGGATACTTCTACTGATATCTTCTTCAGCTAAAATGAGGAGAGAGGTACCTTCTATAAGGCTATGGTTTTTGATTTTACTTTAGACTTTGCCTTGTTCACAGGTTAAGAAATATGCTGTTTTTAGGAAAATAGCATTTTTTTAAATAGTGGTATGCCAAACAGGGTCTTAGTTGTTGAAGTATAAAGTGTTTTAATTATAAAATTAAAAATAGAAAAAAACAATATATAGTTGTATATGAAGCTAATCTATTTGTGAAATTCTTTTCAATATCTTTTCTACAGCCCATTATACTAACTCTAACTTATTTCTATAAGTCATATACTACTTCTACTACTATTCTACTAGTATTCTATTACTCAAATGAGTCCAAGTTATATGATCATTTATATTATTATTTAACTCTCTCAAGTCATATATACAATAAAAACTAAAACTATGATTTACAACTATATATTTGACATGAAATCTCATAATTTTTAACTAAGTTAAAGTATGAAATCTTAATTTCAAAATATAATTATAACTCATAAGTATGAATTATATATAAAACTTCTTATTCTTCCTAATATCTTCTATATCTAGTACTGTTTCTAGTTAGTTTGTATTAGTATATATAAAGTACATAGACCCCTAAGCTAGTAGATAGACCTCAAAATAGTAAGCCTAATACCTGCCTCTGGCTCTGCCTTAGGGCTGGTATATTATTACTAGACTTTAGTGTAGTTGTATCCATTCACTAAAATACTACAAAGCTGAAAAACCTTCTCATAATATTATATGGGAGCTGACATGCAAAAATTGGTCTACTCCCCCAATGCAACAAATTAGCCTCAATGCATACAATACTTCTTGAGTCTAGTATAATGGGTAGGGTCCATGTGAGGTCAGGAGTAGATAGTCCAAGGCATACTACAGTAGATGGAATAAGGAACAGGTACAAGTATACAAACAAGATGTATTTGTATCAAGACTTAGGGAGATCAGGAACAGGATTATAGGATTTGGGGTCAGGGATCATGGGTTCTAGCAATGTAAAGGAAAGACAAAGATATAATTCCTAAGTACAGGTATAGGTAGAAAATTACCAGATTGTATAAGGAAAGTAAATCACAAAGGGGCACAACCCTTTATATAACAAAGGAAACTTCCCTACTAACAAATCCCAACATCTTTAACCTCTTCCTCACACATAGCCATGATCTTCAATCAGTTTCCATAGGGTTCCATTATGTGGAGCCTTGGCTAAACAACCCTTCCAACTATCAGGCAACTGTCTAAACCTATACTCTCATATATGGAACTAAAAATGCAATGCAGTCATACCCTGGTCAGGTGGCTGTGACACTAGCTCCCCTCTCCTATGCTGAATTCCTCTATGATGCATGGTCACTGTTCAGAAAAGGAGCCCAGCTTGTTTCAGTAGCAGTATTGGAACTCCTCTATTACTTAAGGTCTATTTACCATCTCCACCAGTTCCCAAATGATTACCTCATACCCACTCTATTGTACCAGATACTGCAGGTGGCCCCACACTATCTTAGTATTGTTTATCTGTTTTACTTGCTATTCCTGCTTCCTATCAACTTCTACTGGTAGTAGGGGTGGTACAATGTATCTTGCAAGAAGGTTACAGTCAGCAAGTTCTAGCAGGGAAACATAGAAGATATTGTATATCTGCATGGAAGTGTGAAGATCTAGGCTGTAGATATGAGTACCTATCTGAGCAGTCACAGAGTAGGGGCAAAAGCACTTGTTATTGAGTTTTTGGGATAGTCAATAGGTCTAGATATTCTTAGTGTTGAGCCATACTATGTTTCCAAACTGAAAGTGGGGGTCTAGCAGGCATTCTTGATTGGTGTATTCTTATTGATGATCCTGAGCATAAGTGATCACAGAACAGAGGTGGTCATGTATTTCTTTCATGTACTGAGTAAACTCTCTAGCCTCCGGTTCTTCTTGTGGTATGGTAGCTATCTCTAAAAAGTCTATACAGGGGTCGCAACTGTGGTTTACAAAGAACAGAGATAGGCTAGTGGACTCAGAGACAGAGTCGTTACGAGCAAACTTGGATATCAGTAGCCAAAGGAACCAGTAATCTTGATGGTAGCTGACATAGGTATGTAGGCATTGTTCTATGCTGGTGTTTACTCGTTCAGTCTGGCCATTGGTCTCAGGATGGAAGGTGGATGAAAGCTTACATGATATCTGTAGATGATCATATACCATTTTCCAGAACTCTCAGGTGAACATGGTGCTGTGATCAGAGGTAATAGTGGTGGGGAGACGATAGTGTTTCTATACATAGTTAGGATATAGTGCGGCCAATATTGGAGTATCAGTAGTGGTATGATGGAGGATCAGGTAACGTATCTTGGTTAGTCTGCCTATCATGATAAAAATAGCATCATGCCCCTGACTCCAAGATAGACTGGTGAGGAGGTCCATAGATACATGTTTCCAGAGCTTGTCAGGAACTGGAAGCAGGTGCAATATACCAAAAGGGGCATGATACAAGGTATGGATCTGCTGGCAAATATGGTAGTTTTGCATGAAATGGCCAATATCCCAATGCACGGCCAACCAATAGAAACAGTGAAACAGTACCTCATGGGTTTTGGTGCTTCCTGGATGTCCTACAGCAGGGCAGTCATAAGCTTCTTGGATTAGTCACAACTATAGTCTTTTATGGAGGAGAACATATAGGCAGTTATGGAATAACAGCCTGTTCCTGTCCCTCTGGTACTTGGCTAGAGAGGTAAGACAGGAGTGGACATCTCCTTGGTCAAGCACCTTCAGGATCTGTTTTGGAGTTGGGTCAGTGTCATATGCTTCTATCCAAAGATCTTCCAGGAGGAACACTCCTGCTGGAAGTGTGATGTTCATCAACAAATCTATCCTATGAAGCTTCAACACCACTTGTGTTTGGTATCCTTTTGCTGCTCTGCTTTTTCTTCAGTTGACCCTCATATTCAAGTTAATGCATCCACTTTTCCGTTGAGCTTGCTGGGCCAGTACTCAATATTGTAGTTGAATTGTGTCAGGAATTCCAACCACCAGGCTTGCCTATGGTTCAAGAGATATTTGGTAGTGATATGATTTAGGTTGGAATGGTCAGTCAGAATTGTAACTTTACAGCTGATGAGGTAACATCTCCATACTTAAAAAGCATGGACTACCACCATCAGTTCATTGTCATAGATATTATAATTGTATTTAGTCAGAGTATACCTCCAGGAGTAGAAGGCCATAGAGTAGAGCATTCTCTTATCATTGTATTGGGACATAACACCCATAGACTCAAAGTCTGTAGTGTCTATTTCAATAATCACTTCCTTGAAAAAGTCAAAATAGGCCAAGCCAGAGGCAGTAGTGAAGGCAGTTTTGAACTTTTTGAATTCATGTTGACATTCAGGAGTCCAGATAAAAGGCTGATCCTTCTTAGTAAATGTGGTAAGAGGGTGGGTGAGATGGTAATAGGTGCAAATAAAGTGATAGTAGAGGTTGCTAAACTCTAAGAAGGCATGAACATCCTGTACATATTCTGGTATAGGTTAGGCAATAATGGTTTCCATCTTGGCATTGCCCATGCATGTCCCCTGAGTAGTAATGATGAATTCTAGGTACTTAACTTGGCCTCTATAGAACTTGTCCTTCTGGGGTTTGACTTCTAATTCTGCATTGGCCAAGGCCTTCAGAACCTAGCAAACAAATTTGATGTGCTCTTCTTTAGTCTCACTATATATGAGGATATCATGCAGGTATACCGTATACAAGTAGTCTAGGCTAGGGAATAGTGTCTTATTGATATATGCTTGGAAGGTAACAGGTGCATTGGTAAGACCAAACAGCATGACCTTGGACTTGTATGGACTATATTGAGTCAGGAAAGTGATTTTCTATTCTTCTCTCTTCCTCATACATACCAAGTTGTAGGCTCTACAAATGTTCAGCTTGATGAATATCATGGCCTTTGAAATCTGCATGAAGGTTTCCCTCAGGAGGGGTAACAGTCCACTGTCCTTGATAGTTCTTACATTAAGGGCTCAATAGTTTATATACAACCACAAAGGTCCATTCTTCTTTTTGATGAATAGGATCGGAGAAGCTACTGGGGAGGTAGAGGAGCAGATAAAGTCCTTTTCTAGGTTCTTATTAAGCTTGCCTCTCAGGGCCTCCAGATCTAGGAGAGATGGATTGTATAGTAGTCCAAAAGGAGACTTAAACCTGGGTTGCAGGGGGATAGCATGATCTCTTGGTTGGTGTGGGGGTAGCTGGTTTTGTTCGTTTTCTAGGAACAGGAACATGAAGTAGTAGTACTCAGTCAGGACAATGTGTCTGACCTCTCGTTCTTTGAGTACCTTGTGGCCCAGGGCCCGCTGAATGGCATATTCCTGGAGAAAATAGGGATGTCTTTCTCTACCCCTTGAAACCTATCACATTAGGGATACAGTTTTCAAAACAATAGTTAGATTCAAAGGTGATGGTATTGCTTGCAAACTGGATAGTCATATTGTGTTGTTTTAACCAGGGGATGTTAAGGATCAAGGGGTATCTACCTAGTTTGGTGTTGAATACTAGTAGTGCTTCTAGGTGGTCTTTGATTTTTAGTTCTATTTGGGTCTGGGGGGTAGTTGCACCAAGGCTGATGGGTCTTCTATAAATTACAGCCAGTCATGGGAAAAAGTGGAGTTCACAACAACAGTTCCAGGTTACAACCTTATATGTGCTCTGGATTCTTCCACCACAACCATTCTATAACCATATCCTAAAAATTAAACCAGGTCTATTTACATGCTCCTCTTGCTTTTAGTACTTAGTTGACCCACCCTGTACTTGTTGTAATTTTTCTATATATCTCGGCATCTTGGCTATCTACTGGTAGATTTGTGACCATAGTAATGCTTTCCAGACCTGCCGTGCAAGTGTGATAACCTCCTCCCATGCATGAGGGCGTTGCTTGGGGTCTCGACAAGCTCTCCTAAATCGGCGCTTCCAGAGTGGCCATACATTCTCTATCTGATTGAGATCGGGAGAGTGTGCTGGCCAGTTTAACCAGTATATATTCAATACCTTTCTCCAATGACTAGTTTCAGCTGATGTGTGATAACTAGCCCCATCCTCAATTGTGCGACAGCCTTCGCTTGCACCTCCTAATGCTCCATACAAGGGTAAGAGGTATGGGATAACGATATGGTTGATGTAGGTTTTGGAGTCAGGTACTGTAGTACTAGAGGTAGTACCATCGTGCTTGCTTATTGTTTGGACTGGCAGTACAACCAATTGAGAGTGTACAATTGATGTAAATGCTACCCAGAAGCCAATAGTCTCTGAATCCTTAATGAAGGTTGGAGCCAGATAACAAGATTAATCAGCAGTCCCAGGATGTCATCCAACATATGTGCATGGCTGCCATCTTGGAGTGCAACTCACATATACCTCATGCCTATAAACATGCTTTTTCCACCACAGGGGTCCCATCAACTGATATTGAGATGCAAAGCGCCGTCGTCGCTTTTTTGACACCGGGCTTAGGTAGGGTTTCTGCCAAGCAATATAGACGTAGAGCTTGTTTTTGCGTAGTAGGTTACCAACTGTACATTCGCTAATATTGAGACCAGATCGTGAGGTAATTTCAGCTAATGTTCTCTGCGGAAACCGTGTTGCTAGCTGAGGAAGATACTGTTTATCACTTCTACTAGATTTCTTGTGTCGGCCCTGGTGTTCGGTGCGGTGGAGAGAGTTTGTTTCCTTCTAGCGATCAAAAACCTTCTTCGCTCCCCAAGTCATAACTGGAAAGTCCTTCGCAATTTCATGCCAACTAGCTCCCTGATTATAGGCCTCCACTATTCTAGAGCATTCAGGGGTTGTCAACTCTCGTCTTTTCCCATCCTTTGTAAATGGCATCATGTGGTTGTAGGATACATTGAAAAAAAAAAAGGAAATGCAGAGCTCTGAAAATTTGTTGCACAGGGTTGTTGTTGTGAACTGCACTTTTTCCCGTAACTGCAGCCAGTTAGATAGTCTCTTTTAGTTCCTATAGGAGGAGGTGGTAGTGGCAAGCGAAGTTTTTATCTATAAATACATACTGAGTTGCTTTGTAGTTAATAAGGGTGTGGGAATGGATTACATTTTGGTTGTCTATGATATTATAGGCAATTATCAAGTGGTCATATTCAATTCTGTTCTCCATTTGATCCAAAGACAAGCTAGATATGAATAAACAAGAAAAACACTTAACATGTTCTATGTCAGTACTGTGTTCTGCACATGGGATGACTAGTTTTCTGGCCACTCAGTTTTAGGGCAGGTACCTTCCAGGATCTTTGGTGATATGAAAGGGGAGGTACTGGTACCCTGTAGGTGACAAGATCTCTTATTCGGATACTGTCTTGCTATATAGCCATGTCACCCACAATGGAAACAGAGACCTCTTCTCATCCTGTTATCCTACTAGTTATCCATCAGGGTTCCCTGTTCTCGAGAGAGGTCTATTGGGCCAAAGTCAGTACCAGTAGTAGTGGTAGTAGTGGTAGTGGGAGTTGGTGTTCAATTCTGAGTAGCTGCGGGGGTGCACTAGAAGGAGGAGGAGGAGGAGGAGAAACCTTTCTTGTCAGCTATGTGGGCCTGGATATTGTTGTCCAACTTCTTCAACACACTGGTGTAGGTAGTTAGAGTCTCTGAAGGGTTGGCAATTGTGGCCAGAGCATGGTTTAGCTGAGAGCTGAGGCCTCGGTAAATGGCTCCTTACTTACTGGTGTTGTTTCAATTGATGCTGGTGGCCAGATGCTCGAAGTCCGCAAGGCATTCTATGAAAATTCAATTCTTGCATACCAGACCCCTTATTCCTCTTTCTGCTATTATGACCCTGTTTGGATCCCCAAATGCTTACTTGAATACTATTAACAGGGCCTCAATATCTATGTAGTTGATACCTTTAGTGGTGATATTGGATTATACTTGTCGGCAAGTGGGTCCAATTAAAAGACCAATGGTATATACCAAATAGTGTTGCTCATGGTCAAACCAATTGTGGTCTCTGCAGAATTTTATATGGAGCAGGGTAGTGAAGAGGCAGTACTTACCCATGGTACTGTCAAACATTTTCGCGATCAGAATGGAGGATTTCTTGCTACTACCTAGTCATACAGCAGGACCAGCAGGGGTACTAGTGAGAGCATTGTTAAGCAAGTTGACAGGGGCATTGGTATGGGTGAGATCTTGTTTGGTAGTAGCTAGACCGGCCTTGAGACCTTGACCTTTTGGATGAAGGGTCCAGAGTTCCTCAGTCAGAGTGTAGAACTATTGTTATAACTATTGGTTAGCAGGGGGTATGGCAGTCACAGACAGGTTTATAGTCAGGAGAAGGATGTCACAGAGACGGGTGAGATAGTATTATCTCTAATCATGGTTCAAATTGCCCAGCTGTTCAATGAACAGGCTTATGATCTGGCTCTGATGAGTGAAGAGCTCAGCAGACACTTTGGGTGATTGTGGCCTGGTGTGGCATGGGTTGGATACTTGTAGACGCAACCTTGTATAATAGACAGGGTCTATATGAGGTCAGAAGCTAAGAGTCTAAGACACACCACCATAGACAGGATGAGAGATGGGTATAGGTATACAAACAAGACATGTTTGTATTAAGGCTTGGGGGGATCAGGGACAGAGTTCCAGGATTCGGAGTCAGAATTCATGGATTCCAGTAATGTGAAGGAGAGGCAAAGATGTAATTCCTAAGTACAGGTATTGGCAGGAAATTACTAGGTTGCATAAGAAAAGTAAATTACAAAGGCACACATCTCTTTATATAATAAAGGAAACATTTCTGGTGACAAATTCCAATACTCCTACCCCCTTCCTCATATGCGACCACAATCTTCTATCAGTTTTCATAGAATTCCATTACACACAACTACAGCTAGGTAACCGTTTCAACTATTAGGCAACCGTCCAAACCCACACTCCTATATATGCTATCAAAAACCCAATGCAGTCATACTCTGGTCAGGTAGCCATGATACCTAGAGAATATAATCTGAAGGTTTCAAAATATTTATTTGTCATGAGAATTGAATCCTTTATTGGCTCTTAAATTTAAAATCTTCAATTATCTACTTCTCTTTTTATTATATAGTTGAATCGCTCATCTATCAATCTATCTGCAATATATTTATAGATTCTTTGAATAAGGAGAATTAATTGTTAAAACAAGTTTTGTGATTTGTATAAAAATTATCCTAAATACAACAGAATTCTTAAACTAATGTTAATAGTATCTGATGCAATATATCTTATCACTAGAATAAGTTCAGTGATAGTGGGCAGAGGTTGAGGCTATCCACCTGGTTTTAAGAACAAAAGCAGAAAGAAATAATTCTGTATCATTATACTTATCAATAGCTAGCCTGAGCTCATATATATATTACTCCAATCATGTCATAACTTACAAAATTAAACAATTATTTTTTTATTTTTTTCATCCTAGCTGTATAGAGAAAGTAGTTTTAATACTGTCTATATTCCTTGAAAATTATATTCTGCCATTATTGGATTGGTATTAGAAAACTTTCCTATAAAATTACTTTTGTAAATTTCTTGAAATTGTAGTAGTTGTTATACAAACTTCTAAGAGTAATAACTCAATACCAGGTTTAAGGTATCTGGCCAATTTTCCTATATCAACACCTATATATATTGTGGCTATCTATCATACTATAAGCTATTTATAGAATATATAAGAGAGTACCTTAAGTGAGAGGTAGGAAGTAGAATAGAGAGATTTAAAGAAATAACTGTAAAGTTACAAGCTAAGTAAGGTTAGCCACTAAGGGCATAGGCCAAAAGTAACAAAATACTTATGCACTAAATAAGACCAAAATTAATAATATTTTATCAAATCAAACAGCTACTATAACTCACTATTATGAGTCATGTAAAACCCTATGATCTCTAAGTAAGTCATGGTGCAAAATATTTATGATATCATATAGCTCAATCAGACCAATTAGCCAACAATAAAAGAAACTCTTATGATTACTAGTATGAGTTATGCACAAAATCCTATAATATTTAAGTAAGTTATAGTATAAAATACTTAACTTATAACTTATAACTATATATTATGTAAAATCTCTTCCTTACTTCCATCATCTGACTAGTACTCCTCTAGTTAGATTTGTAACATAACTTCACCCTTTACTTATATGACTAGTATTAATATTAGTTCTGATATATTTATTTTAGTTCCAATTTTGTTTTAGGTTTTTATCTGCTATAAGATCTTTCTTCTATGCAATATAATATATCTTAGAAATTACTTGTTATGTATCCAAAATCATGATACAGATTTAGTAAATAAACATATCTGAATGGAATATTATTAGGTATAATTTTCTATATAGATTATGCAATGCCTCTAGTAATACACTCAACTATATAAACTAATAGTAATATATTAAGTGATTAGAGATACAAGTACTCAAGTACCAAGAAAGATGTTTTTGTATAGGACAGAGCTTATTTTCTAGTTAACTATTCCTCTCTCATGTGAGAATATCTACACTTGTGCTTTTATCTATTATACTTCTCAATACACAATAATTTATGTGATAGATTAAACCCTATCCAGAAGATAGGCTGAAGCAGGTACTAGTAATTTGTATACTGGTAATATCCTTCAGGATTTTATATAGCAGAGTGATTAGTATTATATGGATACTAATATATGAAAACTAGGCAAATCATCAAATGTAACAAATTTTCATTTAGGCATATCATACTTCTTGAACATAAAAAACATCATCTGAAGAACTTTAAAAATATTTGTTAGCTAAGTTGAAGTCCTTATAAGCTCTTTAATGCAAAATATCTAAATATCTGATTTTTTTTTAATATATAGATAAATAGCTAGTTTTTCAAAGTATCTGAAATATATTTATCAGACTTTTTTTATATGTAGAATTGATTATTATAAGACATTTTGTAACTTTAATTAAAGTTGCCTATAGTGCAACTAGTACTTTAAACCATTGTAGATATTGTCAGATGCAATATTTGTTATTAGCAGATCAGCATAAGTAACAGTTTAAGAAGTAAATTGTCATAGTATAATAGAATAAAATAATTAGAATACTACTAATACTATTACTGTCAGAGAAATTAGAAATCTTAAATGGTCCTTATAGTTCTATTTTCAAAAGTATTTTTTCACTTCTTTCTACTTTTTGTTATATTTATATTATGAATACTAAAAAATCAAATTCTAGTTTTACTGACTTATAAATACAGTTTCCCAATTTTTAAGATAATGCTAAATACAGATTATCTCAAATATTGGAAGAAAATTGTTCTGAATATTGGTTAGACTCTCGGGATAGTATTCAAGATATATTCTCTACTGGTATATCTTGTGATTTTTTTAGTAATTAAGGACATAGTAATTAACTTATAATTTAGAGAGTGACTGTGAATTGACAACTACAAGAACTAGAATTATGCGATTTATAAAGTCTTATGCTTGTATGCTTTCAGAAAACTAAACTCTATACCAACTTTTCTAGAAAAAGTATGACAATATTTCCTGTGACAGCAACTGTAATACCGTTTCAATATTTAGTTTCTAACTAAGAGTATGATACTCTATATTGTAAACTTTGAAGAACTTTGAACTTCATAGTTGTATCTCTTAATCAGCATAATAAAATATTCTTCTGTTGGTTTTCTATTTATCTCATCTACCTACAATACTAATTTTCATTCTTCTGTAAATACTATACATTAGAGAAAATCTGGGCTCACACCCTGAATGCATACCGCGTCTGGTGCACAGGATATACAGAATATAAATTGCGACTCAAGATGCAATGTCAGATCTTAGTGGCATCAGGGCATAACAGGGTTGACACAGAATTTTCAGGGTGCAACCAGGTGCAACACTACATTGTCAGTATGTAAACAGGACACTCCGTCAAATCTGAGTCTTGTTGGGGCACAAACAGAATCTGTACCAAATCCTCTGAAATTACTAGTTCTTGAAGGGGCCCCCAATTCCCACTTTGTGACCTAGGTCACAATTGAATTTATGAAGTAGTGATAAATAGTATAATTTATTAAAACACTAATATACATAGTAATAGCCTTATTAAACCCCCTCTACTAGTAGTACAACCTTACCAGCAAAGAACACTTTCATAACAGGTAGTAATTCTACCAATATTGATCACAAGTAGATGTTCTTTTGGCTATTGGAAAGCTGGCATCGAGTAGATCTATGCTGCGAAGTGTGGAGAGCTGCAGCTAAAGGACGCCCAAGGAATCTGGTGTCAAAATCAGTACATAGTTAAAACCTTACCAGGAAAGACCACTTCCATAATAGGCTGTAACTCTACCAATATTTATTGCAAGTAGACGGTCCTTTATTCATTAGAAAGCTGGCATCGAGTAGACCTATGCTGCAAAGTATGGGACGCTGCAGCTAAAGGACACCTGAGGAATCTGATGTCAAAGTCAGTACATAGTCAGAACCTTACCAGAACTACACTAGAAAAGACCACTTTTATAACAGGCTGTAGCTTCACCAATATTGATCACAAGTAGATATTCCTTAGTCTGTTGCAGAGCTAGCATTGAGTAGACCTATGCAGCAAGGTAAGGAGTACTGCAGTCAAAGGACAATAGAGGAATCTGGTGTCAAAATCAGTATATTACAAGGAGACTAAAAAGCCAGCCGATATCAGACTAAGTGCATTTACATACCTTACAGAATTCAATAAGAGAACGGAAATACCGGTTAGTATTAGTAGGATCTATGTATATAGGGTAGCTGTGTGATGGATATGTATTTAAGAGCATGTTATGAAGTTGCTGTATACCAGTACCAGTGGAGTTATGATGAGATCATAACAAAGTACTAGTACTGCAACTGCCACTGGTACTAGTACCGGTAGGCCATGGCTATCACTGCGATTCAAAGTGGAATGTAAGTCTCTTTTCACTTCTTTATTCATGAAGGACCAAAAATAGAATCAGCTTATATGGGCAACTGAAATCAGGGGCATGTGGCTTGCCTCAAAGGGGCCTGGTTTGGCTCTTGGCAAGAATCTCCTAATAACAGATTTGGATATACTAGGTGTGGGCTGGATGGGCTTGGGTGAGATACGACATAGTATCTGCATCTACCAGAATATAGAAAAGCAGCTCTAGCTCACTCTGGTGTAAGTGGGCATTGCATCTAATGTCAGAATGTACCGGATACAAGGGATGCAGTACGAGGTCCCACTAATGTGTAGGAGCATTGCCACTAATGTCAGAACACATAGGATACAGGGGATCCAGACATGATATTATGTACATCAAGACACAGGAGACGCAGACACAATATCACGTACATCAGAACACAGGGGACGCAGACACCATACCATGTACATCAGGATACAACACCAGTGTACTAGATACACAAAAACTTTTTTTGCTGATATATCCTTTATTTTATCTTGTATTTCAATTTCATATAAATGAAAAATATCCAGCAATTTTTATATTCAAAAAGTAGAGTTTAGATATAATTGCTATTCCACAATTAAATTTGCTACAATAATATATAATATATATTTAACTTCCCTTTACCAACATGTTTTGTAGATATAATATTTATAAACTTTATATTTTTAACAAATTATAGGATACAGACTTAAGAAATTAATATTTAGAGTAATGTAACCTAAATCTGAAAAGAAAAATTGGTGGGGTGTTATGGTTGCTGTTGTAGAAAAAATAGCCACATATTTTCTAGAAAAGTTAGTATAGAGTTTAGTCTTCCAAAACTATACTACGAACTATACTAGTAAGGCTGAAGCTGAAGAGTAGAAAAGATAGCTTAACTATTATGAGAAGTTAGAATGCAAGCAGAAAAAGCTTTTCATTATATATCTTCTCTTTTCACAATTTGAAGTATATTTACAATCTTATTAAGAAAGGATTAGAAATAATAAAGCTAATAGTAGTAGTTAAAAAACAAGAAAGAAGTAAAGATTAAGTACATTTTACTCTTCATAAATAATATATATTAGAGTATCTTTTGTACTTTTTGGCAGATAAATAGAAAAACAGTTATTATCTTATAGTATATTAGTAATATCAGAATACCTTTGCTTAAAAGTCATGGAAATCATAATTGGGTAACAAATAACAAACTTTCAGAGTTGGTAAAACTTGATATTGATAACTTCCTGTATACTATTAAGAAAGAAGAGGATGAATCAATTGCGATAAGAACTTTTAAGTGAAGACTCAAGAATAGTAGAATTGTTAAGTATATAGAATTAGAGCAGATTATATTTCTTCCCTCTCATCTCTCTTATTGAGTTATTTATTAATGGTGTATTGCCCTAGCTTTAAGTGCAACTAAGAGAACTATACATCTTTTCAGTACTTTTATAAGTACTGAAAAGATCATGAGTTCTTTAAGTTTATAAAAGTTCACAAACCATTTAAGAATGTTTGTGATAAATGTACTATTCTAAGAAATCAATCTCAATATGATTTCAATTTAGAAGAGAGAGAGGAGCCAGATAATAAATTAAGTTCAAATGAAGATATTGACACAGGTCATATTTCTAGAATAACTTCAAAGCAGTTGGAAATTCACTAAAAGGAATATTATATATGTCAAATAACTTATAAATATGATATTTAGCAGTCAAGAGAGGCTAATAGTACAATAAGTTGCTATTCATTTGATGTTTAGCAAGTAGTGGAAATTTCTAGAATACTATAATAGCCTTCTGGGTAGTACTATTAGTTACTATTTAAGTTCTATGTACTTGGTATTGTAGATAATAGCTGTCAGCAACATTATCATACTATGCATACTGAAGCTCAGCAAGGTAAAGGAGATAATCAGATTGTATTTCTACTTGATCTCTTCTTATTCTCAATTGAGAATCAAAAGCCAGATATTTACTTTTGAGTAGACAATTGTGAAGGGCAAAATAAAAACAAAATAGTATTATGGTATCTTTGTTGGTTTGTGATAATATAAAAGATTGATTCTATTACTTTAGGATTCCAGATCAAGAGTCATATAAGGAATAGTATTGATTGTAGGTTTGGAACTGTTAAGCAAAAGGCTAATCAAATCCAAGTATAGATACTAGAAGAGTATGTAGTATTAGTTGACTCTGCTAATAAGAATCAGAAGATTAAGGCAATTCAACTACTTGATGATCCTCCAGGTACAGTATTTCATGAGTGGGAGAAGGCACTAGCAGAGTACTTAAAGTTACTTAAAGGAATTCAAGAATTTCAATTCTTTTATTTCAGTATCTTATTATTTGATGTTGTTAAAGCCAAAAGACTTTCTAATTAATCATGGATTAAGTTTGATCTTCATAAGAAAGAATTTAATTTTCATTCTCTTTGCCAGATTTCTCTATCTGTGATCCTAGATAGTGGTCAGAATCCAGAAAAGTGTTATGATATCTAGTAGAAGTACTCCTGTTATGCCCTATTAGAGTATTATAATAGTTGGCTGTATTTTGAGTCTTAAGAAGGACTAATTATAGTAGTTAGAGAAAAGAAAAACCTACATGCACAGAGTGCATGAAAGGCTAAACTGATGGATAAAAATAATAATTCTAATATTGAAAATAAACTTGGTAGACAGAGAAGTACAAGTAATTTACAAGATGAGAATTCTATAACAAAAAGAAAAGGTCAAGGATGTCTACCTGGCTCTAAGAATGAACAAAAAAGAGGCATAATTCTGTAATTATAAACTCAAATCAATTATTAGATTGTGTAACAATTCCTACTGGTCAGCCCGTCTCTCACATAGGCAATGATACTTTAGTCTCAAACATCTGAGGCTAGACTTCTTTTCCCAAGTCAGATAGCTAAGACCCAAGGCTTCTGTCTGATGACTCATTCACAAGAGTGTGTATGCACAATGTAGCCACTTAGACAAAGAGTATAGTGGTGAAGTTATAGGTAAGAAGATACAAAGATAATAGCATGAAGAGCTCCTCCTCCTGAGTCCTAGTAATCCCTTTTATACTCACTCTTCACACCAACCCTAACCCTGTGACTCATACCTATGAGTCACCTGTCCTAGTCATGTACGCTATGTGCATCATATGTATAAGACTCATGACTTGTTATTTGAGTCATGTGCAAAAGTTATTATATTATGCGACTCACAACCACGAGTCATTCAAGTGCATCAACCAATTATAACTAATCAATGACTCACAACTGTGAGTCATGCAAGACCCCATGACTTCAACTCTGAGTCATAGTGCAAAAGCCTAACCAATCTGCCTTGGCAGTAAGCCTTACCGGTTAGCCTTACTTGGCAGATTCAAAAGTATCCGGAAATCTTGGTGCCAAGCCTTCCAGCCAAATATTTAATATATGATTTATCTGCTTATGTGCACATATCACTCAAGTTTCATCTCCATCTAGGTTGTTTACTCTATTGACTTTAATGAAAAAAGGTATGTTCTATTAAGCAAGAGGTTATGTAGGATTTATTACTAACCAGATATTTATAGGACAGAAGATAACCCCACACTGCGGGGTGGCAATAATTGCTTTCCGAAGCCTTGACAAGCCAATTCCTTTCGAAGAAATCAAAGAACTTACTAGCATACCTGTTTCTACGGCCCATGACATTTGGCAACATGCAAAGATAAATGCTTCCAAGTCATGTCATGATGCTGGATGGCCTGGCCCCAATGGTGTTCCGCTTTCACTCCTTGAACTAATAACCTCTTCAGTCTTGGATCCAAACGCAGGGTCTGGAAGGCCTACTGCATTAACCAAGAAGGATAAGGATCGCTTGATAGTCTACATCAAAAAAGATTTTAATACACAGTGAACGAAGATGGTTGATATCCAGCGTGAAGCAGGCTTTGCTCATGTTAGTATAACAATATTACTTCGTACCTTAGCTGAAAGAGGAATCGGCTCTTAGAAAGAAGAATATAAGCCAATTCTCACTCTGGAGAATAAGGAAAAATGTTTGGTAAGAGGAACCTAAATTGGCCTTGAAATACTTTGTTGTTACTAATAGATATACTTTTACAATTAGAAGTACTGTCAGGAGCACAAGCTTTGGCATCCAGCAGTAGAATGGGCCAACTATAGGTTTGCTGATAAGATGGCAATAGAAGTGGGGGCTAGCTTTGGGGTTCAGCGTGTGTGGAGGGAGAAGGGTGAAAGGTGGGACAAGGATTGTGTGGAGGTAAAAAAGAGGCGTAGTGTGTCAATAATGTGTTGGGGAGTAATTGGGTGGAATTGGAAGGGGCCTTTCTATGTTTGGTCAAAGGAATCTAAGGAGGAGAAAGAAAAGGCTGTGGAGGAGATCAAGGAATGGAACAAGGGGGCAGAGCAGAGGGAAAATGAGCTAAATTCAGCCTGGAGGAGTACAGAGGAGTGGCAGAAACTAAGAGCAGTAGAGCTGGAAGCATTACGAGCAGCAAGTGTATTGAGAAAGGCTGCTAGAGACTGGGAAGAAACACTTGTCCTCAGAGTGGAACAGTCCTGGAGGGCTAAAAAGTTTAAGGTAGCACGAGCTATTCAGAAGGATGTTAAGGGTATTGACTCTTGGAGATATGTAACTTCATTATGCCGACCCCTGCTTTGGCCAACATGCCATGCTCGTACCAGCCTCAACCCCCACTTTCATTTAATGGAGAATAATGCACCTTCTCATAATTCTAATTTTACAAATCAAGAACGGCTAAGGGAGGGAATAGCTAAGGTGGATTGGCCACCAAACTTGCCTGACTTTAACCCAATAGAGCATATTTGGAGCCTAATGAAGTCAAGAAAAATTAACAGCCATGGTACTGAATGTATAACTTCACCTGGGGCAATGGAGAGGGTTCTTAAGGAAGAATGGGAGAAGATTAAGAATGAGGAGATCAATCATGAAATTGTAAAGCTACCAGATATTATGGTAAAGTGTATGGCAATAAATGGGGGAAATAAGTTTCAGGCATGAATTATATATGTTGCTTATCTTTTATATCTATCTTTATTTAATTCATAATATTATCATATTATATAGATTTAACTATTTTTTCTTCATTTAATATTGGATTTTCTTTGATTTATTCAGGATGTCTTGGCACCAAGATTTCCAGATACTTTTAAATCTGCCAAGCACTCAGTACTCCCAACATTCTGTTCTAAGTCTTCTATGACATAATAAACCTTCCACCCCCGTCACTATTTGTGACAGATTGTTCTACTTAAATTATTCATAACTCTAATAATAATGCAATCAGAACCAAAAAAAAATTTGATGTTTCTGTTTTTTATCTCTTAATTTAATTATAGACATTTACAGAAACTAGTTTTAAAGCCCTTTCCATTTGGTGAAAATTCTTGAGGGTCTTGGTTATGTTGTTATTCAAAAGTTTTTACAAGTAATTACTTTTGTGAATTTCTCAAAATTATTATGATTGCTATGTGAACTTCAAAGTGTTATAACTCAAAACCAGGTTAAAGGCGTCTGCCCAGTTTTCGCATATCAACACCCATATTATAGTGACCCATGTCTTTTCTTAACCCTAAATATTGGCACGAGTGGTCCAACATGAATGCACGAGTCCCCGCCCACCCGCTCCTTCAACCCAACCAGCCAGAATCCGGATCGCAAGTCGCGATACAGGTGCGGTGGGACAGGCCAGTTGTGCTTTTAGAGTTATCTTGCAGCGGGGCTCGGTTGGTCGAGCCGAGGGGGAGGATTTTCTCGCGTTGCTGCCTTGATGTGCAAGACTCACATGGTTCGGCACATAAGCCTGCTCGGCGGTGGCCCTGTAGTTTACTACAAATAGGGGTATATTTGATTGAAGGACCTGCGGAGTATGCAAGGTGCTGAAACCTCTCCTAGCAAGACCGAACTTTTGTTCCTGACACTTTTGAAAGGCATTTTTCTCCTTTTCCCAGCTGATCTTTTCGTCGGCTTTTCTTTGCTCTTTGGGAGGATTGCCGGGCTGGGCATATATCTTATCACAAATGCTAGGAGAGGGAATGAATATCTGAGTAAGCGAAAGCTGAAGAACCAACCAAGCAGCGCCTAACGTACCAGACCCGAAACGCAGGAAGAGACTCAGACGCGGAAGTGAATCACTTTGCATGCGAGTATTGCCCAGATCCTCACCGCAGAATTTTTGCCGGAATCAAACCTGCGAATTTAGCAATAAGGGGAAAGTCCGAAAACCTGTGCTATCCGGAATATCTCCTCCCCCCCCCTGAATCTCATCTTCGTACCTTTGGACGTTGATTGAGTTTTCCACTTTTCTGACATTTTTGGCGCGTTTTTGACGCTTCAGTTCTCCGTGAGACCCGCTTCCCGGTCCAATACTTTATAATTCTATGCTCCTTACTCGTGGTGGGGCCCATCGCTAGTACTAGCCGCTGACATCTTTGCATTACTGGTGGTGCCACAAGATGCCCTGAACCGCAAAGCTAAAAGAGTAAAACAAACCACTGCCGGGCTAAAATCTACAAAAAGAGCAACCTTGGTAAGCGTTTAGTCAACTCGAGCAAGGTTAATCAGACTTCACCACACGGGCCATGCAAAGGAGTACTCGTACAGTGCTCGGACTCTTACCAATGAAGATTCACACACACACCCTTCGCAGTGTTCCTACCGTACCCCGGTCTGAGGATTTTGTTGTGCCGTCGTAGCTAAAGTTTGGGTGGCTTTCGTTAGCAGAAGCTGAAGGGTCAAATGCTCGTGGTTGTCTAGACCCTCTTCTATGATTGATCTTGAATGTCAGGTATAGCACCCACAGTAGACCAAACTCCCCTGCTTCGCTCAGCTAATGGGGCCGGGAAGTGGCGCATGTAACCCAAAATAAGGCCTATTCCCAGCCCCACAACTGGAAGCACAGTAACAGGGTGTGGTTAGTAATTGTAGAGCAGGGAGATAGCATAAGCAATACATTCCCAGGATAAGCGACAGGGTCGCTGTCATCGGGAGATTTTATTGGTGCCTCTTGTGCCAGTGCCTGTAGGGTCCACCGGCTAGGTAAGACTATCGTGTTTTGTGCTTTTTCTAAGTGGAGTTAAGCAAAGGTATATCATACAGCGATTTTCCCACCCGGAAGTTAGCAAAACCCTCATCATTTATATCATCGTCGAGTCGAAATGGGCGCAACTACTGCTGTTCAGTCTGTCTCCTTGCAGCCACTCTTTATCTTTCTCGTCACTGGTGCTGCGCTGGTTTCTGCGACTCCGGTTGGCAGCCCAAAAACCATTACCAAAGCTGCGAATGCCGTCGGCCAGGACCCGGCCGCGCCTGAACCGGATAATGGGTGTGGATTTTCTGGAAATCAAGACGTTTATGGATTGGGCATTCGGATAGGACTGTACGCTCAGTGGCTATCAACATTTCTTTCTAATTGGCTGCATCAAAGAAAAGTTACCAAGATGAGGGATGTCAATACATGTTTCCAGCTAGCCATGTTGACAGCGCTATTGGCTATTTCGAACCAGGACGTAACTCACGCTATTGATCCTTATATCGTCATCATCCAGATCATTGGTTCTGTAAGTTATCTTCCTGTTCCTCACAAAAGCAAAAACTGATGCAGAATCAAGGCATCGACAATCACCAACCACGCAGCTCACAAATCCCAATGGAACAAAACCACTTGGGGTGGTGTCATCCGCTTCTTCATCTACTTCGCCGTCGCGGGATTCGCCACATGGTTCTGGTGGATTGGAATAGACAACATGGAACCAACCCCCTGTGGTACCAAAGGCTTCGCATTCTTCGAGGCTGATCTCTGGGACTGGTTCCGCACCGCAAACAAGTTCATCTCCATAGTATTTGCGGCGATCTTTACCGTTCTCTTCGGATACACCGTCTGGAACTTCGGGCCGGAATTCTGGCGGCGAACACCAATGGGTCGATACAAGAAATTGTCTGCAAAAGTGGAGCCTAAGAGCGGGGGTGAACAAGCACTTCAGGAGCTCACCTCCGGGAGGATGCCTAAATGGACTCCGGCGCTTTGTGCTATCGTGTTGATCGTTTCTGTCCTTGCGGTCGAGTGTGTAATTGCTTGGAATCAGGTTCGGGATGTCAACGATATCCTCTCGACGGGACAGTTGATCCCGTTAGTTGTAGGTGTTGGCGGTTTGATTCAGGTACTTTATAAGATGACCGATACCGATGTTCGTGTTCACCGGCCAAGCACTATGGCTGCTAGGGGGGCGCAGGCACAGGTACAGATGGGCGCGGTCAGGCCGGCTCGGTAGCAAACGGTTTATAGACCAGGAATGGGGGCTTTAATGGGCATGCGTTAATGTGGGATTGTGGTTCTTTTACTGTTAACTATTTGGTCTTGGGGGAGCTTTCCCGCCTCCGTGCCTATGATGATGTGCATGGCAACGGAGTTTGTAATGTGGAGGCTATTGAAAGTGTTCTCATGAGTCGGTTGGGCATTAAAGTATGATGGGATAGCCCATCGCAGAAAGGTTGTTTCTCGAGTGATAATATGTGAGCTGAGTCTTAGCGTCATGCGGCTCTGCTACCATGTCTGACATTAAAATAGTTATAATACATAATATCATACCCGTCAAAGTCTGATCACGAGCCCAACTCGTAAGCTAAGTGCCGGTATGGTTCTGGAGAACTAAACACTATCTCGAATACCAACTTTTCTATCAAATGTGTGACAATATTTCCCGTCACGGCAACTGTAAGCCCTCTCCAATTTTTTATTTCCACACTTAGGTTACCCTAGGTATTAAATTATTTCCAAAACAGTGTGCGATTTATTAAAAACAAGAAATTAATGAGGATCATATATAATTTTCACAAGTCGAGAAATCAACTGAAAAATAATGGAATGATATTATATCATTATACTAACTAGAAGGTTATAGTTACAAAACTGTAAAGTTGTATCATAAGAATTTTCAAGATAGGGTATCGTGACCTGAGTGTGAAAATAAAAAATTGGAGGGGTGTTGTCGTACCGTTGCCATCTTGAAAAAAATTGTCACACTTTTGATAGAAAGCTAGTATAGTGTTTTGTCTTCCGGAACTAGACCATAGTTCCTCTCACCCCCCTCCCCCGCCTCTACTCCCTCGTCTTTGCAGTCTCCCCGGCACGCAAACAAGCGAGCAGCTCACCATGCTGCCCTATAACTACCCCTCTTCGTCCTCTGCCCCGCTACTCCCGCCAGCACCCCGGGCCTTTCACAACCACCAACTCCCTTCGGCATCATGGTTCTATCCGTTAGCCGTATTCCTCCTCCTTGCTTTCCACTAAATGTGCTTCCCCTCAAAATACTGACTTTTACAGGGCATATTCTACCTCCTATTCCATCCTGGGTTGATGAGACCGCTCATCTCTCGAATAATACCACTACTACTCCTCTCCCTCGTAACATTAAGCATCCTCTTCGCTACCGTCTACCTCCCACAAGTTGCCCTACTTACGCTTTTCCATGGACCCTTAGCATGGGTGAACGCAGCGTTCATGGTCCTAACCGAAGCTGCAACACTTATAACCTTTGTCGCAGAGAACTTCATGACAGAAAGCCAGATCGTGGATACCTTTGACGCCGTGTTTATGCACGCGGCCGAGAAGTCTAACAATGCGGAGTTCCGAGAGCATATTTACGCCCTTGTACACACTGCGAGGGATATTCATCCCGAGAGGGAGGGAACCATAGCGAAGTTGGGGGAGCATAGGAAGAGCCCGTATCTGAGGTTTTCGTGTAGGCTTACGATGGAGTTTATTTGCGAGCTTCCGTTGAATTTTATTCCGTTGGTTGGGCCTCCATTGTTTTTGATATTACAGGGTAAATTTAGCCACCCTTCGCGCCCCTCCGCTCCATCCTGCCTTGAGCGCTAATTATCACAGGTTACCATCTCGGCCCACTATCGCATTATCGATACATTCAACTCAACGACCTGCATAAGAAGGAAAAGAAGAAATTCATTAAAATTAATAGGTGGAGATACTGGCTGTATTTCCTTTCTTACGACATGAAGATATTCCGAATGCTAACTTTGTAAGATTTGGGCTACCGCACGTCTGTCTACAAGTATTGCCTGTATTAAGTATCCTATTCCTGTTCACAAGCGCTGCGGGAGCAGGCTTGTGGGCTGTGGAGGATCAGAAGAGGTTGTTTTATGGTACCACCGGAAGTGGGACAAACGTGTACCCCCAGCGGCCGGTAGAGGGTGGGAGAAAGAAGAGTTGGTGGTGGAAGAAGTGAGTGACAGGAATGAGAAACGAGAAGCGAGAAGCGAGCATGATACCACTCAATCCAGCGACTGATACTTTTTTATTCATGGTTTCTCGTTTGTTATTACAAGTATGTGATACGCCAATCATCTGGAGTAGTACTGTACCCAGTCTTCACAACACACATTGTCAAAATGGTGTTTTCTGTCTCAAGGAATTCCACGCGCGATTTAGGAAACAAGGATCATATTCGGGGTTAAGAAGGCCGCCGGTATCCATTGGGCACTACGGCCACCACTAATCTCTTGAAGTCTCCACTAGTCACATCCAGTCCTTTGCCTGCATGCCTGTTTTCACTCGGGGCTTTCCCGATATCCGTATACTGCCCTCACAAGAGAAACACTGGCAGGTCTTTATACTTGGGTTCAGAGTGATCAATCCCCGTTTTCGCGGAAGCCCTCCTGGGGGTTAGCGCTCTGTATGGACATTCACCCCATCTGGATGGTGCTCGAAAATATTGATTTCTTTTGGAAGCACCGCCCAACCTCCAGCCTTCTGCGCTCTTGCCCCACCGCAGTACAAACGGGCGCTTCTCCGGTCAGTATTCGCCCCGGCTTCGCTACTAGAACGGCCCGCAACATAGAGTGGCTCCGGAATCAGAGATCTCGCACACCACCATCCTACTAGAACCCCCAGACCACACCAATGACCTTCGAGTGATGGGACAGTATCCTCCAAACACCATACGCAGCGGCGGTTCTACTCCTCTCTGACTATCCTGTCTAAAAGTATAGCCCCTACCGGGAGTAGACCCCCCCCCTTCGCGTCCTCCTTAGTTACGTCTGTATCTGTGGCGCCTTTTATCCATATGCTCTCTCTGCTCCTAGATCGTAAGTTCAGCTTCTCCACGAGTATGATACTCGAGTACCGGTGGAGGGAAGACCCTGTGGAGGCTGTCAAACGCCTGATCCCTTTCATCCCTTCTATCTGTTGAATTGGCATGTGGTTAGGAGATATGCGGTTTTAGGGCATAAGGTTTAGGTTCTTGGTCTGGTTGATAATATCGTATGATATCATACCCGTTGCCGTACGGCAACCGGTATCGGGAATTTTCTCTGTTCCTTTCACACCCTATCCTATCAGACATACGGTAGTTTATTTGAGATCTCATGGGGGATCATGAGATACCTGGAGAGTTCTAGATTGTCGGAGGGCCATGGAGGATCGTGATTTGCCGGGACGGCGTGTTTCTTTAGCGTTCGTGGCGTCCGGCTTCGTTTCCGGGTTTGTGAGGTGCTTTGGAGATTGACTATATATCTCACAGTCTGTCATTAGCTAGCATCTCCATCGATCGCCCAGTTCACAACCCTTCCACGCTCCGCTCTGCATCGAGCCTATTTTAATTGCGCTTTCACTGCTTCATCTCTTAGTACTCTTCTTTAGGATTCAGAAATGCCTCCCCTGGGGAGTCTTCCTTGCTACGCTATGTGTTCCCCCACACATGGTTGCCTTCTTCCTCTCCCCCTCTCCCCCTCCTTCCACCCACCGCGCCACCCATCCCACCTCCATCCATCCTCTTTACACCCCTTTTGTTCCAGCATTAGACAAATGAATGGTTCTGCGTTGGAGCAGATAGGATAACTATAGAGCCTAAAACTCGTGCCAATGGGCGGTAAGGGCTGCAGCTGGAGCATTTCCCCTGGTTAAAGCTTGTAGGCCTGTGAAAATACATGTCCGCCTTATCAGGCAGAGGGACCGTTACAAGCCAACCGACAATCACTCTGTGCCCAACGCCTTGTTTCCACCATCCAAACGGATGATGGTATCGGCCTGAAAAGGCAGCTCGCAGTGCGATGGAGTATGCCAATAAGTTGCTAGAAGGACAAATCTTCACTGGGGGGGGGATGTTCCCAGGGAGAGCCTAGGAGATGGAACAGGCGAAAGATTGGTCGCTAACTACTGGCTTGTAGGCAGAATCCGGAGGGGCTGGGAGCGAACTATTTCGTAGAAGGAAAGAGCTAGTTTGTGATATCGGGAATATACCGCGTTCAATGACTCCCTATCGCTCTCTCGTAACACATCTAACCCATTGGTCGATGACCTGGGTTCCTCGGGAGTGTAGGGAGGGTTAGATGGCAAGTTTTTGGCTTACTTCTGTCCCTTAAGTGCCTGAAAAACGGGAGATATGGGATATCTTTTGTCCCAGGCCAGTTTCTAAATATTCTACTAGAAATTGCGAGTGGTCTTTCGTGAGCCCGCTGGGTACGCCCCTTATCACTTTCCCCTGCAAGACCGGTCAGATATTCCCACTGATTGAACTTCATTAATATAATAGCATCTTTTCGCATTGCCGGCGCCGGAATCTCTATGGAATATATATGCAGTTTACGAACCCTTACCATACCTCCCCTCCGCCACCACCGGATGAACACACTGACCTATCCATCACCACTCTCCTCCCCTCCCATTACCTCGAGTTTCTCCCTCATGTTCTGTTGGTGAAAGCAACAATATATGATACTTGATTTATTTCTCTCTATCTTCAAAACACCCTCCCTTGTCAATAGTGCCAATAGCCACCTGAGTACTACTGTCCCTTGAGAAGTCTGAAACAGTAAAATTCATTAACACCTGTACTACTCCTACTAGATATATCACCATTCTAAATGTAGTTATACCGTATCAAAGGATAGCGAATTCAGGAACCACTCATTAGCACGATAGAGCTTGGAGCTATACCAAACAAGAATCCAGGATGCAGGTCTTCTACTTCTCTTTCTGCTAATATGAACCTATCAGGAAGAAAGCAATCTCTAGAAACCCACAAAAAAATCTTGAAAAATTAAGCGAGAGTGGTCTAAAAAGTCTTCTCATTCAGCAACCATATATGCTACTCAAACCACAAATAGATTACAACAGTCAGTATTTTCTACTATTGGATAACCTGGAGGTAGCCGAACTGGGGGTATCTGAGCCTTTCCAAAACCAAGAAGCTGGATAAGTACCCGCGGTAGGTGCGAACCAATATGCAAAGGAGAGAGGAGCAGTAAAATAGACCTTAAATGGAATTGGATTTTGCCATCCATGGAGGAATATTAACAGTGTAGAAATCGAGATCCTTTTGGCCTTTTTGACACACATAAGAGCAAACTGGAGATCCGATAGTGATAACTATTGAAAGGAATACACAAGAGCACACCGGTCAAACTCTCGCTGCCACTGAGCCTTATGAAAATTGACCTCACTCCACGAAATCCGCCCTGGGAATAACCCCACGATCCTTTACTAGCGCTCCCCACATAACCACTATCAGAGGTGCCATGCTCGGCACTTGGGGAAAAGGACTCGGGGGAAAACGCCGCCAATCTAAGCGACAGAAGCGTGGTTCGTCAAGGTTCTTCCTCCCCCCCCCCTTTTTTTTAACACTTGCTACACCCACCCTCCAGAGGGAAGTTGAAATCCCAATCTCATTGTAAACTTGGAAACGTTAGTAGAGACCCGTCCTTAGCCGCCAGGCGGTACCCAGTTTTTTGGGTTTGATTGAGCGCTTTTCGGTCGAAGAAACCCAATGGTATGTACTCAATTGTCACGATGATTTCAAACTTCGAAGCATTGAGGGCATTATATATAATACTCACATCCGTAACTCCGTCTCCAATTAACTTCCCCAACGGATACAATTCCACAAGGACAAGCTCGGTATATCAAGATACAGGAAAGATACTGCGAATAGTCAATACAAAAAACAAAACTCATTACAGCAACCAAAATGCCACTATTCTCCAAATTGGCCCGGCACCTCAAGTCTCCCAAACCCCCAACCACTCCCGCTACCACCAGCAAGGAAACTCCAAAAAGCCCAAACACCGAAGCCATCGTCACCCTCTCCGGGCAGGCCCAAACCCTCCTCACCTCCCTCCGCGACATCCGCAAAGACTTCTACCAAATCATCCATCGCATTCGCCTCCTCACCCCAGAAACCCCGGAAACACAAATGCTCTTCAAAGCCCTCTGCGAGGACCCCCACCTACGAACCAGAAACGAGGAGTGGGCTGCCATCCAGAAGGCGATCCCCATAGTGCACAAGGAAATATCTCGGGCCCAGGAGCAGTTCTCGGAGAAGCGGGCATTGGTGGAAGCGGTGGTGAGGGAGGAATGGAAATTGAGGGACACGATTATGGCCGGGATTGGGAGGGGGGAAGAGGGGGAGGATGAGCTGATTGATACTAGGTTTTTGAAGGAAGTGGTGGAGATGGAGGAGAAGGTTCAGGAGTGTAAAGATATTTGTCAAGCGTTGGCTGCTGAGGACAAGATTATGAGGATCCGGTTTGCGGAGTTGGCGAGGTATCGCGGGGCTATTGAGGGGAAGGCGGAGGCAACGGGTGGGGTGGAGGGAGGCAAGTTGGTGCAGGGGACGACGACTTCTGCTGGAGAATCATCGGCAGCAGGTGCGCCGTCGGCGGGAGAGCGGCAGACGAAGATTGAAGGATAGCATGGACAGTTCATTGTTCTATTCCATCAGCGGCTAAGTTAGGCTCCTCTTCACTTTCTGGAACGTAGGGCAGCTAGCTAGTTTGGCATTTTCCTCCATAATAAAGGGCACCTTCCGTCAAGCAATTTTCTACTGAGTGACATTCTGTGAACACAGGATATCAAAAAGCAGCGGTTCCTTGAAAACAAATAGCGAAAATGATATACAACAATGACTCATCTAAAGTTTGTTTTCGCCCTCCCTGGGCACACTGACGACAACCTTCCCCCACGTCTCCCTAGCGCCCAGGGCCTTTAACGCTCTCGGAACACTCTCCAATCCCACAAATTCCTCGCCCCGATAGACAGTAGGCTTAAACCCACCATCCCTAATCATTCCCAGAAGCCCACTCCATACATCCTCGACGGTCCCCTTCTCATTCTGGATCTCGGTATACCGCCCCCAATGTAGACCCACCAACGAAACATTCTTCAATAAGACCCGATTCATGGCAACTTTCTCAATCTTCCCGCCAGCAAACCCAACAACCAATATCCGCCCATTCCATGCAATGCACTTCAGGCTCTGCTCTACAAGGCCCACAGGATCATAGACGATGTCTACTCCCTTCCCCTTGGTAATATCCAACACACTCTTGGGCCAGGTGCCTTTCGAATAATCAATTGCATAATCCGCCCCAAATCTCTTACAAATTCCCAACTTCCCATCGGTAGACGCGGTGGCAATGACCTTTGCACCAAAATACTTCGCAACCTGGATCGCCGCCAGACCCACACCACCCGCGCCCGCATGCACAAGAACCCAATCCCCCTTCTTCACACCCGCCCGGCCAACAAGTCCCTGATAACTGGTGGGCGCAGTGACATACAACCCCGCCGCGTCATCGAACCCCCAGCCTTCAGGTACGGGGTGCAGTACCGGCTCCGCGACACAGATCTTCGAAGCGAATGCGCCCTGTTTAGCACCGAAGACGCGGTTGCCGACTTTGAACTTTTTGGCGGAGGAGCCGGCGGCGATGACCGTGCCGGCGAATTCCGTGCCCGAGATCCATGGGAATGGGGGCTGGTTCTGGTACTTCCCGCGGATTTGCAAGAGGTCGAAGAAGTTTGCTGCTGAGGCACGGATTCGGATTAGATATTCGCCTGGGGCGGGAGTTGGGTCTGGGAGCTCGACGACTTTAAGACCCTCCGGGCCCTGTAATAGTAATCCACAGTCAGCTATGCGATACCAGTGGCCCCGGCTGCGATTTTTTGGGGGTGGAGAGCCTACGCTAAGGTATGCAGATACTTGAATGCCTTTCATGGTTGCTACAGTTCCTTAAAATCCAATAAACTAGCGCGTAGGAGGGTTTTGAGAAAGAAAGAAAAAGGGTGATGCTGCATTTCTGTTGATGGCCCAGAAGGTGTAGGGCGTTGCCGAGGCATACTCGTATTTAGGCTCGCTCGGGAGACGGGTAAAACCAGGTTTTGAGCTTAGGAACCTAGGCATTCAACCCGTCTTGCAGTTTCGAAAATTGTTCGTGTTCGGCATTACACCAAACCAGAGTTATCAGCAAAGCCGAGGATCGCAAAAACGAGCTAAAAACCGATGTTTGAAACTTCACTTGCAGAAGGATGATACTATAAATTTTGAGCTCAGCCCCTCAACAGATGCATCAGCCATCTTGTAGACAAAAGCCTCATCCAATTTTCGGATATGATAGTATCGTAAATTTACCTTATACGGTATGATACCAGATACATGAACCCCGTGGAACCGATCCCCCCCGCCTAGACCCCAGCTGCGTGATAACTCCCCGCCCGGGTCACCATAACCTCGCTCAAAGAAAAACTCCATCTCACGAAACCTCGGCTGAGTAGATGTTAGTTGGGGTATTAAAATCTCACGACGAGAGGATTTAGTTGGGGGCAGTATGCCAAGCAACCACCGCTGCGCAAAAAAAAACACCATAATAATTGTAGAGTGACGGCGCCCCGCCGAAATTGGAAAATTGTGGGCCGAAAGCTCAATATTAGCGGAAGCCTGAGCGGGAGCGACGCCGATGCTGGAGCAGGGAAACTCACGTCAAGTATCATACGGTACTGTACTTGAACAGTACACCATTTGTTCAGTCTCCATGTCGCTGAGTCAGGACCGCCTATACAGGTCCCTGGCATGAATGGACCGAACAGTGGGGCGCTGTCTGACTACTGTAAGGTAGTTATGCTTATATAGGCGAAGACATCCCGAATAGTTTGAATAAAAAGTTTAAAAAAAATAAAAATAAAAATAAAAA
>PYWC01000044.1:659171-686462 GCA_003182015.1 Tuber magnatum
AGTTAGCATCAAAATAAAGAAAAGGGGGGGGGGTGAAATGTTTTCCTAGGCCACTGCATATTCTCAAAAAGTATCAGCAATCGCCAATATTGTAAAGCAGTACAAACCAAAAAAAAAAAAAAACCTACATTTCCTGTAAGTATACATTATATCCCATATTGTAGAATTATAAGAAGTCACTCATCTAGATATAGAGAACAATCGAAGCCCCAAGACATGAATGGGTATCCTATAAGCAATGATGCACGGTCCAGGCCTTGCGATTTTCTGCAGGCTAGACATATCGACAAATTGCTGACAACCAAGAACTAAGTGTCAGCACAGTCTTTGACATCTGTCAAGTGCCCTCCACTCCCAGAAAACCCAAAGGGTGACCCTTTTCTGTCAACACCCCAACTCAGCATTGTCTTGTTGCTACTACAACAATAAGCACCACTCATAGACAAGTGCCACTCCCAGAGGTGGTGGCCACCTGTGGCATGCAGACATGTCCAAGAATACTCTGGAAAGCCTTTCAGATGGAAGGCTACTTCAGGAGGGTTGCTCATAAGAAGCCTTTTCTTGATGAGTAGAAGAAAAAACTTTGCCTTTCTTTTGCAATAGCCTATCAAGGGTGGATAAGAGAGGATTGAGGCCAGGTTATCTGAACTGACAAATACTATGTCTGGCTCTCTGGACATATCAATCATGTCTGGGTGACCTGGCACCCTGGGGAAGAGTTTGAGGATGATTGTCCCATCCCTAAGTTTGCCAAGAAGGACTCTATCATAGTTTGAGGGGGGATTCTTGGAGGAAGAAAGTGTGACTTGGTACTCTGGAATAGGGACAATTGGGGTACTATAAAAGCTAAAAGCTACTCCAATAATGTCCTTATCCCAGTGCCCCAGCCTTTTTGGGAGAGGGAGAATAAGGTAGCAGGGCACCCCCTCTGATTAATAGAGGATGGTGCCCCTGCCCATCAAGCAAAATATACCCAGTGGATCCAAGAGTAGTATAGCATCCCGAAATTCATCTGGCCCTCTGCCTTCCCTGATCCAAATCCCATTGAGAATGTTTGGTCTACTCTGGAGGACAGATTGAATAAGTGCTACCCATGGCTAGAGGGTATAGAAGGAATGGCTTAGGTGATACAGAAGAAATGGCGACAAATCTCTGAGTTTCATCTATTGACCTTTGTAGATTCAATGCCAGAGTGAATAGAGGCTATTATCACTGCCTCTGGGGGCCATACCCACTGGTGAATGTTTAATTATTTTCAAATCTTTGTATTTATATTTATTTTTAATTTTAATATTTAATATACATTTGTTTAAATTTGTTTAATTTGTTTACACATTGAAGTCATGTGAAGAATATTCACTTTTTGGTTATATTTTTCCCTTTTTACCTATCTTAATACTAACTACTTTTGCAATTTATAGGGTTAATCTAGTCTCCTTGGCAATGGGCTCTCAGCCCCCTGTATGTCCACCGTGTTCGGTCCATTTTTTTTTTTTTTAAAAAACTTTTCATTCAAATTACTAGGGATGTCTTCACCTATATAAGCATAATTACCTCCCGGTAATCAGACAACGCCCTAATGTTCGGTCCATCTTTTTTTTTTATTTTTTAAAAACTTTTTATTCAAACTACTAGGGATGTCTTCACCTATATAAGTATAACTACCTTTCGGTAATCAGACAGCGCCCCAATGTTCGGTCCATTCATGCCAGGGACTTGTATAGAGCTTTCCGCTCGGATTTCTCACTCCCCACTTTGGGCTGAATGCTATCCGTTTACCCGTCTCTGGGTATCGCACCAAGCCCCCGAAGTGACTCGCGATGGAGGCGACCACCCCCACAGCCTCACGGGTAAATAGCCTACAGTGTGAGAACTTGTCGGAGCCCGAGGACCGGAGGGTCCATCATTCGGAAGGCACTGAATCCTCTGGAGACAAACGGAATGCGGGAAAAGAGCCTTACTTTCTTTATGCATTTATAACCTGGATACCCCTAAAGTTAAGCCGAAGATGTCAAAGGAACGGGAAAATTTATCAAGAGCATGTTAGAAATTGGTTTACGGTGTCTCGATTACTTAGAAACCTGTTTCCCAAATTCCCAATGCTTTTTGAGAGACGATGGATTCCGACGTCAATGTACCTTTTTTGGCGGCTTTTGGCTACATCATCCTCCGGTGTCTGAGTCCGCAATTTTGTGATATCATACCGGGGGCGCAGATCTACTTGTGGAGTAGGGTACTGTACAGCCCCGTTTGCAAAGTTCACACGGAAAGGTAACTTTCGATATGATAGAATACTGTAGTGTTGTCTTGGTATCAATAGAAGTATGATATTCAAACTCTTTTTGATATTTTACTACTATCAAGTATGATATTATATACAATTGTATAATTTGAGTTAGTATTTATTTTATCGAAGAATAAAGAATTTTACTTAAAAGAGTTATATGATAGAGAAAAATAATAGATAATCTTATAATGAACTTTGACTCACAATCATATACTGTAAAAACTCGAAGAATTGGCCTATGTGCTAGGGAGTCAAAATAAGGTGTAAAACCTGCTGAAGTGGAAATTAGTGTCTTAAAGATATGTTTAAGGTGAAATATTAGACCTCACTTGATGATTTCTCAACCTCACAGGAGAATTATATTTTAGAAAATATAAACAAATAAATACAAGATGTGTGATTTCTGGATATACAGTATGGAGTCTGCATTTCCTTTCCTCTTCCTTATCCAAGATGCCTTCCCAAATATGAGGGCATATTTGTATCCAAACAAGCCTTCCACTACTGTCTGCTGATAGGTTCCATGCAGGAATTCAAAAAAAAAAGCCCTAAGCGAAAACCCTTGAGTAAGCTTCTTCGAGTACTAAAGCAAAGGGTAGAAAATCCATATAGGTCATATACTGTTAACTTTAAGCTTCGGGTACTATCCTACTGGGCTGTGGCCAAAATATCTTATGGTCCAACCAAGACTCGTGAGCCAACACGAATTGAGGTAGCAAAGCTATAACCAGTATGGGTATTAGGTTATGTTTTATGTTTAGTTTTACAGTATCATTTAATGCTTGTATTATTTCATGTGCTATCAGTTAATACACACAATGTTTTATGTTAGGTTTTACAGTATTATTTGATACTTATATTGTTTCATGTGCTATCAGTTGATGCACACAATGTTTTGGAATATTGCTCATACTGGAGATAAGTGATACACTGTATTTAAAGACTGCTGATTTCCATGATGGAAACAGCAGACTTCGACTGACAGTATTCTAAATATACTTGGTTGAACAGTTATTTCCTTAAATCTTCTATTACACGCTCTCACAGACTTCTTTAGTAAGCAGCGCTCACTTCTTGTTGATTAAGAAGCCATCTGCTCCTATCGTACCGCTACATGACTAGGGCCTGGCACAAACACGGTACATTTTTTTAACCTCAGCAAGTGGTTAGAAACCCATCTGGACCAGGCCTGATCAACCTATAAAGCGTCCAATCCAAAGCTAGCACTGGGGAGTGGCAAAACCAAGAAAGGTTCTGCTCTACCAACACGATACCATTGAGTCACTAGAGACTTAAAGTGGGAAATAAGTCCCACAACGAGGCCTTACCGAGAAAAGGCAACCCAGAAAAAGGCAAAGACCAAAGAGCAACATTGCAATCGATGAACCAGTAAGACAATTAGCATGAGATCTGGCCACGTAGACCTTTAGCGAATCAATAGAAGAGTTAGGAAAGGCAGCTACAAGCCTCCCAGGGCTTTTCCTCTCGAGCCCCAGCAAAGGGAAGGTACCGGTACAACCACCGGAAGAAGAAAGCCCACCTGTTCATACCCTGAAGGAAGAAGACGATGAAATGAAACCAGAACAATTGGCAGCAGCAGGATCACCAGACGAATCACCAGATGACTCATCAGATGACTTATCAGACAACAGCTCTAGCAGCGAAGAGTCTGAACATAGTATGTCTGAAGGAGAATCCACTGCACAGCCCAGCTGATAGGTGGGGCAAACAGAGCCTAAGGTCAAACTTCCTCTTCCTTCCACCTTCTCAGGCAAAAAAGAAGATCTAAAACCTAAGGCATTTGACCGATAGGTAGCAACCACGTCCCAATATCTCACCCTGCATGACATGGACAAAATTAAGGAAGGGAGTGGAGCATACTTTGGATGTTTCTATAGGAGAAAGGCAGAAGAAGCATATCACCAAATGATAAACCACTATGATAGCAAAGACAAGATACGAGGAAAGACTCTGATAAGGTACCTGTGGGACAGATTCCAGTCCTCACACAATACAGAAGAACTGTATAAAAAGTTCAAGAACATCCAACAAGTATGAAATGGAAAAACAGATAGAATAACCTGGAAGGCAATGGATCTCTTAATGTACCATGGATGATTGCCCAACGGGATAGTGTCCTAGTATACACTACGGTAGAGGCTATATAAAGCAATGTATCCTAGACTACGGTAGGAGGTAGAACCCAGGGAAGAAGACCAAGACTCCTTTGAAAAAATGATCAAATAAGCAGAACACAAAGATGCCATTCTTTATGAGATAGGAGTTTACCGAATGCATACACCCCAGTAGCGGGGCAGTAAAGGATCTTCCTCATATGATATTGCGAGAAAGGAATAATCTTATTGCAAAGGTTTGAAAGATAAGAAAGATAAGAAGCAGAAAAGACGGGATGAAGGTACATATTTCCAATGTGGGAAAAAGGGGCACTATGCAAGGGACTACTATATCAAGAAAGGAAAGGAAAAAATGGCAAAACGAGATGCTAGTACAAATCACATGGAAGCAAATAAATACGATGAAGTTGAAATCAACTCAGTGGAAATGGAAAGTCTTCAGACACAACCGACATTGGTGATCAAGCCCTGTGTTGCACTGGAAGGAACAATCCAAATAGAGGATCATCCAGTAAAGACACTGTTCGATACCGGGACAATCAGCTGTGACATGGTCAGCACTACCTTTGTCACTACCCATGGAATACCCACGGACCCCCTATCTCAAGCAACAACAGTCAACTTGGCCATGAAGGGATCCCGCTCCTCAAGCTACAAGAAATGTGAAGTGACTATAGGGATCGGCAAAAAGACATAGACAAATCAGGAGATGTTGGTAGGAAACATGACAAATATGAGGTCCTAATTGGAATGCTATTTCTAAAATGACACAATGCTCTTATCAGGTATGGGGACACAGCCATAGAGTTTCCCGATAACAAACTACGTGTGCTATGCAAACCAACAAGTGCGGAATTCTGAGCCACTGTTTTAGACGCCACCTCAGCAACAATATTGGAGGAATACAACAATGTGTTTCCAGACAAGGTCCCTAAAACGCTACCCCCAGTGCATAAGATTAACTACCATATTCGGCAAAAGGATTCAACCAACCTAAAAAACAAATCAACAGACTCGGTTCTAGAAGCACAGAAGGAGAAAGTCATGAACTAGATAAATGAGAAATTACAAGATGGAGTAATGGTGCAACAGGAAGTCCCCGGAGCAGCACCAATGTTTGTACAACCGAACTCAGATGGAAGAATCCGCCCCCTAGTGGATTTGAAACTTTGAAATGACAACACAATCATGGATAGTTCATTCATCCCCAACCAACGGCAAATCCTAAACTGAAGTGGGAAAGCGAAATTCACAAGTAAGATTGACCTAAGCAATGCATACTTCCAAACACGGGTAGCCAAAGACAATGTTAAGTTCAACTCATTCAAAACCCCATTTGGAGGGTTTGTTAGTCAGGTGATGCTACAAGGAGACATGAACACACCAGCAACCTTTATGTGGAAAATGGAAGACCTCCTGGGCGAATTCCTACATTATTTTGTATGGGTATACATTGATAATATTCTCATATTCTCGGACACATCAGAGGAACATGAAAGGCACATATGTAATATGTTCCGGCCAGGCCCTAATCACGTAGCCGTATGATAGAGGCAGATGGCTTCTTGATCAACAAGAAGCGAGTGCTGCTTACTAAAGAAGCCTTCGAACGGGGTGTAATAGGAGATCAAAGAAGTAACTGTTCGACCAAGTATATTTAGAATACTGTCAGTCGAAGTCTGCCATTTCCATCATGGAAATCAGCAGTCTTTAAGTACAGCATATCGCTTATCTCCAGTATGAGCAATATTTCAAAACTTTGTGTGTATCAACCGATAGCATACAAAACAATACAAGTATCAAATGATACTGTGAAACAAACATAAAGCAAAGTGTGTATCAACCGATATCACACGAAACAATACAAGTATCAAGCAATACTTGTGAGACCCAACATAAAACCATCTATGTATCAACTGATATTGCATGAAACAATACAAGTATCAAGCGATACTCGTGAAACCCAACATAAACCAACCTAGTACCCGTGCCAGTTACAACATATACCAGGTATGTGACCGGCTCAGAGAAGCAAAATTCTACACAAAGAAGAAAAAATCAGTACTGTGCACAGATAAATTGGAAGTACTGGGACACATAGAGGATGAAGAAGAAATCCATGCCTCCCTGCAAAAGATATCGTCTATTGCATGTTGGAAGACACCTCAAAACAAGAAAGAATTGTAACACTTTCTGGGAATAGTGAATTATGTGGCCAAGTTCCTCCCACACCATACTACCCTAACAGGACCATTACCAGACTTAACGCGAAATGCCAAATTCATATGGACAACCACCTGTCAGACCATATTCGAAATGGTCAAGAAGTGAATTGTCAACCACTAAGTCATGTGGCCAATAGAGATACGAAGCAAGAAACCGATCTGGTTAGTTACTGACTCCTCAGATTTGGGAATAGGAGCATGAGTAGGACAGGGACCCACATATGAGACAGCTTGACCAGCCCAATTGCACAGCAGGAAGTTCACCAATGCACAAATAAATTATGGAACCACCAATAAAGAGACCCTAGCAATGGTGAAGGTGCTTAACTGGTTCCATAATGTACTAATGGGAAATACATTCACAATAGTGACAGACCACCAGCCCCTGATGCACCTGCAAACTGCAAAGAACCTAAGTAGAAAGCAAGTTAGATAGCTCAGTGCCTTGAGAAAATACGATGCGAAAATAGTTTACAAACCAGGGAGTACGAACTATTGAGCTGATGCCCTTCCTTGGATATACAAGGGAGGATCAGACTTGAATCCACTCTATGTCCACAATTATACAAAGGAAGCTGATGACATCCTAGACACCACGGTCTACGAACAAGAATCGAATACGAGAGAGCTTGAGCGAGACCTTACTGCTACTTCCCCTCCTTACTCATATACTGAGTATTCCAATGAGGCCCCTGTGCCCTCTGAGAGCTCCTGCTCAATCACTACAGGAAATGATTGGGGTGACAAGTGCACCTTACGAAGCACACCACCCAAAGAACTCCAATATAGCAAACTCCACTATTTGTATTATTACATGGACCATTGCCCATATCACTAAACTGAGATTAAGTTTACAAATAACCACTCCAGGCGGTGAAGCAAGTCAACCTCTCGACCTCCTAGTAAAGGACCAAGTCCCCCAAACACAATACCTGACCCAAGCCCTCCAGGATCCCCAGTGATCAGTGACTGGGAGTGGCAGCAAACAATAGGCAGAAGGCTAAATAGTGCCGAGGAAGGGCTGTCCACCCTCCTTCAACCAATGCTCCAGTCCTACACAATCCTTATAATACTGAACCCAGAAGCCCCGGAATTCTGAATGCCAGGGCCAGACAGCCCACCCCCAATTAAACGAGCAGAGCAGATGGAGAACTTTACTAATAAGACAATAGTCTCAGTAATGCCCCCAATGATGGACGAATATCGGCACAGATTATATGATATTTTGGGAGATGACGAGGAGGATGACCAACCCAAAGCGACTAGAGGAAGCAAGAGAGCAGACAAATGGGACACCAGACAAACGGTTACTGAAATGATTGGAACATTCCGAGCACACATGGTTGCAGCATACTAGAAGAAACCAATATGGAAAAAGGTCAACAGAAACAGGGAATCTAAAGGAGGTTTGTTCTCCTACATGGTCGCAAATGGGATGCTATACGCAAAAACACAATATACAGAGGAATGCCAGTATATTCCGAAAGGCTCCACATATGGAAATACTATGCTCCGGGAGTACATTATAGCTGCAATCCACAACAAAGGCCATTACAATGCTAAACAAAATCTACATTATACCATTAAGTACCTATTCTGACCTGAAATACGAAAGGACTTTAGAGCGTATGTGTCCCAATGCCACACCTGCCAGATGAACAAAGAACCTACAAAGTTACTTGAAGGAAAGGCTCAAACAATTGTCCTACCATCTGAGATTTCCAAATCGATAGCTGTTAACTTTGCTGGACTCTTCCATAATTCATAGAGATACGATACAATTCTAGTAGCCACAGATAGGCTTTTGGGATTCATATGACTCATACCAACAAACAAGGAAGTTGTAGGAATAACAACCTGGGAACTGCTATGCAACAGAATATTTAGACCCTATGGTTATCCAACATCAATAGTAAGTGATACAGACTCACAATTAGAGTCACATATATGGAGACAGCAGTGTTGATCACTAGGAATTGAGTGCATCAAAGTGGCACTAGGATACCAGGTTACAAACATGCAAGTCGAAAGCAAAATTTGGGAATTGAAGACGCCCCTTCGAAATCTAGTGAATGTAAGACAAAACAATTGGCTTGATGCCATGCTTGAGATGGCAGCCTACCTGAATGCAGGATGGTCCAAAACCCTCGGTATGTCACTATACAAAGCTGTTTTTCGAAAAAACTACCCACTACTCCCCCTGGCAAATTTCAAGAAATCCATAGTACCAGCAGCTAATGAATTGTTAAACAGACACTAAGTGATCCAGAACCTTGCATTCAATGCTATCAAGCTGGCACCATTCAGGATTATGAGAATGGCAGCAAAATGATACAGACACTACACACCAATAGGGATAGGGAACCAGTTATTCGTTTAAAGAAACCTGTTCACAACTGAGTCTGGATGAAGCAAGAAATTGCAACCGCACTGGCGAGGACCATTCAAGATAATTGGATATGATGACTATAGGGAAAATTACACCATGGAAATGGATGGGAGAATGCACATGAACCAAGAAGCGACATTTCATACATCTAGTGTGAAAAGATACCTCTCTAACAACAATGCCATGTTCCCCGAAAGAAGCCACACAAAGCCATCTCCGATCGTAGATAATGAAAAACCAGAGTGGGAAGTAGACGCTATACAAGACCATAGAAGGTAGTATGATTGGGACCAGTTCCTAGTAAAGTGGGTGGGATACCCAGAAGTGGTGAACAGCTAGGAACCCGTCAAAGGATTAGAAAACACGATGGAATTAGTAAACCAATAGTGGGTGGATACCAAAGCAGAGAATGAGTTATCCTTTACAATAAACTATATAACAGTGGCGTGGAGCCCAACTCTGCCAGAAATCCAACACCTCTGCCTAGATACAAATGAAGGGATACAAGGCGGTTTCTGGTCAACCCATTTTGAAAACGATTTCGAAAGCAGTCAGGATGAGAATCGGGTAATGGAAGACAAAGCTGCATACCTGGAATAGCTAGCTGAAGCTGAGTACTGGGAATAATAGAAGAAGGAAATACATACCATCCAATAGCCTTATGATGTCAAACTATTAGCAAGTACCTTGGAGACTACACTATCAGCTAATGGGAGTGTTGGTGAACCGTGATATTATCTCTAGACGATACCTTACACACCCAACATTTCATACATATTTGTGACAAATGCCTAGAGATAATAATGGAATCAACATGATGGATGTGGGGAGAAACACTATCAGACACATTCTGCTGCAGTAGTGGTTGCTACCTAAGTACAGAAAAATATGATATGTGTGTGAAGACGGAAGGAGCCAAGATAAAGTACCATCCACCTAAGCAGGACCGGCACCAAGACATAAATACCACCCACCTTTCCGCAAACATAGGGGCAAAATTCACTGCGATGCCCACAACTAAAAGACCCCTTAGAAAACACCTTACAAAAAACTGAATAATGTCAATCTACAAAGAAGTCAACATGAGAGCGCGACACCAGATTGTGGAACACCTACTATACTGTGGAACTATTCCTCTAAGCATATACTGGAAGATATTCTATGTTGACTACTGCGAGGAAGGTGGACGAATCGATATTGAGGCAGAGGATTGAGAGGACTAGACAGTCTGAGACTGGATCGATTTACCACACTACTGGGAATCAGGCTGCTTTGTATGTGAGGCACTCTGTCAGGGGTGCTTGGAAAGATGGCTGGAGGGTGCGCAATGGATATTGCAGGACAACATAAGAATGCTACAAGATGGCAATGATGATGAGGATAGGTCCTAGGGAGACTTTCCAGAAAATAGCAGAATTACTACCTATTAGGATTTTTTTAGATTATTTTGTTTGTTGAAATTGTTACTTTGTTTTGGGGGTATAACCGGTATGGATACTAGGTTATATTTTATGTTTCGTTTCAGAGTATCGTTTAATACTTGTATTGTTTCGTGTGCTATCACTTGATATACGCAATGTTTTGGAATATTGCTCATACTGGAGATAAGTAATATGCTGTATTTAAAGACTGCTGATTTCCATAATGGAAAGTGCAGACTTCAACTGACAGTAATCTAAATATACTTGGTTGAACAGTTACTTCTTTAAATCTCCTATTACACCCTCTCGAAGACTTCTTTAGTAAGTAGCGCTTGCTTCTTGTTGATCAAGAAGCCATTTACTCCTATCGTACCACTATGTGACTAGGGCCCAGCCCAAACACATTACAAAAGTGGTTTAGAATTCCGGCCACAAACCTTACTCCCTGGAAGAGGGGGGAGGAGCAAGGAAAGTTCACTGAGATGAGAGGGGATTAGAGAAGAGCAGGAGGGAGTGGAAAGAGTCGGCAGTGGCCAGAAATGGAGTGAGAGGTCTTCGAGATGTTTCCGAAATGGAAGGTGTAACGTGTTCGGGCCGGGCCCAAGTCACGTAGTGGTACGATAGGACCGGATGGCTTCTTAATCAACAAGAAGCGAGCACTGCTCACTAAAGAAGACTTCGAACAGGGTGTAATAGGAGATCAATGAAGTAACCGTTCAACCAAGTATATTAAGAATACTGTCTGTTGAAGTCTGCTATTTCCATCACAGAAATCAGCGGTCTTTTAAATACAGCATATCGCTTATCTCTAGTATGAGCAATATTCCAAAACTTTGTGTGTATCAACTGATAGCACAGGAAACGATACAAGTATCAAGTGATACTGTGCAACCAAACATAAAACTTTGTGTGTATCAACTGATAGCACACGAAACAATACAAGTATCAAACGATACTGTGAAACCAAACATAAAACTTTGTGTGTATCAACCGATGGCACATGAAACAATGCAAGTATCAAATGATACTGTGAAACCAAACATAAAACATTGTGTGTATCAACCGATAGCACACGAAACACTACAAGTATCAAACGATACTGTGAAACCAAACATAAAACATTGTGTGTATCAACCGATAGCACATGAAACAATACAAGTATCAAACGATACTGTGAAACCAAACATAAACCTAACCTAGTACTCATACCAGTTACAGAAGGCTTCAGGACGGCCAGTACAATAGAGCTGGTTCCATAGGGTCAGCAAAGAGTTATTCCAAAAACTCTATTGTGGTAAGAGGGATACTTCCAATGCCTTCTGGTTCTTCAATGGTTGGTTTTGAAGGTTTCTATCCTGGCATCAGATTAGCCTTTAACAAATCCCCAATAAAGCCAGTTAGCTTCTAGCTGATTTCACAAGTGCGATCATCAGCTAGCTGCAATTCAACTGTCAAAACTCTCAAATTCGCCTGGAGGATAATCCTACACTAGTGGAACAACTTACTTTGCCCAATGTTGGCTGATACAGATTACAGAACATCTGTAATATGGACCAGACTCCAGTCCTTTTCGAATACCTTGAAGGTAAAACCTATAATCAAATAGGTGAGAAGACGGTATGGTTGCAATCTAGCCATTCAGGATAGGACAAATGCCAAGGGACGATCCAACTTACCATTTTTGCCGATGGAATATCGTGCATAAAACCGTTACCCTTGTTCCAGGGCTAAGGAAGTAGACTAACAATACATACCGAAAGACGACAATATCACAATTGGGTTGTTGTTAAGTTCAACCGAACTGCATATGCCAACTCGAGCAACATGCTCAAGTGGCTCGATAAACAGTTGGTTCCTGTTCTTGAGGGTCAGCCAACTCTTCTCGCCATTGACCTCTTTTCTGGACATCAGACAGAGGAAGTCCTTGATACCTTTCGTGCCTATAATATTACACCAAGTATAATATCTGGAGGTTACACTAATTTAGTGCAACCTCTAGATGTATCTGTTAATCGTCCTTTTAAGGACATTTTAAAGGTTAGTTAAATGACTTCAGTTAAGTTAAGAAAGGGTCACTTATCAAAAATAATTTGTGTAATAGGAGAAAATGGAGGAATGGCTGGGAGAGTTAGAGGACGAGGAGGAACAAATCTTGATGGGGAGAGGAAGACTGACTGGGAGCATGATTGGCTGTCAGCCTATTGCCCTCACATGGGCAGTAGAAGAAGCATGGACAAGGTTCTCCACTGAACGAGCCGAAGTTGTATACCAGGCCTTTCGTATCGTTGGTCTCTCACTTCTACTTGATGGAATTAAGAATCATGAGATATCTATAAAAGGGTTAGCAAGTGACCTCTTAGCTGAGCATTTAAAAGATTGGGAGATAAGGGAGGAGGATAGCTTAGATGATAAGATTGTGGAAGGTCAGCTCTCCAACTATTAAGAAAGTACTGATTCGGAGGAAGAGAAGCAGATAAATATTTGCTATGAGTAAATGCCAAGAGTTAGTGAGACTTATATGTTTGACTTTCATGCTGATCCCTTGGCAAAACATAGCTTAATTTAACCATCTGGTACAAGGGCCAATTATTCGAGTTTTTACAGTACCATATAATATTATGATACCAGATAACTAGGCTCTAAACTAGTTTTAATTCAAAAAGGTATAATAATTTTCAGTATAATATTAAGTATAATCCTAATAAGATTTTCTATACAACCATGATACTTAAATTATAGAATCCTAACTTCTTAGATTTAAATAATAATAATATTATAAACAATATAAGATGATATTAGGTCTTAATTGTAACAATATTATTTTATATATTCTCTTTTCTCTTTTTGATTCATATAGTACTATAGGTGCTAGTAGCTAAAATACCCAGGAAATTGTTTCAAAAACCCTATTAATGAGTTCCATATATGATAAATACTTATTATAAAAACCTTGTATATGAATCAGAGGATTTTAAAAAGTATATGATACCTATGTACACAAGATATTCCTCTTACTGGCAAATTGTAAAATCAGAAACTTGAATAGTCTATACTATACTTAAAGGATTTTTACTTTTCTTATATATCTCTATAGCTACTCCAACTAACAGTATTATATTTAGTTAAGTCCAATTGTTATCTGCTATGATTGTATATAGTAAATCATATACTATCACTTATTTTAAAAATACTTTTAAAGTTAACGTTTTGTAACCTAAGCAGTTACAGAAGAACCTTTACCACTATTATGCTTGGAATTGTGCCGAAAATTGTCACACTTTTTGGGTCAAAATTGTTTTTCTAGAACCATGCTCTTCAAGCAAAAAAAAATGATTGTACATGATACCGCAATATCTGGCGTGAACTGGCACTTATATCACACGTTGGAATAAGAAGAAGCTGGGGCAAAACTTAAAATTGCGTCAAATCAGAACCCTGAAGGGTTTAGCCCTCGCAATCTACAGTAGAGTCAGGACCTCGCGCACTCTTGCGATTCCGAGACGAAACAAGAATTAAAATCTTATTTCAACATGCTAGCACTTGACGGTTCTCGCCAGGTAATGCGGTAACAGGATAAAGTTGGGCGACGCGCCGATGCCATAGTATTAAGATACGCGCGCATCATATCTTCTCGCCTTTTCCAACAGCTCTTTGGGGCTGGCGTCCACTATGGACTCAACGGTGACATCGTCGCCTGCGCTGTACTCATGGCGACTGGACCTCGGACTTGTCACGGTGCAATGAGGCACAAAATGTGTGGGCTACGAGAGTCCGGGTACCTTCTTAGTAGGCGTCTGGCGGTGCACGAAGCTCGCCCTGTGAGACTTCGGATGCCCGTCCTCGAGCACTGTACTGTACTGTACTCGTACAGCCACGTCGGTTAAAGTGCTCCTACCATTCCTAGTGCCTCAAGCTTGATAAATTCACCTATTAACAATAACAGGACCGCAAGAACCCTTTAGATAACTGTTTCCGGACCTTGTAAACTTTTGTGCGATCTGTTTTTCCAAGTCGTTACGCACACTCAAATGTCTAGATGGGCTGCAGATCGCAAAAGGCTATCCATCAGGAGATTGAAGACAATCGTCGAGAAGGGCGAAGTCTACTAACACTGCAGAGATGGAATGGATGATAAGTGACTAGGCACAGTACTAGCAGCCAGAATTATCTGCGAGCCTGCTATACCCGTGGTTTACTTATCCTTTTGCTATCACCCTCCTTGATCCTTCAACATCTCCTCTCTCCGCCCTTTTTTCTTTCTCCATCCCTACTCGTAGCTCTCTCCCCTTCCCTCCCCTCTTTTGGCATAGTTTTTCTCACAGCCACCACAGCGCCCGGCTCAACAGACTAACTTTTTCCGGGAGCTGGGGGAAGGTTTCCCGGAATGTCGGCGAAATCCTATGAGAATTCAGAGGTACAATTAAAGGTTTTGTGGGCTGTGGACAGCCTAGGATAGGGGGTGCTAGAGCGGAGCAGCGTGGCTGTACTGTACTCGGGGGCAGGCAAAAGTCGGGCGCACCCCATATACTCGAGTACGGTAACTATGGTTCTCCCCCATACAAACGCGTTTTTGTGGCTTTTTTTTGTACAAGTAAGGACAGCAAAAGTCGGGCGCACCCCCAGAATAAGAAATAAACCCAGACATTTCGTGGCACCGCGCCCGACTTACCCTTGTACCCGAGTACAGTACCGTATTTGGGTCGCTACCGGGGACCTCAACCAAGGCTGGACAAAGCCCCCTCAGGTCCTGACTTGAATCATTGCTCTACCGCAGCAGATGATGTTTCATTCCGAGTACTGTACTGTAATTTACAGCACTACACACACTTACTACCAATGCCGGTACCTACCTCATGGTCCTGCGATACAAAAGGCGGGGAATTTCCCCCCTCGAGTGCCGCCTTTGTCACTGGTATTATATTTCTGGGCCATAATCGTTGCCATCGCTCACGGGACAACTTATTCCCTCATCCAATCCCTTCAACCAACTGCGAAAAATTACATATAAACACGCAATGAAGGTTTCACTGGCTATTCTATTATTTGCTCTTTCGAGCATTTCTTCTCACACGGCTACCAACGTCAATGCCGTAGCTGTATCGCGAAGCGGGGAGCTGTCTTCCCCTGCGCTGTCCGTACGCGATATTCTGGGTGGCGGATTATTAGAGAAACGGCGCGGCGGTGGATCTAGCGGTGGCGGAGGAGGAGGTGGCGGTAGTAGTGGTGGAGGGGGAGGTGGTGGTGGTCGCGGTGGTGGGAGTAGTAGTGGGAGTAGTAGTGGAGGGCGGTCTTCCTCTTCGTCTTCCTCCAGGTAACCCCCACCCTCCAATTCTTCCAATTCTCCGCAAACAGCGCTAACAACCACTCTAGTTCCTCCTCCCGATCGAACACCGGCGGTACATCCAAAGGCGGCTCCGGCCGCTCTCCATCCTACGGCAGCACTCGACATGCCTATAGCGGTGGTGCGGTAGTCCCATACGCCTCCGGCCGCCGTACGTCCCGCGGGATTATCCCTTTCTTCCTCCCCCTCGCGCTCCTGTCGTTCTTCCCGGGCCTCTGGCTATTCGCTGTTTTCGCCTACCCATGGCCCCACTCGGCCAACTTCTACAACGCAACTAGCAAAGCGAATGAGACTATCCCCGTACTCTGCCTGTGTCAAGAGTACTCAGTGTGTGGGTGCGAGGAAAACACGGAAGCGGCGTATATCGAGCAGGTAATTGGGGAGGCGAGCAATAAAAGCAGTGTGGTGAGGATCGCAAATGTTAATGGCACCGAGACCCTAGTGATTAACGGGACGTTGCCGAACGGGACTACTGCTGCAAGTGGGACGGCTAGTTCTGCTGGGATTGGAATGGGGAAGTTGGCGGGGGTGGGGGAGACTTTGGGAGTATGGGTTGTTGCGGGAGCAGTTGCTTGGGGGGTCTTCTTCTCTTGAGTATTATCTTTTGTGCCTTTTTGGGGGGGGGCGGTTTACTGCTTGCTTGCACTTTGATTCTACGGTAGTATAACGGTTTAATTCTTCTCCCCCCATCCCTACCGATAACGACTGCACCGCATGGCGAGGCCTTCTTTGGTCTTACATCGACCCACTTTCATGTATTCACTTTCTTCTCCAATTCCTCCTTCAACTTGTACTGTACAGTACCCATGCACCATAGACTCCGTTCGGCTCATGTCATTTTCTTCGCCTTCCCACTGCGATATCACTACTAATTTGACTTTGATTTTCCTTCATCTTGTGTTACTCTGATACTTACCATCCCCCAAAACAGCCCACCAATCAATATCATGATCCGAAAAAAACAGGAATTTTCAAACCCCAGAAAAAACTTCATTGACAAATGATACCGTAAGCCAAGCAGTGGTCAGCACATAAATTTCTTGGTCGTTTGGCCGTTATCGTAATGCGGGAGGTGCTTGTGATCGGGCTCACCCGGTTACGAGGGAGTCGGCGGTGTTTCATAGGGTAGGGCTGAATTTAGTCTCTAACGGTTATGACGCGGTGCTTGTGTGACCGATTCGATTCAAATGGTGGTCGAGTTGAGGGTAGACCGTGGTAGCATTAATGAGGAAGTTAACTTATACAAGGCAGATTTATCACGGAAGAGGGGCGTAGGATGTCTGCGGTATTTGGGTGTGGTGGGCGGATACCGTATCATACTACTGCCTACCGGAGCACCGAGAAGCTTGGGCTTGGTCCGGTGGCAGGGTTAAGGCAGGGGCCCTGGATCGAGAGAGGGCAGAAATGAAGGCAGTTCACCTCCCTGGCGGTAATTCTCTCCCCAGTCTTTTGGCACACTACCAGTATATCGGGCGGAGTTTAGTAGACTACGGTGCTGGTGGGCAAAATGTTGGGTAGGTATCACGCACTACTGTTACTTACGGTGGGGGTGGCTTTTTCAGAATCAATCCCTGGGCTTGGTTGATTTATTCAATATCCTGACCCCTGACCGAGGGTTGAATAATGTCTAATTCCTCCAAGGCTATCGTGGATTCAACTCGTTAGAGTACCCGATCACTGGGGGCACAGGATATTGTATGATACTATTACCCAGACCCCCGGGCCCGGGGCGCATGCCTTGGGGTGCGCTGCCGGTAATGGGTATGGCAGAATTAGGCTACAAAGCTGCAGAAAGCGGCAGGGAGCACCCCTATAGTATGGATCGGACAGGGAAGGAACGTTGATATGGAACTACAGGCGTCCTATACTGTACTCGTACTAGTACCGCAATGCAGTACTAACCCTGAAGAAACCCTGGCATAAACATGGCCATGGTCCCTAGATTCGCATAGTGCTGCACCGCATTTGAGCTACCGGGAGGCCGTCGCCGCTACCATAGGAACTAGAGTTATTAGCAATCTCTCTAGGACTAGGAGCTGCCTCGCCCGGTACTGCAGGGCCTCCTGTACTGTTCCATCCCCTTATTTCCCAAGGCCGAAGGTATTCTCTTCACCGTGTTTCTCCCGTGAATCCAAGGAAGAAATCCTAGGCGTCCTAGGGCCAATCTCGATTACCCTAGTATCTAAGGTGGGAGAAGGTTACGGGGAAAGTGGGAGAAAGCCTTGAGGTGAGCGGTGATGGGGACCATGATACCAGCATGAATAGAGAGGGGGATGATCTTGCATCTGACATGGCAGTGCACTGTACTGTACAGCACTGGTACAGTGGTGGTACACTACGCACCCCACTCCACCCCCACTCCCTCCTCCACTCAAGCAATAAAATTGAAGCAAGCAGACCGACTATCTCGCAATTATTCCTTAAAAATACGGGATATCCCGACCTCGCCCAATGATTCTACATCCCTTGGCTGGGTAAAACATGGAATTGCTATTTTGGTGTAACGTAGGTTAGGTAACGAAGTGAAAATTGCAAGTTATACGTCTTAAAGAACGCCTGGGTATTGGATATTATATTTGTGTTTTGAGCACTTGGGAAGTGGGTTTTTGCCTAGTGCGAGTCAAATGGTCCAAGGTGGAGGTGAAGTTATGACGGTAGGGATGAAGAAATCAAGTTTACGAGATGAATGAACGGACACGAGGGCCCCAGCGATAGACTATCGTTTCAGCAGCTTCAAAGCTGGAGAAACCTGGTTTCCACGCTCGCACCATACGTATGAAGGTACTGTATACTGAAGTCGATCGCTCAATATCATGGAATATATTCGCCTCCATGGGACTTTCGGAAGATCTTCCTCGGCCAATCATGGCGTACAGGGTTGATCTAGGTCCCCGATTAACTCAGACCGGTGACTAACGGCTAGGATACATATGAGCAAGCTCTCCTAATAGAGGTCACAAGAAAGAAAAAACTCCCATGGTGCCTCGAACACAGGAACATGATAAGCTACCCTATGACATTTCACATCCGATCACTCGTTAGGTCCTCAAGTATCATACTGTAACAGTGTTGGGGCAAAACAATCTAGAATCGGCGCCTCCCCCCGGTGAAGGAAGGGGCCAAACTTCTGCCGGAAGGTAGATATAGGGCATGGCCTGTCTGAAGAGTGATTCGAGACCTGCCTCCAAAACTTTACGCCACGTGCCCAGAGCGGGAAATTTTTAAAGTGGATAAGGTAAGTTACAATTCGTCTTTCCAGCCCTGTTAGACCTCATTATGCCATACGAAGCTCTTCGAGTTCGAGACATTCTTACATCAACCTGACCTGCTGTCCCAAACCGCTCGATATGCGAGAGGATTCGTTGGACCCTGGGCGTCAAGGGTAGAAAGGTACGAGTACGAGCGTATATAGAAAGCCCCGTTACGGCAAGTATATCATACTAGTGCTTCGAAATCACCCTATAAAATTGACAGTGGAGAAAACAAAGTATTCTTTTATTTTTCAGACGGGCCGTTATCGGGGGAGGCGTCAAGACACCTCTTTGTTCCGTCTTCTATAACCATCTCGGAGAATTAGATAATCAGCTCCCAAAAACACCTCAATATCGCCTCATTCCTGGCAGCACATCTGGAGCTCCTCTGCCTCACTCACTCACACTAGTTAATCGACCAACAACACGCCTGTGAGAAAGGCATCAACTTACTCGAGTAACCGTGCCAAGGTTCCCACCCTTCAAAGGACACTAAGTGACCTGCGAAGCAGGTGGCACTCCCCTGGAGTGCAGCACAGCTCAACAATAGTCACATCACAATGATAGAATAGTAAGGGATCCCTAACAATTGTGCTCTTTCAATCTCCATTCAACACTACCACAACAGCTATGCAAAATCAAAGTTATCTCAATGAAGAGTAGCAGATTCAGCAAGCACCTGATAAAGTCTCTAATGAGAACAATCCACATATTGCTGCCCTCACATACAAATTTGACTTGCCTGAGCAATATTTTCAAGAACACTAGAAAGAATATCCTTCCTGTAGTCAGCAAATTGCCCCAAATCAAAAACTCACATCTGATTAAGAACTTATACTGTACTAGTATCTTAATCGACTTGATGAGATTGGTATCCTATCCCGATATCAAAATCTCAGATATTGCATGAACTTGATCCTCCTTTTATCCCGTATCAACCCCATATTACCTCTACCACAGTAAGCTATATGTAGACATAGCACTTCCTTGAATAGTATTCCAACTACTATATTCAAAGGCAGAAGATACTCAATGTAGAATGAAAACAGTTTCATGATCCCGATAATCTCTTTAACCAGTTTGCAAGGTTTAAAAGAATCAAGGAAGAGAAAGAGATCTTGGATAGAGATATATATAACTTCGATGAGATGGGCTTTTAGATTGGGATTGAAAGAGACCAATGAGTTATAACCTGGAAGTCTGATCATCCACTGTCTCTCATAAGCTCAAGCAATTATGAGTTAGTTACTACAATAGAATGTATCAGCAGATATGATGAGGTCCTACCTCTAATACTTGTTGTTCTTGGAGTCCTCCATATAGAGGACTGGTATACAAAAACCAATATTCCAGATACATTTCTTGTTGGAGTTTCTAATACTAGATACTCTATATAATGACCCAACATACATGAGCTATGGCAGACGGAACCTATACCCATACAGGTAGCCAGGAGGCGAACTGGTAAGAACCGGCAGGCAAGTAAGTACTTGACCTACGGAGACCTGATGGTCCGGGCTCCCAGAATGAACAGAATTGGCTGGTCAACGACTTAGGTACCTGAATACACCTGGGAGTGGTGTCGGCATACTTAGGGACTTCTAAAGGGGCAGTTGCTCAGCTAGGCCAGGTAACTGGAGACAGGCCAGAAATGTCTATCGCCGGCGACGGGATAGACAGGGTAACAGGGAAAAGTTATCTGGTCCGCTAGACAAGGTTACTCTACCCTGGGGCTTGGGTTACCCTGCCCAAAGTCCTGAGTTACCCTACCTTTCAATACGAAGTCTCTCGAAGAGTTCGGGAAAATTGAAGGGAATGTTTGTCACGTGAAGCCATGCATGATACTGGAATCTGGAGTTCCGGGGGATGCTATTGGGCGAGCTACGTAGCTTCGAGGAAGCTGTAAATTGGAGACATTATTTCTATCATACCCCTCCGGCCCCGCCTTAAGGCCCGGACGTCATGGGCAAATGGTTGGGTAGTTGTGTGCAGTCTAGTAAAGAGGAAACTTTGAAGACATGGTTGCAACACCGTGTACGTCGCTGCCGTCCGGTCGACCATAAGCTGTTCGCAGGATATATAAGGGGGCATGAGGTGGAAGGTGGAGTACCTCCTCCAAGTTGTTCGGAGTAAAACGGTCCAAAACTGACGGAGCTAACGGGTGTTAACCGTGGGGGTCCCGAAGGTAGTCCCGGGTGGTGTCGGGGCAACTGGGAGAGTTTTACACCTACCAAGCCCGAAGGTGTCCCCAACGCTATAGGCTCTGAAAGGGAAGTGCAGAGACACTAAAAGCATGATTCCTACCACAGGTAAGGTAGATCCGAGGTAGTAGTCATGGGTAGCGCCCATTGGATCACTCCCAGACTACTGTGCCCTGCGGAAGACACCAGAAGCCCGAGACCTGTAAATAGTAAATAGATAAACCGCTCACGGTAGCTTTTGGAGTCAAGTAGAGATCAACACACATGGGAAGGATGTCATAGATAGTCTAGTTCATGAGGTGCCTTGACGGTTAGCCGCTGGCAAGACACCGATACGCAGAAGTTTTCACTCCGGTGGGCATATTGGAAATGCACCGCAGAAACGATAACCACATAAGGTGAACGCCAACTAGAGTGTGTCGACACATGCATGCCCGAAGGGGGTGCCAGGAGATGTGTCGGACCACCCTTAGCGGGGAACGGTGTGCTCGAATGGTTGGAGTAAACTGATGAGGGAGTTTCTGGCATAAGATAAAACTACCTGAAAGTCTATGCGAGAACTCTCCTACTCCAACAATCAATCCTCTCGAGACCTTAATTGAGTGAAGTATCAGGCTTAACGATATTAAGTTTTACCGTTTTCTTTACTCTTACATTGGTGTGAACTTTTGGCGATAAGTTTGAAGTTGTTCGGTGCGGTCGCAACCTTGGGGTCCATCTTCCTAGGGGTGCCCCCGTTACACTCTAACAATAAGTCTATATTTGACTAGATTGAGTATTTTGATTGATTTTCTACTCTCGATTAAATTAGAGCTTAGAGATTGCTTCTTTTGAATGAACATACTTCTCACTATACCTGTAAGCTTATTACCTTTTATAATGAAAAGAAGATTGTACTTTTTTGTTTACCACTATATTGTACACATCTTTTACAACATTTGGATATGATAGTCTTTCAGCACTACAAGTACTACCACACTGAAGCTTTAGACTCAGCTATGAGAATGGGATACTCAGAATTCCACAAGATTGAATTTTTTACTGCAATTGAGTCTATCTGTACACCTACATTCAAGCCTACTACCATTTATTCTCCATTCAAGAAAACCAGTCTTATTCCATTCAACCCCAATGTTGTTCTTGACCAATTGGTAAATACTCACTATTCCACTCTGCAAGAAACTCAAATGCTCTCACCATAGTCTCCTGATACCATTCAATCCACTCCTCAAACCATCTATTCATTCAAGTACTATGTCGATTCTTTGCAAACACAAATTCAAGAACTCTCTCCTATGTGGACAGTTAGTATTCAGAAATATCTAAAAGGCAGCCTTGCTCAGGTGCAGACTGAGGCACTTGCTCTAGAAGATCTTCAAAACATGAAAGCCACTGAACTTTCATGAGCAGTACGGCAAAAGCGCTCAAGAAGATTGATCCAAAAGAGGGGTATTCTGTATGCCCATGAGGCATGTACTATGATTCATCAGAAGGAGCAGGATAGTGTCGAAAAGGAGCTTCAAACCACACAGCATCTTTTAGATAACACACAGAAAGCAGCAGATAGTAAGGTTAAAAAGTAGTGGAAAGAAATTTCCAAACAGATGAGGAAGGGGGTAAAGGATCGATCTAAGAGACTAAAGCTTCAAAGTCTTCATTATTAGGAAATTGGGCATTTTGTTGTAAACTCTTCTCGTCAGATAAAATAAATCTATTATTGCAATGTGACTATTGTTGAGCTGTGCGGCACTCCAGGGGAGTGCCACCTACTTTGCAGGTCGCTAAGCATCCTTCGAAGGGTGGGAACCTTGACACGGTTACTGGACAGTTAATGCAGCCAGTAACTTGCAACGCGAGACCAACGGGCTAATTTACCACCGGCCGACTCCTCGCATGCCCATCTCACCGCTGATAAACTGCTCAGCCCATCGCGCGATTCCATGGTGCTAGGAGGCGTGGAACGGAGATGTGTAACCCTCCCCCCCCACACCCCGATTTTTTTAATTGGGTTAGTCATATGCAGCCAACTCGTGGACCGTGTTTTCAGGCTTAGGACCATGGTTGCTCCAATATTGGCAACCAAGCCACTTTTGTGACCAGGGTTACACATGTCCCCCGATCGCTTCTGGCGTCATACTCGTGTCTCTGCGCCGGGTATTGGCCCCCCGTTTGGGAAAGCTAGCGCAATGCAGGCCCATCGAATGAGCAAATGAGTCCCAGTTCTTGGCTGCGCCGGATCACCTGATTGGTCACTGCCTGAAGCATTTGCTTAGGGTTGTTCGGTGCCTCGAGACTGCTCGAGTAAATATTTTTGCACTTTTCTGCTCCACGACAGGGGAGGAAAGGAGAGGGGAAAAGTGCTGCTTGCGTTCATCATTGGGTCGGGTAAGGCATGGCAGAAACGTACTTCTTTCAGCTGAATAGGAATCGATATCTTGCATCGCACTTGGAAGAATAGAAAGTCCTTACTGGTATCTTGTATCTTGCCGGTAACCCCCTAGTGCAACAGCACACTCAGCCAAAGTTCAAACAAGCACGCCAGGAAGTGGATATGGACTGGATGTCAAGGAATCTCTAAGCCTACTGGCAGTTGTCTCATACGGCAGGAGAAACGGAAAAGAAAGAAGCCCAGATTCTGATTTTTAGTGGAAACTAGGGATTCAAAGATGGTTCAGGGTATCTCCATGCTTTCTTTTTCCCTCAGGGCTGAAAGCTAGCTGTCACAGAACTCCATCGAGACTGGCCAAAGGAAGAGAGAGGGGAAAATATATGCCATTGCGATCGTAATAGCAGGATTGTGCAGGGTACGGATAGGTACGGTACGCTACGGAATCTTCCGCGCATTCCCCTTCTGCCACGATACTGCACTGCTCGTGCTCGAGTACTCGAGTAATGCCGGTTAGGACATTTATTTTCCTTTTTTCAAAGGGTGGTATCGGATCCCCTACAGGATGTTTTCTAGTTGGATACTTGTAGCTAGGTAAATCGCCCCCATTTTTTGATAACGAGAGAGGCAATAGGGAGGGAACAAGAAGTGTTGTGAGAATATTGAGCTTTAAATTTAGCATGATGTCAAAATCTAACTGATAGGTGATTGCCAATACACCTCTATCTAGCAGCAACAATCTGAAATAGAGATGTTGTTGAACAGCTAGTGGGAAGGTCTATTCTAACCTTGGTGACATCCAATACGTGCATGACAAGTTTAGTGATTTTCAAATCCAAAAAGCTTCGGATCCGCATTCTTTATTGCAAAAAGAAACCCCCTGTTTTTGAAAAAAGAAATAAAAGGACAGCAGGAACCTAACCTAATTTATAAGATACAAGGGTTTATATTGAATTTCTACCAGATAGATATATATATAAATACTTGTTTATAAAATGTTATCTAGACTTTCTTGTTTTTATGTTTGAATATCACTAGATCTTATTTGTCTTTAATCAATATTGTACATATTCCATACTTCTTCTATTATTCAAGTATTCAGTAAAACAATATTACTCTATTTTAATTCCTATCAGAACTATACCTATAATATAGCCAATAGATTTGCTATAAACAAGTCTATCAAAAATATACTCTAAGAATTCTATAAATGAAATTCATAAAAAAAAAATGATACAAAAGATATTAATAATTAGAGTATAAGTTAGTATCAAATTGTTACAAATAAAACTATAGGCTGCTGGCAAGCTTAGAATAAATAGTATTAGTATAATATACAGCAAAAAATAATTATTTCAATCTAATATAATTCTAGTATCCAATTGTTAGCTAATAACTTTTATAATTAGATTCTAAAAATTGTAGAATTTACAATAACAAGGCTCAAAAGTAATAATTAATTTTCTATATATTCTAATATATTTTTCTTTCTTTTTCTTTTTCTTCTCTTAATAGTATAGCTTAATGCCAATTCTATTTACAACTCTTTTAGTAATAGCGTCCATCTGCTCTATAATTATTATACCTTTATTGTATTAAGAAGGAATAGTAATATCCTATACCCAGTTATAAGTTAATTTCTAGTTATAGTTTAGTGTTATAGTGGTTTTAAAAACATAAAAATTTACAACGACTACTTCACAACTGCTTTAAACAAGTTGAATTTTAGAGGCATTACTAGAATTGACTCCATTTTAATATTTATTTAAAAAAAAATATCAAAATAAAACAACTTCTACTAGTATCATACATTCCAAAAAAAAACTGACAAGAGTAGTTTGAACTTTTCTTACTCTTGCCAGTCTAGAAAATAGTCATTTCCTTCACTGGAATAGATATTATCCTGCTAGGATAATGTGCCCAAGATAGATGCAAGACATCAGAGATTAGCGAGACAGCTATAAAATCAAGATAAGATAAGCTCTAATACATGACACAACCAGGAGTGTACCCTGCTCTTGCCTGTGCAATTCCGAAAAACAATATTCATGATGCCAAAAATCAAAGTACGATCAAATTCCATCATGCTGGAATGGGAGGACCAGATAGTCAAGGCTATTCAAGCACTGGTCAATGGGAAATGCTCCTCTCTGAGTGAGGCTACTATCGCATTCAATATTCCGAAGTCGACCCTTGGTCATCGCATGAATGGCTAGCAAAACTAACAGAAAGCGTATGAGCGTGATCAGATCTTGTCACTGGCAGCAGAGAAGGTAATTGGGTGGTGGATTTCCAAGCTTGAGCTTTATAGATTTCCGCCTTGCTTAGATCATATCTGGCAGGTGGCTGAGAGCTTGACGGTTGAGGAGAGAAAGGCCTTAAAGGCACGATATGAGATAAAAGGAAGAAAGAATACGGGATATAGAGCGCTAGGAAGGAATTCGATAACCCAATGTCTTGGTTGGCAACCTGATTTGGCTGCGAAGTTCGTGGTAAGAATGAATGAGCAGCAAGAATATGGGAATAGTTATATGAGAATTAAGGACTCCTGTACCAAGCTGTAACAACCCAGCATACATGAGCTATGGCAGACGGAACCTATACCCATACAGGTAGCCAGGAGGCGAACTGGTAGGAACCGGCAGGCAAGGAAGTACTTGACCTGCGGAGACCCGATGGCCAAGGCTCTGAGAATGAACGGAATTGGCTGGTCAGGGACTTAGGTAACTGGATACACCCGGGAGCGGTGTCAGCGTACTTGGGGACTTCTGAAGGGGCAGTTGCTCAGCTAGGCCGGGTAACTGAAGACAGGGCAGAAATGTCTATCGCCAGCGATGGGATAGATAGGGTAACAGGGAAAAGTTATCTTGTCCACTGGACAAGGTTACCCTACTCGCAGGATCAGGTTACCCTGCCCTGGGGCTTGGGTTACCCTACCCAAAATCCTGAGTTACCCTACCTTTCAATACAAAGTCCCACGGGGAGTTCGGGAAAATTGACTGGAATGTTTCTCACGAGAAGCCATGCATGATACCGGAATCTGGTGTTCTGGGGGATGCTATTGGGCAAGCTACGTAGCTTCGATTAAGCTGTAAATTGGAGACATTATTGCTATCATACCCCTCTGGCCCCACCTTGAGGCCTGTACATCATAGGCAAACGGTTGTGCAGTTGTGTGTAGTCTAGCAAAGAGGAATCTTTGGAGACATGCTTGCAACACCGTATATGTTGCTGCCATCCAGTCGACCGTAAACTGTTCGCAGGATATATAAGGGGGCATAGGATGGAAGGTGGAGTACCTCCTCCAAGTTATTCACGGTAAAATGGACTAAAACTGACGGAGTTAACGGGTGTTAACCGTGGGGGTCCCAAAGGAGTCCCGGGTGGTGTTGGGATGACTGGGAGAGTTTTACACCTACCAAGCCCAAAAGTGTCCCCAATGCTATAGGCTCTGAAAGGGAAGTGCAGAGACACTAAAAGCATGATTCCTACCACAGATAAGGTAGATCCAAGGTGTAACCGGTACGGGTTACTAGGGTTTTATGTTTGGTTTCACAGTATCGGTTGATACTTGTATTGTTTTGTGTGCTATCGTTTGATACACACATTGTTTTATGTTTGGTTTCACAGTATCGGTTGATACTTGTATTTTTGC
>PYWC01000044.1:691352-712661 GCA_003182015.1 Tuber magnatum
TGTTTTATGTTTGGTTTTATAGTATCATTTGATACTTGTATCGTTTCGTGTGCTATCGGTTGATACACACAGTGTTTTGCAATATCGCTCATACTGGAGATAAGCGATACGCTGTATTTAAAGACCGCTGATTCCCGCCATGGAAACAGCAGACTTCGACAGAGAGTATTCTTAAATATACTTGGTTGAACGGTTACTTCTTTGATCTCCTATTACACCCCGTTCGAAGTCTTCTTTAGCAAGCAGCGCTCGTTTCGTGTTGATCACGATGCCATCTGCTCCTATCGTACCGCTACATGACTAGTGTCTCGCCCGAACACGTTACACAAGGTAGTGGTCATGGGTAGCACCCCTTGGATTACTCCCGGACTACCGTGTTATGCAGAAGACACCGGAAGCCCGAGACCCGTATATAGTAAATAGATAAACCGCTCATGGTGGCTTCCGGAGTCAAGTAGAGATCAATGCATATGGGAAGGGTGTCATACAGAGTGCAGTTCATCAGGTGCCTTGACTGTTAGCCACTGGCAAGACACCAATGGGCAGAAGTTTTCACTCCAGTAGGCAAAATGGAAATGCACCGCAGAAACGATAACCGCAAAAGGTGAATGCCAACTAGAGTGTACCAACACATGCATGCCCGAAGGGTGTGCCCGGAGACGTGTCGGACCGCCATTAGCAGAGAAGGGTGTACTCGAACGGTTGTAGTAAACTGATGGGGGAGTTTCTGGCATAAGATAAAACTGCCTAAAAGGCTATGCGAGAACTCTCCTACTCCAACAATCAATCCTCTCGAGACCTTAATTGAGTGAAGCATCAGGCTTAACGATATCAAGTTTTACCGTTTACTTTACTCTTACATCTGTGTGAACTTTTGGTGATAAGTTTAAAGTTGTTTGGTGCAGTTGCAACCTTGGGATCCATCTTCCTAGGGCTGCCCCCGTTACAGTATATCGTTAAGCGAACTCCTCACTTAACTCCTTTCCTGATTAATTGTTTCCGACCTTCAGCACTGACCATGCGTGAATACTGATAACCTTGTCCAGAACAAGTAGCCCAGGGTGGAAAGCGCAATAGCTAGTACCGGACTTTGAACCAGAATAGAATCCAACTCGGATTCAGACCTTGACCTTGACGAGAACTCGGCGAACACATTTCGTCTTTCTGTTTTCACGGATGTCCGTGGTATTCGATGGGACGGTCACCAGTTGCTTCTTGAGGCGGCCCCTATTCAGTTACCTGATGAATGTGTTGATCTTATGATTACAGACCCTCGCACTGCGGTGCTTTCGTTCTTTCAAGATTCCACCCTCGTCCACAACACGCTCCCTGTCCCGCCACAAGGGGCACCATTTAGCGAGTTCTCCCATGAGTTCGTCAAACCTTGTATCGTCCGGGAGGTATCCAAGTCGACTGAGGACGCGAAACGGGAACTGCAGAACTGGAATGCCCAGTAGTAGCAGGTGTTCCGTAAACAGATTACTACGGCAGCGGTGGAATGGATGAAAGTACAGCAGGAGGCATACCTGCGAATGTTAAGAGACCTGAAGGCATTGAAGGAGCAGGCGGTGCCCCCACTCCCACTCGTCCATACGAAGCCTGAGAACTTTGGGATGGAACTGGCTATGCGGGCCAAGGATGCACAGTAGAGGGCGTACCTACGCCCCATGGGTATATGAATGTTGGAAAGCCTGAAGGGTGAAGGCTACAGCTATACCTCCTCCTTCACAAGAGCATCAACAGGCTCTCTGTCTGTCCACTCCTCGATTGCCCGCAGTCGTTGAGGAAGTCCGGCGATTGGACCAACCAATGGGCATCCAGTTAAGAAAAGGGCGTCGAAGCTAAAGGGTACCACGGCACCAGATACACCTGACCCTACTCCTCAGCCGACCCCTGCTCCCATTAACCCTCCTGCAACACCGTCAGTTGCAACTCCTGTACCTCACATCGCTGCGCCAAGACCCACACCTTTATCCATTTCGTTGCATGCTCCTGATACCTTTCCTGCCACAGTCTTCCCGCCAGCAGTATTGGCTACCCCAGGGTTCCGACCACTGTGTGCGGCATCAGCTGGACCTTTCGAACAGGTAAGGCACCAGGAAGAGCGAGTACCCATGGCTCCATCACGAGGGACTCTGATCCCCGGACCTGGAATACCTGCTCGCTCCATTCCTTGGGCACGCGTGATTTCCTCTGCCCCCTCGAAACCAACTCCTCCCTCCATGCTCCCTGCAATCACAAGCGGCAAGTTGGACAGCCAAGACGAATTTTGCCTGTCGGGCTGCAAATCTGAAGAAACCCGTATGGGATGGATTCATTACCACACATATGGGTGCAGGAAGGAACGACGGACCCCCGTAAGGCATCGAAAAAGGCAGAAGGAAGGATATGGACGGCCAACATGTGGGTATTGTGGCTCATGGAGGCACGTTGGCCTCCCGATGCAACCCCTGAGCTGCCCAGAGCTACAGGCATTTCTGCAGAAAACTCAGGTGGCGCCTAACCCAACTCCTGAGAGTGGGCGACACTCTGTTCCACCACCGGCATCAGTACCATCAGGGGCTAACCCCCCCGAGGATGAGAAACAGGATGGCCAGGAGGAATGGTTTGATGGGTATGATAGACCACAGAAGACACCAGGCGGAAACGCCGGGGATGGTGGAGATGGAAATGCACCTCCTGGAGGTGGTGCAACCGGAGTGGGAGGAGATCCAGGGGACTCCAACCATGACAGTTCGGATGATGATGATGCCGATTCTCTCTCTGATTTGACTGCCTTCCTCGGTACTCGTAAGGAAGACTGGAGTACTGAGAAGAAATGACGGTGGGACCGCCGTGCTAAGAAACTACAATGGGAATTTGGGAGCAGATCGACCTCACAGCCATCCTCCAGACAGCGGCAGAAGAAGCCGGAGAAGTTGAGCGGTATTCCGGCATTCAAGGGAAAGGTTACCGAACTTGCAAGCTTCCTAACGTTAGTGGAGGTCAAGTTTGAATACTTTGCAGGGTGCAGGTTGACGGATATGGACAAGGTAAACCTGGTGATCCCCCTCTTAGAAGATACCGCCTGAACATGGCATCTCGGGCTGTACTCACACATCAACAAAGAGGCAGCCAAGTGTCCTGGTGTTCCCGTTAAGAACAATAACCCATTGAGAACGTGGAAAGGATTCCAGGAACGACTGGAACGAAGTTTTGGCGGTGACCAAGCAGAACGAGACCGATCCCTTCTCGAGTAGCGAGACTTGGTGATGAAGCCACATGACTTTGATGAGTACCTGGACAAGATAATTGACTATATGTATAAGCTTAGCTAGACAGATCCAGTACAGGTACGAGACAAGGTACGGTCGGGTATTACCCAGGAAGTTCAGATTGCGTGGGCACTGGAGGAGCCCCACCCAACTGACTTGAATGACTACCTTGATCTTCTGCGGAAAGTTGGCCACACGCTGGAAGACAACACCCACTTCAGTAACCGAGTTACCCATCCTGTCCAACAGTCTCAGCCAGCGGAAAGGAAGGACGATAGGTCATCGACTTCGGGGAGGTTCAAGAAGAAGGAAAAGGGTTTGGGCAGACAGAACCAGAGGCCTGCCAAACCTACTAATTTGAATGCGGGGAAATAGGCAAAGCCGGCGACTTCTGAGTATGCAATGGTGCATAAGGAAATCCCGTCGACTTTGACCAAATGTGGGGGAAAGCACAACCAGTGCACCAAGTGTGCACAAAGTGGTCACTTCTGGAGGAAGTGTACCACCACGTCCCCAGTCATTAGTTCATCCAAACAAGCTTGTGGGTTGAAACGGTCAGCCCCGGTAAGCGAGCCCACCGGGATAGACAAGTGGCTAAAGCGCTTTGAAGTGCCACCACCGCCTTCCTCGGCAAAGATACTTGAAGTCCGCCAGGCATCACCCCAGATCATGGAGGTTGATACTGACGGCTCAGAATAGGTAAGAACCCATTCTGTTTAAGGTGTAACCTTATTAACCCGCAGCCATAGACCCCTGAGTAATAGATGGACATGAGCCACGGAGGTGGCTTCGGAGATCAGTAAGTACCCTTCTAGTGCATAAACGACCCTGATACTGACTACACCCAGGTGGTGGGGGCAGGTAGATGTTGCAGGCCATGCACGGTAGGCTGGGCTATCTCTCCTTTGTTGGGTTTCTGGTTATTTCCTTTGTTCTAGTTATATGTATTTCTTTCAGGATTTCCTTAGCTGGATGGGCCAGTCATAGGACATTATTTCGGTTGAGGCTGGGTGAGGTCCTGCTCAAGGAGATGCTCAACATTGGGGAAGCAAGGCTGCTTCGCTTGGAACCAGTCCGACAGCGGACTTCTACGCACCTGGGGAAAAAATTATTATGTTTAGTACAAGTGGAATTGGTTCAGGCTGGACTTGATCAAATAAACAGTGCTAGTTTCAAGTTTGCCTGAGGAGGGTTTAGTACAGGAAATCATGCTAGCGTGATAGTAAACACCCTAGTTATTGATAAAAGACGAATCCTAATCCCTTAAGGTTTACCGACCCGTTGCGGCGGCTCTAGCGTCGAAAGGCAGGAGACTAAAAGGATTCACTAAGCCAAGATGACTAAGTCACCAAAACAAGTGAAGAGGCAGAAGCGTGACAACTTGCCTCGTCATACCAAGTCTGTCCACCTGCGGGTTAAGTTAGACTGGAAGATGGGAACTAGACAGGTAAGCGCGGAGGCGCTCCTGCTACTCGATAGTGGAGCTACTGAGCTGGTGCTTAGTAGCCGATGGGTTAAGCAGACTCAGGCACCTTGTGTACAACGAAAGGTACAGGTACCAATAAGTGACGCCAGCAGTAATCACATTCCTGGGTCGGGTCTATACTATACCAAGTCATTAGAGATGAGGATCGGTGACCACCACAGTGAGATGCGCTTTGAAGTCGGGGATATGCCCAACACTAAGGTGGATGGGTACCTACCTATGTCTTGGTTGAGAGACCATAACCCCAACACAGATTGGAAGACAGGATCACTAACCTGGCACTCAGATTTCTGCAAGGCTAACTGCCTGGCAAAGCAGGAGTGGTTAGTGTTCATAACTGATGAAGAGTTACTAGCCGAAGACCCTAGTAATGTGTACCTATTGGGAATTGTACAATTCTCCGATGAGGAAGGTGCTGACATCACAGTTAAGCTACTCCCCGAGTATAAGGACTATGGGGACATCTTCAGTCAAGAACAGATTGAGGCACTACCGCAGCACTCGAAGTATGACTATATGATCGAGTTGCAACCTGGAACTCAACCTCTGTTTGAGCCTATCTATCTGTTATCGGAAAAGGAGCTTAAGGCACTCTGGGAATATCTCAATGACATGCTGCGAACAGGAAAGCTACGGCAGTCCAGTTCCTCAGTAGCAGCCCCTATCCTCTTCATGCCAAAACCAGATGGTACATTAAGACTGGTAATAGATTACCCGTTGTGTTCACCAAGTTGGACTTGAAGAATGGCTGCTACCTTCTGAGGATGGTAGAAGGTGAGGAAAGGAAGATGGCCTTCCAGTGCAGATATGGACTGTATGAATACACAGTGATGCCGTTTGGGTTGTGTAATACCCCAGCAACTTTCCAAAGCATGGTAAATGAGGTCTTTCAGGATCTCATAGATAAAGGAGTTATCGCGTACATGGATGACATCCTGATCTACTCAGAAACTATAGAAGAGCACATCGCGATGGTGAGACATGTGATGGAGAAATTGAGGAAAGCTAGACTGTGTGTAAGCATGATGAAGTCCGGTTTCCACCAACGGGAGGTCGAATTCCGCAGATACAAGATCTCTGACATGGGGATCTCTACGTTGTCAGAGAAGGTGCAGACAATCAGGGATTGGGCACCTCCGACATGCGTCGTCGACATTCAAAGCTTTGTGGGCGTTGCCAACTTCTATCGTCAGTTCATAGAGGGTTTTAGCAAGATAGCAAAACCTCTGACAGACTTGACAAAGAAGGGTGTCCGATGGGAATAGACACCTACGTGTGAGCTGGCCTTCAACCATTTGAAGGAGGCATTTATGTTCAAACCTATCCTAGCACATTTTGACCCTGAACGGCCAACACGGCTAGAAACCGATACTAGTGACTTCGCATTAGGAGCCGTCCTCTCCCAGTTTTGTGAAGATGAGTGATGGCATCCAGTTGCCTACTATAGTAGATAGTTTCACCCAGCGGAGATTAATTATGATGTCCATGATAAGGAAATGACTGCCATCATGGCGGCATTCAAGAAAAGGGATCATCTGCTACGCTCAGTAACAGACCAATTGGTGATCTATATAGATCATAAGAATTTGGAGTACTTTAACAGTACCAAGGTCCTTAACCGTAGGCAGCACTGCTGGGCTGAGTTCCTGCAACAGTTTAACTTCAAGGTGGTTTACCGAGAAGGACAGTTGTTTGAGAAGGCAGATCCTTTGTCGCGGCCCTAGGGACTACCGCCCTGAAGGGGGGAGTGATTTTCCGCCACAGTTGTTTTTTCGCCCCGGACAGTGGGTTGGGAGCCAGCAACGGGACATCTTGCAACCACAAGTGTTGCAGGTGTGCCAAGGATTTCGGCTTCAGTCGTCCTTTTGGGATCAACTACGGGTAGCGATAACCGAAGACCAGGAATACTGGAGGATCCTGAAGGCAATGGCTGCCGGTGACAAAGAGGTCGACCGACATTTCACGACGGAAAAGGGCTTACTCCTGTACAAGAACGGGTGGTATGTTCCCAAGGGCCAGAATCTGAAGCAGACAATCATAGAGACTGAGCATGACTCCCAAATCGCGGGGTACTTCGGGACGTACAAAACAATTGGCAGGGTTAGGGCTAACTTCTATTGGCCAAAGATGGACGAGCACATCACTGACTATGTGCGAACACATGATGCGTGCCAAAGAAATAAGTCTATCAGGCACAAGACGTTTGGGCTGCTAGAACCTATTGATGTTTCTATAGGGCCATGGACAGCGATTTCAATGTACTTCATTGTAGCGCTGCCAGAGTCCGAAGGGTATACCAAGATCTGGGTCAAAGTAGACAGATTCTCGAAAATGGCCCATTTCATACCCCTGACCACGGAGGTACCTATCAAGGAACTTGCCTTGATATTCCTGGAGGAAGTTTGGCGCCTTCAGGGACTCCCAGAGTCAATCATCCCCGATCGAGATAGCCGATTCACATCCAAGTTCTGGATGAGTCCAATGCACTTGTTGCGAGTGAAACTAAATGTTTCGACTGCATTCCACCCTGAGACTGATGGGCAAACAGAGAGGGTTAATAAGACATAGGAGAAGTACTTGCATAGTTACTGTTCCTACCAACAAGATGATTGGGTTTCACTGTTACCCCTTGCGGAGTATGCGTACAACACCTCGACATCAGAATCCACTAGGTTGTCACCATTTGAGATCAACTATGGGTTTAACCCAAGGACAAACTGGTCTGGTGTCATGTCTGATACTCAAGGAATACACCCTAGCAGTGAGCTCTTGGTGAAGGAATGGGAAGGAACCTGGGAAGAGATTGGAAAAACGATTCAACGGGCACAAGAAAGGCAACGGAAATGGCACGACCAGAAAAGGTTACCATTACTGGACTATGTTACCTTGGAGGATGTGACCGCTGGGCAGGCAAAGAAAGCGGTCCGCGTGTTGTTAAACCGAAAGAACATCCACACAAAGCGTCCAATGAAGAAGCTGGACCACCAGATGTTTGGCCCTTTTGTGGTCAAATGTCAAGTGGGTAACCAAGCCTGAGAACTCCAACTGCCCATCAGATGGAGCATCCACCCAGTTTTGAATGTTACATTGCACGAGCCCTATTGCGAGGATCTGGCAGCAAGTAGGGTCAAGGAAGTCCCTACCCCAGAACTTGTAGACAACGAGCCCAGTTACGTTATCGAACCTGTTCTGGACAGCCAATGGTACGAAGGAGCGAAGGCGAAGTTTCCGTCGCGCTTCGTCCAGTACCTGGTTTCATGGGAAGGCTATGGGGCTGAGGAGAATTCATGGGAGCCCTGTGAGATGCTAGAAGGGACAGGCTTACAGGCCATTCTGGATTTCCACCAAAGATATCTGTCCAAGCCCGGGGACCATAGGGTCTTGGGGGAATCGAGTCGTGGAAACAAGAGACGATGCTAACAGTCCAGGATGGACCGTAGAGAAGAGGAGAGTGACGTAATGACCCAGCATACGTGGGCTATGGCAGACGGAACCTACACCCATACCGGTAGCCAGGAGGGGAACTGGTAGGAACCGGCAGGCAAGTAAGTACTTTCCCTACGGAGACCCGATGGCTCGGGCTCTGAGAATGAACAGAATTGGCTGGTCAGGGACTTAGGTACCTGGATACACCCGAGAGTGGTGTCAGCGTACTTAGGGACTTCTGAAGGGGCAGTTGCTCAGCTAGGCCGGGTAACTGGAGACAGGGCAGAAATGTCTATTGCCAACGACAGGATAGACAGGGTAACAGGGAAAAGGTATCTTGTCCGCTGGACAAGGTTACCCTACCCTCAGGATCAGGTTACCCTGCTCTGGGGCTTGGGTTACTCTGCCCAAAGTCCTGAGTTACCCTACCTTTCAATACGAAGGCCCTCGGGGAGTTTGGGAAAATTTACTGGAATATTTGTCACTTGAAGCCATGCATGATACTGGAATCTAGGGTTCCGGGGGATGCTATTGGGCGAGCTACGTAGCTTCGATGAAGCTGTAAATTGGAGACATTATTCCTATCATACCCCTCCGGCCCCGCCTTGAGGCCTGGACGTCATGGGCAAACAGTTGTGTAGTTGTGAGCAGTCTAGCAAAGAAAAATCTTTGGAGACATGCTTGCAACACCGTATACGTCGCTGCCATCCAGTCAACCATACGCTGTTCGCAGGATATACAAGGGGGCATCGGGTGGAAGGTGGAGTACCTCCTCCAAGTTATTCAGAGTAAAACGGACCAAAACTGACGGAGTTAACAGGTGTTAACTGTGACGGTCCTGAAGGAGTCCCGGGTGGTGCTGGGGCGACTAGCAGAGTTTTACACCTACCAAGCCCAAAAGTGTCCCCAATGCTATAGGCTCTGAAAGGGAAGTGCAGAGACACTAAAAGCATGATTCCTACCACAGGTAAGGTAGATCCGAGGTAGTGGTCATGGGTAGCGCCCATTGGATCACTCCCAGACCACCGTGTCCTGCGGAAGACACCGGAAGCCTGAGACCCGTGAATGGTATATAGATAAACCGCTCAAGGTAGCCTCCGGAGTCAAGTAGAGATCAATGCATATAGGAAGCGTGTCATAGATAGTCCAGCTCATGAGGAGCCTTGACTGTTAGCCACTATCAAGACACCGATGCGCAGAAGTTTTCACTCCGGTGGGCAAAATAGAAATGCACCGCAGAAACAATAACCACATAAGGTGAACGCCGACTAGAGTGTGTCGACACATGCATGCCCAAAGGCTGTGCCCGGAGATGTGTCGGACCGCCTTTAGCGGAGAAGGGTGTGCTCAAATAGTTGTAGTAAACTGATAGGGGAGTTTCTGGCATAAGATAAAACTACCTGAAAGTCTATGCGGGAACTCTCCTACTCCAACAATCAATCCTCTCGAGACCTTAATTGAGTGAAGCATCAGGCTTAACGATATTAAGTTTCACTGTTTACTTTACTCTTGCATCTGTGTGAACCTTTGGCGACAAGTTTGAAGTTGTTAGGTGGGGTCGCAACCTTGGGATCCATCTTTCTAGGGATGCCCCCATTACACAAGCTAAGAAAACTCCTGGCCAAGCATAACATCAAAGATCATAACATTACCAAAGTTGACGAGAAAGGAATTATTCTAGGTTACTCAGCAAAGATGAAAGTGATCATCCAATATGGAAGAAAAAACCCTTATGTCAAACAGGATGGAAAGTGGAAGATGGTTACTCTGATAGAAGCAGTTTCTGCTAATGGCTTTCTCTTCTCCACTTTCCTAATTACAAAGAGGAAGGTACATACATATAGTTAGTTCCGGAATGTTAAGAAGGAAGATAAGGATATAAGATTTGAAAAATCTACAAAGAGGTCGACAGATAAGGAGCTGGGTTACTACTAGTTGACCGAGATATACCACCCTTGTAGTTTGGAGCATGTATGCCGGCTGGGATGTGGACAGGACAAGTGGCTACGTATTCTCGATGGCCATTCTTCACATGTCAACCTCCAATTTAGCCACTTTTGTAATAGGAATAATATTATCTGTTATTGCTTACTGGCTCACTCGACACATCTACTGCAGCTATTAGATGTCTGATTGTTTGCACCTCTTCCGAAGCATTACAGTAAAGCTGTCGAAGTCTATCATAATACAACAAATATTGGCATCAGCCATTGCAATTTTCTTCCCACTTATAAGGAAGCATGGACGAATACCTGTACTGAGCAAAATATTAGGAGTGCCTTTCGAAAGATTGGCATCGTCCCCTCTCTACCCCACATAGTATTACCAAAGAAAGACCACACATATCCTCCTACAACCCACCTGGCAAGCTTCTTTCCACTTAATATAACACCATATACTAAGTGTCAACTCCACTGGCAAACTAACCAGGCACTTAGTTTTGTTAAAACAGTAAGCCCTGGTCAAATATGTGACCTTATTCTTCGCTTTTCGTATACGGCCAAATATAACCTGACTGCAACTGATATTCCTACTATAGAGATACAGAAGCTGCAAGCTGAGATAAAGATTATGAAAGATGTCAAAAGGGATCACCGGATCATCAGCCAGGCAAGAGTGATCACTAGAGCTAAAGCTTTGGAAGCTATGAGAAAAGCCAATATGAAGAAAAAGGCTTCAGCAAAAACATCTAGGAGTAAGCCTACAACACCACACCATACTTCCCAACAGCATTTCACCCCTAGTACATCTTCTACTATCCATGTTACACCATTCACCCCCCGCTAAGTACACTTCAACCTCTCAACCACAAGTGCTCAACCATCCTCTCTTCCCAGGCCCTTACATTATTCTAAAAAGCCTACAGAATGGGACTCAGACACCTCCAGCACAGATGGCAGTATTGCTAATAGTTCCCAAAGCGATATGGAGGAGAGCAGCTACTCTGAGCATGCTTCGGCTGCCTCAACACGAGATCTATACCCGATATCTGAATGGCTTCATCAAATGAGCCTTTGTACCCATCGGCGGTACATCCTCCATCTCCATTGCAACTCCGGTCCTTGAAATTTGTTTCCTAATCGGGAATGACTCAACACCAGGGAACTATCATCACAATTACGGGTCTCGCACCTCCAACCTGGGGGGTGCTAGGCTACTCCTTTTCCTCTCTCACTTGGCCAGGTGTTAACTATAGCCCCTGCTACCCTTCCCCCAGAGTTAATTCTCTTGGGGATGCTCCCTTCTGGTTGGGGCCGCCTCACGGTAGTCTCCCTTCTATACTTCCCCGCTTTCCCCTAGGCCTCGCTTAATGGCCTGCTCACGGTCAGCAGGCTAGTCAGTGGTGTGGGTGTCAGATTCGTGCTATCAGACGTCCTCTGCTTGGGCATGAGGTCTGTGACCGCTTGTTGTTCCCAGAGTCCCATACTTCTCGCTTGCTGCCTTGTTTTTCTTCTCCTTCTGGGTCGGCTGGCATCCTACTGCCACCGCTTCACTTCTACCATGGGTACACGTTCTTCGTAATCGTGGCCCCTCCCGCCCTGGGCCCCGGCCTGGGGTTTCTTTACAAGCTTGGGCTCTGGTATCGCGAGTGTCATCCCCCTCCTCATCATTTCGCTTAGGTTTGGCATACCCCGCCTTGTCCCCCCTCCACTTACCTCGGCCGTCCCCCCGGCTTACTTCACCTTTGGGCGATCAACTAGGCCTAATGGCCAGGGCCCTTCCATAGGTCCAAATGCGGAATTGTGGGTTCCGCACCCGCCCGGTAGGGCACTTTCTGTGGGTAATTTTACCTTTTTTTGAGATATCACCAGTGGGGTTTTTTGTAGCTTCCTGCTCTTCCTGTTGTTTGGGTTTCCTTAGTTTGTCTTGTGGCTGGCTGGGAGTCTGGGTGGTGGGGAGGGATCATGCAGTTGGTCCCAGACCAGTGGGACTTGAGGCGATTTTTCCCCTGGGGCGAGAGGGGTGTTTTATAACATCAAAGATCATAACATTACCAAAGTTGACGNGTAACCTTATTTTCGCTTTTTTGTTTTTTTCTTTTCGTTCGTTCTGGGTTTCCTTTCTTTCTTATTCTGCTGTTTACTACTTCCTGATATGGTATGCTTCCCCCCTGGCCCTGTTCACGCATTGAAATTCATGACTTTTTCCTCTTGTAATCTATGTATCTCTTATCGTGATAGCACGGATATTTACGCACAGACAGTGTCTCGCTTCCCCCTGATGTCTCGCTTCTAGCTTGGGAACGTTAGTAGTTTTACCGCTCCTGGGTCGCGTCCATGATTCCGGAATTTGGGTTAGTCGAGCCGGGCAGACACCATACCCGGGTAGCCCAGTATGCCCATGAAGTAGGCTGCAGTCCCATCGGGAGAAATCCAGGTAGGTGGTTTCCCCCAGGAGTTATCTAACCTCTCTAGCAGACCCTTAACCTAAACGGTCAGCAAAGTATTCCCATCCGAGGCTTGAAACAACCTTTACGCAACAATTTCCAGTCGAAGTGCTTTGGTCTTTGTAATGCGTTTCTTGCAGACCAATCTGGCAGGTCTACTGGAACTCTAGTGCTCGGAAAAGGCATTTTCGACCACCTGTCCTTAATACCTCTAATTCAGGAGACAGGAAGTCCCCACTAGTAATGTCCAGTCATTTCCAGCCCTTTTCCCTCCATTGCTTCCATATTTTCATTAGAGCTCTGCGCCGTTTTCCCCGCCACTGGACTATTCGCTCACAAAAGCAATTTTTTTCCTTCCCATTTTCATTCCGGGCTTCCTCAACCCTCGTATAAATACGGGCAGAGGTCCCCACCAAAAACATGAGAGTTCTTGCCTTTCACTCCGTATTAGACCCTCTCCCACAAGAATTTCGCTCGACGAACGTGTTTGAAGAAACAGAAATGATTTCCCCCGAAACTCCAGAGTTCCTTCACGACGATTCTACCGACCTTTCTCCTTTGCCATCCCACCTTACACACCACCCTCTAGAGACAGTAACAATCGTCTCGGACGATAAGTCCTACATCCTCCGTGCCTCACCTAACTATAAGTGTAGTTCACTTTATACTCACAAAGTCGAACAGTAACAAAAGTCCAGGTGAATCTGAGAACCGTTACGGATACTCAGTCATGATCAATAATGTTCTGGGAGCGTTCTGGCATTCTTCAGACCCTATTATAAAAGCGAATTGAGGCCCCGAACCAGCGCTGACAAGCGGCCAGTCAAGCCAGGCCGAGCTTGCCTGGGTTTCTTGGAGCAATGCCCGGTCAGGCTGTGGGCTGAAGTCAGACTTCTGGGGCTCATCTGACCCGGCATGACAGGGCGCCAGATTTCTGCAGGCTTCCGAGTGATCGATCATGATTACTACAATTTGGGTAAACCCCCGGACTTGATATATCGACACGGATTGAACGAGCACTAGTGTATGCGCCAACAATATCCGCACCTACGTAACTATATTGGCGCGGTAATACGATATATTATCTTCGCGGCTATTGCTTATGACCGTGGGAGTCAAAGACCTCGGGCCCAGCCCTTAGTGCGTTCCAGAGTGGACCACACACGTATATTCTTGCCCCAATAATTGCATCCAACCCAATAATCACATCCGAAGGAGAAGCAACAGCTTATGATGCGGAATCATCAGGATGAAGAGTTCTTGGAGAGCCATAAGGTTGGGAATAGGACAAAAGGAAGGGAAAGTGGTAGGAAATTTCCCAGCAACCACACCACCCCCAACGCTTTAAAGCTATCGGGATGTTTCCGACTTCCCTTCGTGTGTCCGTACGTGAACTAACTGAAGGCATCTATGGGCTTTCGAAGATATTTGCGTCCATCCGAAGTTATCTGTAGGTATTTGAAGATATTTGATCGCGCCCGAAGATACCCAGAGATATCCGCTAGCATCCGATGCCATCTGCTGCCCATTGACGAAATGTGCACTAACCACACGGCACATAAAGAAAGCGGGCCTGCACCAGGCCTACAGGCCCAGGTCAGCCCCACTTTAGCTCAGCCTAGCTGGATTGTAGATCTGTAGGCTATATCTGCAGGCAGGCGTGGCCGGCTGCAAACCTGTATGTGCAATGCTAATGAAAAGGCTGTGTGTTTTGGGCCAAATAGAGGTCTTGCTTGGGCCAGGCTGGGTGGGCATGCTGTTGTAGGCAGGCCCGGCGAAAGGCTTGCACCAAGAGCGCCTGAATGTATCTGTTGGGCCCATATAGGTTAACTTCCTCCAGTCCAAACAGTAGTTTGTTTCATCCCCCCTCCTACTAGAAGTCCACCAGAGTAGTGCCCAGCCCTCTTGGACAGACTTGCCAGGTGTGATGCACTCACATTCCAAGAGTAACTTCAATAACCCCCATACCCATTCCTAGAAACCACTATAAGCAGAATACCACTTACACAACCCCACCTGACGTCACAACCTCCCGCCTTTATCAACCTAGCCGCAGGCTCAACAATCCCGAAAGATGATGCGCAGATAGGCTATGTAGACCAGGAAACAAGGGAGAAACTTTCAGCTTTTTTGCAACGATAGGGGCATCACAGATGTTCCCAAAGGCTTTCAGTAGGTATGCGGTCCTCGTACTAGCTGAAGAGCTTCAGTGCAAGTGGTTTTGGGCAGTTCGAGAGTTCCATGTTTGCATGGGTTCCCCAATGCACCGAAGAATATTCAAGAAAGTGTTCCTTGGAGGTCCACAAAGGTATTGCCAGAAAGGCCATTGACCCGCCGCGAACTTGGATAGTTTAAGCATACTTCCATAATTATAGGGGAGCTCCAGTAAAGAAGTCAGAGCAAGTGTAAAGGCACTCTTTGAGAGTGAAACGACGAAATCAGACAGCCAACGCCCCCCATCCACGGCGACAAGTCCTTGGAAAGAGCCCAGAAAGGCCCGTGCTGAAGGGACATTGTCAATTTAAAGATCGGTGGATCTAATTTGGGCCGCCAGGGCGTAACACTGTCCGCCCATCTGCAACGGCCGCTCTGGATGGGAGATCCGTACCAGAATGGCAATCCCCAGCCTTATTCCCCCCCTGCGCCTTTGTCCGTTCCAGCGTTTCATTGTACGCACCCCCCAGGACCAAACCATTATGTTGCTCTAAGCTTCTCTCGCCTCCAGTAGGTACTCTTCTCCCTTGGCACTCCATCGATATTCAGAGAAATCAGGAGGAAATTATATAAACCTATCAGAAAACCACATATAAACCAGGCTAGATTCCGTCGATGTTGCTCCTCCTGCGTATACTGTTGAACTACTTTCAGAAAATCCCCGAGTACACATGCGCCCAGACTGCTACCCATCGCGTCGGGAGTTGAGGTCTTATCCAGTCTCGTGTGGAAGCATCTTAAGATTTCGTTCTTGCTAGACTTGAGAGGTACAAACTCCACCCTTCCGGAGGGATCCATTTTATCTTAACCTCGCCCCAGACATACAATCTCCGGTCGGAAACATCCGGGCACCTGGGGGCCTCTGGGGAACCTGTCGTATGGAAACAAACAGCTAGAGCCAATACTCTACCGCACATTTGTCCAGAGAATCAAGGCATACAAACGCGAGTTGTAAGGGCGAGATCGTCTGTAACTCTCCCAAAGCTTCGGGGAGTCGCAGTACCCGGACACCAATAACCTTTCGCTAATCTCGGAAAGTCTGCGTTATTTCTTTTACGGAATCTCTTCCGATCCACAAACAAGCCGTTCCCGCAAAGTACCTAGGATCCTTCGTCGGATCTTGCTCCACCTGGACGACAAAATCGAAGTAAAAGCAGCCAGCAGCTGCATCTCGTCCTCTGGCTTGATTGCACTAAGCGTCTATTACCAGAAAAATAACGCAGCTCTCTGCCTTAGTTGCCCCTTTTTTGCTCAAGAGCCGCTAATCTCACGGTATGTACTTGTAGATCCGCCGACCCCCCCCCGAGAGGTGGGATTTGGACAATACTGTCTTCGCAGACAGTATCGCACTTCGATACCCACCGGTCCGCGGGAGCCAGTTTCCGGTGGGTTCGAATATCTTGATGCCGCTTCCGGGGTCTAGTGGGGATAACCAGGCAAGAGCCTCAGGCCTGTCATCGGAAGCAGTAAAATAACCCGATAGTTTCGACACAACTAAGGAGTTAGTAGATTATTACCGCTAAAAACTCGACACATACCCCGCTCTTTTCCTCTCTCCGGAATGATGCAGAGGATGCCGTAGTCATAAATAGGGTGTTGAACGGAAGTGGTGGATGGAACTTCGTTGTATCTCACAGGGGTGAGCGAGCCGTTTAAATACAGGAGCAAACACAGTGTGAGATCACAATCTCCTCTGACCCTTAGGTCTACAAACCCTCGACATCACCGTCCTCCATCTCCACAATATCATCAGGGTTGCTGCCCGTACACACACAACACTCAACACTCAACATAGGGTCAGTTGATGGGATTCCCTTGTAGCAACCTCAGGGCAACCGATCTGTTCACCCCACGTTGTGAAACCTTTATTTCCGTCCGAGTGATTCCCCCTACCAGACCAGCCGATCGCGCGAAGGACCCGAGCAGCAGTAACCAGCGATCAATGAACAATTATAAATTGGTACTTCCTACGGTATGCGGCCTGCTCGGGGGTGGTGATAAATATAAAGACTATCTCCCACCTGACCTTGCACGAAGTTCTATCAAGGCAAGTATCACGTCCTATAATTGTCGACTCTACTGAGCCCTATTGTAAGCTGCAGCTCTCACCGCTCTGCCACCCGAGCAGAATGTTTGCGCAAGACCTAAGAGTGCCTTCCAAAGGACAAAATAGAACCGGTCCCCAAAGGTTGGCTAAATCGTCGATCACGAAGTCCCAACGCCATCAGAGCCTCTACCCAGCCCCGAAGCCCAACGGGCTAATCTTCTACCGGTGTTTAGTCCGCAGCCTATGATACTTGAATTCTAGCTATGTAATTACCAATGTCCAGCATAATCTCCCGAGATATCCATCCCCGCACTCCACTCGAGCCCGTTGGTCGGACCACCGGAAGGATTCTAAACAGAATATCCAAATTTGCATCGTGGGGACAACAGACTCTTCCTCAATACACACCTCTCTCAACACCCTCCAATATATCATACCCAGATTCCGATGATAGCTTGTGACCTAGAAAATGGATTCATTCCCACCCGAATTGGTTATGGCTCTTCAACCAGAAAGCACGGGACCCCGTGTTCCCGAACACTACAACGAACTTCCAAATGACCGGCAAGACCATTGCTAGGCAGAAAAACCAGCACCAAGCCAACCTATCCCCCAACAAAATCCCTCAGGACCTTGTCCGTTTCCCGAATACCAGTTTCCTTTTCCCTTCACTCCGCAACCACTCACGCTCGCAGTAATGTACCGGGTACTAATGAAATCGGTCAGGCTTCGGGCAATGAGCGGTTCGCTAGGTGGTGTTCAATACCGTACCAACAACCTGAAGACTCGGGTACCGTATGGACGTGGGTGACCGGACAGCCAGGGATTAGAGGTATCAAAGCTTCTTGCCTGTCTGACAAATTCCCATGCCAAGTTCATCCTTTCATTTCCTATGGTGATAGTAGGCTCAGGCCTCTCTAATCCCTGGCTGCCCGGCCTCCCACGCCCATACCCGAGCACTCCGAGTACGGTACCGGTACTCTCGCTATGTCCGGCAGAAAAGAGATAGCACCTCAGGCCGAAAGAGGATCAAGAGAGGTGATGACGTCAGCATAAAATGGAGTCTCCGTCGGTACAAAACCGGTACCTTATCGTGTTCAAAACTCCAGGAAAGCCTTCTCATCATGGCCCCTAAACAGCGCGTGTTTCCGCTCCATTCGTGTTATCACTATCTCCTCATTCCTCTCAAGGAGTCCTCTAGAGGTGGCGTTTTGTCCCACTCGTCTCGCCTTTACAAGTAATGACTAGCATCTTCTCCTTCAGATGATGCCTTCTCTACCGTACCGCCCCACTCTTCCTCTCGGTCCATCAGTCTCGGAGGCAAAACGAGAAGGACTGTGGGCGATAGTCCGTCCTTTTTTCTTGGACGCCCGGACGCCTTACACCCCAACAAGCCAAGGACTGGACGGACTATGGGCCCGGGAGCCATGAATGATACGGTAAACTCCGAAAATTAGCCCCTGTTCCGCGGTCCTCTACTACGCAACTAAAATATCCTCTCACGGTTGCATGGCGCTTTATTTATCCATCACTCGGAATGTGCATTCCGATCGTAAACCCACTTAACTCGGGCATCCCATATATTGCTCCTATTAATGAATACTTTACCACCCCCCTAGTCCATCATGTGCTGTGTCCAAAAGATCTTGCTTAGGAAAACAACGAGATCTAGAGAAGAGCATCCTTCCTTTAATTGGTAACAAATTACCAGAGTTTCAAATTGAGACCATATCCCACCGACCGCTTTGACGCAGCGACGGACTTTGGAGTACCGGTATGGAGGTATGATCACAACCCCAGTAGTAATGCTTTCTCGGACCGCGGAATGCTCCTGAACTCATCATTATTTGAGGCAGATAAAACCCGAAGATTTATCCCCGATAGAAGGCACATTCATAAACTTAAACTTAGATTCCTACCCAGCTTACTCATGTCTCTGTTCAGCTCTCGGAATACCGGTAGATCTAAGCCGAGCTGAAATCACGAAACATCACTCATGCCGTCCCAACCATCCTACGATATACCCTCCCAGCCGTCCATAACCCGCAGTCCTACCCCATCCCTTAATGCTATTGTCTCACTCCGTATGACTCATCGCGCGGGGCAAAGACGGCTGTCCTGGGATATCACAGCTCCGCACGAGCTGCTCACGGTTGAAGCCGTCGACTCCTGTCCATGGCCCCTGGTAGCCCCCACAGCAAGCCCCAGACCGTTGAAAGACCGCTCATAGTAGACCATATACGAGTAACTAATGTGGCAATTATGCAACCTTGTCAGTCGATGTAACCTCCCCTCACCATTGAAGTACCCACAACAAAAATGAGCGCGCACCATGGCCCAGTGAGCAAAGTCTAAAAACCTGGACGTCTTAGGATCAATAAGGGCCCAATCCACGCTCAAGTTCCCCCCCAAGCGATTCTATCATACACAATCCTGGCGAGGCTCGATCGCAAGAGAGGGGGAGGAGTTCAAGCGTCACTGGCTATGATTCTGATTCTCGGGTGAACTCCTGGGTGGTTACCGAATCCTAACCCAGACACCAATGTGGCAGGTGGCGGTACCGCAGGCAGGGATTCCAAGGGTTGCTGCGGCACGATGCCATGCGCGATAAACACCTTGCTGGTATGTCCTGCCGTTTCTGCACCGCACTTGTAAGCTTTTTAATCCCCGATGGCTAAAGCGTGCCTGAGGTTGGGGTGAGTCCGGAAGAGCGAATCCCTCGTTCAAACTTCAAAAGATGATAAAGAACTTATATGAGGCGCTTGTTTCCCCCCTTCCCCCCTCCTGCTACCTTGTGTAAGATATCCAGAGGTCAAGTTTGGTATCATGATATATCACTCGAGGAAAACAATTCTGAGGTGGGATTTGGGTCTAGCTTTAATAAGTGGGGGTATGATATTGGTTTAGTCTGCCAGCCTGGATAACAACAACAGAGAAAACGAGATGGGGAAACAACGATATAAGCGACAACCGCAACCCAAGCTCTCTAGGATGCCGATTTCCCATTTCACTGGAGCAAAGGTTTCCTGTTCATTAACATCAGTCCAGGAATCCTCACTGGATTCGTAATTCAAGAAAGGCCGAAATGACCCAGATTACCCAACCCACTTCAACCACTCTCGTTCCAAAGAGAAGAGAATTTAAAACCCCACAACATACCTAGAGCCGGCCCTGGAAATGCATTTGATACATTAATCCATCATCTTCATATTAGACCCCCTAAAATCCCCGCCGACCTCCCCATTGATTTCCCGATCCCCTGCACATTCCACCACGATACTAGAGAGCCTAGAATATCCCTTGGAACCCTGGGTAAGGCCACTACCACCCTCACGAACCGACCACCCAATACCTCTCCATAACCCCCCCCCCTTCCACCTCAACCCCGCCATAGCAAAAACCTCCTCCCGCTTATTCTTCTCAAATCTTTCGAGGGTGCGGAGGCCCCGCTGAATAGCGGGTATTCCCTGCGTGGCACTGTTGGCAGTCGTTGTGCCCCGCAGCGCGTTCGTGCTGCTCGGTTTTGCGAAATATGTGCTTGTGTTGGAGGCTTTTGAGCAGAGGATTTGGATGGTTGTGTGGGCGTGGGGTTTTGGATGGGTGTTGGGGTTTATCACTTGAAGGCTTTCCTTTTTCTTGTTTCCCTTTTTTTTTTAGGGTTTTTGATGTTGATATGGGGTTTTGACTGGGTGAACCCGGGATATCGTGATTGATATATAGTCGATAGAGATGTGTTCTAGTTGGTTGCTTCGGTCTTATGGTTTTGCTGGAGGTTTACTGTGATGTTGAGAATCGACGGTCTTGGGTGGTGGTGGGTTATCGAGTAAACATTTGATATCACATAGCTTGGTTGAGTTGATTCTTCAGTATCTTATGTCGGCAGTCCAAGACGAGCCATATTCTGCAATGAAGACTTTACTGGTGGGAATCCATTTACTATCATGTGTTGGGAGCCTGTTAAAGCGTAGCTCAGACATTCAATACTATTGTATTACTAGTCTCATGAATGGGGTTGCCTGTCATCGCTGCACAAAGTGGACATCCATCGTCGTCATCATCATATAATACTCACTTCTGTAAGAGCCAATATGTAGGTATGATGCCTCCATGGCCTCTCCTGAACAGACCACCGTCAAGGAACTTCTCCCATTTCACATCCAACTTGAATCTTGTCACTTCAGACTTACTCACAAACGATCACTCTCTTACCGCCAAGCCAACATACCCCTGCTCCTAATAATAAATTGTGAAACCGGTAACTTAAAACCCCCACAAACGCACAACCACATCATGCATTAATACGAGCACACGAACGTCGAGCTGTTCAACAAAGGGTCCAAACACGCTTCAAAGGACTCTAACACAATCGAGCCCATCAGAGCCACCCATCATCAAAACGTTCCAATTAACATCCGACCAAATGGGGAATCCCGTGCGGGCACAAGAGCGGCCGGTGACCAGGTGTAACATTTATCACGGTATTTGCCCCCCCCCC
>PYWC01000044.1:775884-790797 GCA_003182015.1 Tuber magnatum
CCCCCCCCCCCGCCGCCGCCGCCCCATTTCCCATTGATTTTTTCAAAAAAAAAAAAAACAGAGGATAAAAATACACTATACTTCTACTAGCCTATTATCACCGAGCAGCTCTCCCGATCTCCAATGGTTATATCATACAAGAGTTGTTACATTTCGTGCATTTCTCACCTGTCCCGCCCGTTCGATTTAAATCACTCATAGGTTTTGGGTTCACCGCCCGTCACACAGTCTCACCATCGCATCGATCTATCTATCCATCCATCCATCTATCGGGATCGGGTATACGGTGCAAATATGCGATTTAACATAATAACAAGTTGGATGTCTGTCACGTTTTTTGCTTGTTTGCTTGCTTGCTTGCTTGCACCTTGTTGGTCACTGTGCTGTACCGTTGATTCGTGTCTGCATTTCTGGATTTTATCAACTTACTGGTGGTGGTTTCGTTTTGGATGATACTTTGTTACTGTTACTGTTACAGTTGTACAGTGTTGTACTATACACACGTACGAATACAGGTCAATACCTTTCATGCGTATCGTGCGGTGCTGTACCCCGTTTTTATTTATGGGGCATCTGTTTCAATGTTTCGGGGGTGGTGGGCGGTCCAAACATACCATGGAACGTGGGACGAAACGAACGAACGGGGGGAGGGGGGGGGATGGAACTCTGGTGTGCGACACCTTTGAGGGGGTTCGAAGGGGTTTCATCCATTCGCTAATCCAACTTAGGTATGATAGGAGGTTTGGCCTGAATAAAACTTACCAGTGCCCTATGTTTGGGAAAATTTTGGTGGATTTTGATCGGGCCCTGGCAACTCCTTCTGGGATTCAAAATTGGATGCCTCTGGAGGGATTATTTCCTCCATCTGCTCAAAAGTGAAGGTCGTAGTCATAATTTTTTGGGAGCTGAACCATGGAGTTCTCCGATTCCGTGCCGGCGCAAGGGCTAACACCTGGAAATAGTTGTTATGAGTGTTGATAGGTTTCTTGTCGAGGCGGCCTTTTTTGGTTACCAACTAGGTGTCCCTCGCCTTACGGAACGACCGGCCGGTCAGGCGGGTGAGAATTCGTGAACCAGCCAACCGACCGCGCGAGTCAACTCTGCTTGTGGTTTTGGGCTTGCATATCTGTGCGGCATTTAGCTGGCTAGGGCAGCTTCGGTTTGGTCACAGTAGTTAGCGCATCATATTGTACAGCACTAGCACCGTACCCGTACTCTACCAGCACTCCAGTACAGTACTTGTACCTGTACTAGGCCTGGTACCGGTAGTACAAGTACGGAATCGTATATTTGTGGCGTTTATCGTCCCCTGCGATCCCAGAGCACTTTGTTATACGAGTACACGTATAGTGCCGGTATCATAACTCAACTGCAGTTCGGAAGTATGATAGAGCGAACTTTTAAGTAGGGCAGGCCATACCGGTGCTATTTTGGCTCGGCAAGCACGGCGAGGGGGCCCTCACATGTGATTTGTTCAACCGGTATCGGTTGTTGTGGGGGTTATCTCTTCGTCTCCCCCGACCGACCCTTCACCCCAATGATCAGATTGCGGGTTTCCGACATGATAACGCGTTTTGTTGGTGTTATTAGACGTATCGTGCTGAAACGTGGTTGGTCGGGTTTGAGACCCGCCCTGCGAACCCAGATTTCTCGATCCCACACCCCCCTTTGCGGCTTACCAAATGCGAGGGGTGCTTGCCGACCCCGAATAAGGNGGAAAAAGAAAAAGAAAAGAAGAAAAAGGAAAGAAAAAAAGGGGAGAAGGGAGGGGCTGAGACAAGCCCTGTTAGGATTAATAAAAATATTGCATGTGACTCATTTTGTAGGAAGGGTATATAAACTAGAGGGTTTCCCACACCCACACCTGCTATTTGTTTTATTCTGTTTTTGTTTTTAAACTGAGTTGAGTGGACAAAATAAAGGTGTGTGTGTGTGTAAGGGAGAGAGGAAAAAGAGTGGAGTTTGAACACCCTTTTTTGGTCTCTTGCTTCCCAGATTGCCACTAAATTGGTAGTTTTGTGATGCATGCAGGTGGCTGCTGCTTTTCTTTTCTTTTCTTTCTTTTCTTTTTCTTTTTTCCTGCCAGCTGCTGCACTAGGAAAATCCATCTCAAGGGTCGACCAGTAAGAGGCCAGAGGTTAAAGAGGACTCCTTGGATGTGGCAATAAGGGGATAGAATTACCCCTCAGTTCAAGAGACAGCGAGATACTATCAGGAGACACAAACGCATTGGTCAGTGACTGCGGAAAGGGATAGAAGGAAAAAGAAAGGAGGAGAAAGAGTGGGCGCGAGCGATAACGCTGCAGACCGTTCTGAACGGCTTTTGCTTATTCAAGAGGAGCCACGATCTCCCATTCGATCCGCTCTACCCATTCACACGAGCTCTTATTAGCTTATCATCTTCCTCGATTGCCACGTCAACCCGGTACCGGCAGTTCGGTATTTCTCCGTGCTAAAAAGAAAAGAGGAACAGCATTTTAAGCGAGCCGAATCCCTCCCCTGCCTTTTTTTTTTTTTCTTCCCTTCTTCATTCCTCGTTGTGTGCAGAAATAATTTGTTGGACTACTGCCTACCCTATTCGAGTTTGAATTGGGCAGGTTTGCCCGGAGGGAATTTCTGGAGGAGAGAAAAGTGCAGGAGAGCAAACCGAGTCACGCTTTCGAATTCGAAGGATTCCTCCGCAAGTGATAATACCGGCATGGAGGGTAACCCCGTGGCTGGAGGGGGTACTGGAATAAGCGTTTCGGGGAGGAGGTCGAACACGAGGAGGGGCTCCGATCGCCTGGAACGCCCGAGCGTGTCGTGAGTAAACCCAGTTTCTCACCCATTCGTTTGCTCTCTCTCCAAGACTCGCAATGCTCACGCGAAACGCGACAGACTCGAGATGAATAAGGTGAATAATACCGCCCAAACTTTTATAGGTGGAAGGACAAAGGGCTGGATGAATGCGGGTGGTTCTGATGCCGGGATTTCCGTGAGATCCCCGGCCCGAACTCCATGGTCGGTACCAGGCTCACGGGTGAACAAACAGCTGAGCAGAGCTTCGTCGATAGATACTGGTAGTGTTGGCGCCGTTCACCACGTTGGTCGGTCAATACCACTTCTTGCCACTGTGGGGCCTGGTGAAGCTTCACCTCCTCCCACTGCTTCAAACTCCCCGGCCTTACTCAGTTCTGAATTGCCCCCTGGACCAACACGGTCTTTACACAGCGTTGAAGCTGTTTTACCGTCACCTGCCCCCAGCGACACCCAATCTGTTACGGATAAGAGGGATGCAGAGGATATTAATGTGGCCGCTGTAGCTGCCCGGAGCACCCCATCGGGTTCTCCTATGCCTTTGGCTATTGAGCGCCAAGGTCAATGTGCCGAAGCAACAGGAACGGGGGTTTCATCCCAAGGACCTGGAGTGACAAGACCGAACGAGTCGTTGAGCCACCAGGAACAGCAACAAACAGAACGACCAGGAGTGCCGCGATCTGTTTCTGATGGCCAGTTAGCCGGAACAAAGAGAACTTCGCCATCGGGCGGTTTAGATTCTGAACAAGCCCAAAAGCGATTGAGACATCACACTGCCCTCCCTTCGCAGTCATTTCCGGATAACCCGCGGCCTGTCTCAACATCTACGCAGACACCGGGTCCCGTGATGGCTGAGCAAACGCAGTGGGCACCGGTCCCCGCTCGGAATTACGTGCAGTCTAATATGCCATCACCCCGACTTCCCCAATCGCTTACCCCGACGGTTCCTTCGGCCGGGCCAACCGTGGCCCAAAGCCATATCCCTGTGGCGCCGCACCCGGCGAGCCATGGCGGCAACCCTTCGCTTCCCCTCACATATTCTGCGTCTTGGGGTGCCAATGTGAACTCTCCTAGAACAGAACTCACCGTGGTTCCTCCGTCCCATGCGGGATCTCCGGGCTTCGTGCCACTCAACTCACCCATACAAACTGCATACTTTCCCACTGTTAGCCAGGGGGATCTTTCTCAGTACCAGGCTGCATTGTCAGCGCAAACCCAGTTGCAAACTACAAACCGAGCACAGCCGACACAACCAACGCAGCTGCAGCCAACAGTGGGGGGTGTGCCCCAGCTTGGGCTGCTGCTCCCTAATTATGATTCATACATCCAGAGAGAAGGTGGCTCAGGATGCCAGAAACTTAATACTGCGGAGTGTTTTCGGTTCCGTATTTTGCGGGAAGCCATTGTTGCCAATGATTGGTTCTTTGCTGTGTTGCACCAGTTGTATACACTCGCTTTGGTCAATGAGCAGATGCTGGCGAACTATACCAAGGTGACCGCAAACATGCCGGGAATTGCACTTATGTCTGAGATATTGCACGACGGTGTCAAGCCTCGGCAGAAATACCTCGCTTACCTTTCCACGATGCCAGTTCCGTTGCCGGATGCATTGAAGCAATTATCTTACTACCATAAATATGTAGGATACGTCGCGAGGTTTATGGCTGATGGATACAAGGTCCGCAGATTTGCAATCCTCCGGGTTGGGCATCCCAGTTTAAGGGAAGGCTAACCGGTTAATTCTAGGTGGTGCCCGTCATGCGGGATTATTATGTTAAACGTGGGGTTGCCCCTAACGTTGATGTTATTGAGCATGGCTGGAAAGTCTCCTCTCCTACCATGTGTACTATCATCGCACGTTATATTCGGGCTCACGTCTCGGCGGGTCAAAATGTTCCTTTGCCATCCCCAAACCCCCAACCACAGTCTCAGACCTCACAACGGCATCAGCAACAGCAGCAACAGCATCAGCAACAGCAACAGCAACAGCATCAGCAACAGCATCAGCATCAGCATCAGCAACAGCATCAGCAACAGCATCAGCAACAGCATCAGCAACAGCAGCAGCAACAGCATCAGCAACAGCAGCAGCAACAGCAGCAGCAACAGCAAATAAGACTTCACCAAATGCAACAAGCTCGGCAGAGCAGCCTAAATAATCCTAACCTTGTAATGCCAAGGCAAGTGCCTGGAGGAGACTCCTACCAACTTCTGGCTGAACAACAGAATCAACAAATTGCTCTCAACCACATGACCCTTTCACGACAAGCTGGCAATCCACAGAGCCACCAACCTTCTCTCCATGCAAACCCCACTACCGACGGTGTCATCCGAGATCCCACTGTCGCCCTTCAGAGTGCCCCAGATGCTAGTATGCCCCACCCCCATCAGCAGTTTGGGCAACCTGCCCCGGCACCTCCCCCTTTGGGCCAGCGCAGGAGTCACCTCAGTGTAGATGTCGAGCGGGCACAGCAGTTGGCTAAATTAGCAGCATTAGGTTTTATGCAAGCGGGTTCCCCTGTTTCCGCAACATCCCCTTTCACTGGGCCCGGGCGGCAGCCATTGGTTGGTCCCCCAGCAGCAGCGCAATATTCTCCTAATGTGCCTTCTGCGCCGGCTCAGAATGTTGATCGGAGACCATCTGTTGCTTCACAGGGACGGGCATCGCGAACTGCGAGGACTCAGCAGGGCCCGTCACAACCACAACAGCTACAACAAATGCAACATCTACAACAAACTCAATATCTTCAACGCTTGCAGCAGCAACAACACCTACAGCAGCAGCAGCAGCAGCAGCAGCTGCAATCACAACAGAATATGCTTCGAATTGCTGCACAGGTTGTGCAAGATCAACGTCAGTCTCAGAATGCACATCCCAATATCCCAGCGGGCGAATGGAATGGACTGTTTACGGGTCCTCCTCCTAATCCAGCTCCTCCTGTGATGCCATCACCCTCAACATTCCCTTTGACATTTCCTCCTTTGCCCTCATCTCAACGTGCTCATGGGAATCTTCCTCAGAACGTGCTTCAGTCTCACTTGGCTACTCCACCTTTCTCACCACAACCGTCTTCGGCTACCCTACCCGGAAAGTTGCCGCTCTACATTAGCTTGACGCAGCTTGCGCTTAAGGATATTATCCTGGATTCTCAGAAGACATCTCAAACGTTCCGTTGGACTATGGATGCAGAGGTGGAATCCAGACTTTCCAGGAAGCGAGCCAGCACGAAGCCCGGTGAGCCAACTACTCGGCCCATGGTTCGGCCCGGTTCCTTGATATATAGGCTGAGGTCAGTCAAGGTTACGGGCTCTTCACGAACCCCAAAAACAGGCGATGAGTGGGTGGTCCAAGAAACCGCTTGGCCTGCCCACATCTTCATAGAGGTCAATAAGCAAGTGGTTGAGGTACGCCGCAAAATCGCCTGGGGGAAGGATCTACCGGCGGATATAACAAGCTACGTCCAAGCTGGCAACAACGAATTAAAGGTCGTCTGTCTGCCCCCGGGGAAGCAGCGGGATTTCCCAACCTTCGCCATGGCAATCGAGATCTACGAATGCCTAAGTGAGGATTCGATAGTAAAGGATATCAAGCACCTCCCCCTTTCGAACGCAAAATCCGTGATCCTCAGTCGCCTCTCCGGTGCCTCAGATACCGACGATATGGTACTCGTTGAGAGCGACCGTGTCTCCCTGGGTGTCCGTTGCCCGCTCAGCTTCACTCTCCTCACCACTCCCGTTCGTGGCGTGACATGCAAACATCTGGAATGCTTTGATCTCCAGAACTATCTCGAAACCCGGCCTCGTCGCAAAGATCATGAACCGCCCTACGCTGATTCTTGGCGGTGCCCGATATGTCGCGGGGATGCCCGTCCAACAGAGTTGGTGGTGGACGACTTCTTGGCATCTGTAGTGCAAGAACTCCTACTCTCTGGTTCTACCGACGTGCAGAACATTATGATCAAGCGGGATGGAAGTTGGGAACCGGTCGGGAAGGAGGAGGAAAAGAAGGATGGTGGGAAGGTGAATGGTAACGTGGAGATTATCTGCCTTGATGATTGATTCTCTTTTTTTTCTTTTTTCCCGTTCTTTCGTTCTTCACTTTCATAATAAATACCCTTTGGCATAGCATCGACAAAAGCATTGTTAGCCTTTCTCTTTTATTTTCATCTCTTATATCCCTGTCTCTTTTTTCTCCTTCCCCAAAGAGCAGCATTGCCCGGCGTTGCTATTTTTTTCTTTTCCCTCCTCCCTTCTCTTCTCTTATATATGCCTTTACTACTGTCGTATTTCTCCCCTTTGTCACGGGGCTTGGGGCCTTTTTTCTTTCTCAACTCGATCGTGATTATGATCCCCAAACAGAGCCTTTTCTTCATCATCTTCATCATTGCGCTTAGGGGTCAGGATGGCGCTGGAACCTTGCTTTTTTCCCCTTCCCTGATAGCGGAATCCATCGTTTAATGGGTTTGGTTGGGTGGTGTGTATTATTATTATTATTCTGGCATGTGGCTGTGGTGATTGATATTCGGCGGGGTATCATACGGGAATAAAATAATGTGCTCAGAAGTTTGGTAGTTTTGTGTGCTGTTAGATTTGATGTCAGCTTGTGGTGTTAATAGGTGTGCGGCTGCTCTATGGTAGTATGGTGATGTTTTCGTTGTGGGGGTTCTATTCGTCCTACACAAGCACCCCCTCTTACCATCCTAACGAAATATTACTCTGCGTGTTCACCCCTATTACTAGCACTTGACACTAATACTAAAAGTAGGATACCACGATCGTGTAATAAGAAGCCACCGCACCACCGCGCCACCCCAGCTCCCTCTCCCCACTCCTTCCTTTACCCTACGCGCACGAGACGAAAGAAACACCAAACACAAGATCTAAACAACAAACACCCGGGCGCCAAACAGTACATAAGGCCAGCCAGCCAGCCAACCAGGTGGGCCAACAGCCGACCCCACGCCCTCCCCAACACCACGATTCACCACGACACTAGATGAATCCGACCGGTAAGCACACGAACACCCAAAGCACTCACGAGTGACGGCTTATGATTCGTGATGTGTAGTAACCTGCGATAATATGACATAGGAATACTAGGAGGACACAATACACCGCGAGTTGTGGATTCGTAGCGTGTAGTGGTGGTACGCACGGTACGATATCATCCGCGAGTCCACGAGTTCCTGTAGGGAGAAAGGAGGAGAAGTCTTGGAGTGTTTGTTTGTCCTTCCCCCCCCCTTTCCGCTAGACCTCGCCAAACTTAATCTAGCCTACCGTAATCAATCCCTGAGCGTTTATATTACCGTATTCTAAAGTGTACAGTAGTACTATACGGTAATCGGGCGATATATCGAATGTTTCTTGGGTCTTTTCCTAGGTTTCGATGATACCGGATTATTAAAGTGCTGGTTCGCCCCTGGTGCTGTGGGGGTATTCGGCGCTATCGATGCTGCGAGGGAAAATGGCTCTGCTTTGAAGGATGTCATATACTCCAGTGCACATCGCCCATCTGTGTCGCATTGGGAAAGGGTGAATGTAGGCTGGTATGGCTACCGTGGCTACGTGGCAGGGGTAGGTACGATAGAAGCATGTATTATACGCAACGGCCAAATCTCACCTCTCCGATCAGGAAGAGCAAACCACACTTGATTCAATTCTATGTATACTGATTCCCAAAGCCTCAAGGGTCCCTCAAAGAATTGCCAAGTAAAGCCTAGAGAAACCAATGCAACTCAAGGCAAATATAAACTTATCCTGGTTGTCCTATTTCATTGTCCCGGAAAATCGCTGCTCTCGAAAACAACTGTCCCGAGGAATCTCTTCCCCTTATAGCCTCCGCCCCACTAGGCCACGAAATCCAGCAAGCCAGCATTCCCGTAGCAAACAAACTTCCATGACACGTCCCCCCACCTATTTCCACCGGCCACGCAATCGGCAAAGTCAATTCCATCATCATCAAACCTTATTTGCCCTCACACATCAACAGTAATAGAAAGTTATCCCTAAAAAGCAACCGACAAGAGCTAGCCACATTCCATCCCCCGCAGTACCCACAAACATTACCGATGAGAATTCTGTTTCCTTCACCCTCCCATATATTCACGCCTAATCACTCGGAATCGCACTTACCTCCACCCATCCAGCCACCGGATCACCGATCTGCCAATATAGCACCCGCATACTGTACCCTGTAGTACTACCATCGGCCCCAGCAAGCTGTGGGAAATATCGAAAATTGGAGAACCCAGTCTTCAATTACTACCCTTTATGAATAGAGAACGGGCAAGGAGAAGCGAAGGGAAGGGGATGGAAGAGAAGAAAAGATGGTGGCGAAAAACAATCACGAACTGAAGATGAGATATAACGGGAAGAAAGAGGAAAAAAACACCGAGCACAGAAAGGGAGGAAGATCCGCAAAGAGCACAAATGGCGACAGGAAAAGAAGAGAAAAAGATGAAAACCGAAGAAAAAGGACTCCATTCCCTTATAGCCATCCCACTTGACCCAGTTCGCGACCAAGGAGAGGACACCGAGAAAGAGATACAAAAAGCAATAGCCGCAAAGCTACCACCCCACCCCTCCTTTCCTGCGTTTGCCCAGCATGGCTCTTGACATACCCAGTCTACCCGCCCAACAACTCATTAATCGCGCCCTGGACACTCCCGCCACTCCGACGCAGTGCAGCAACATTCCTGTCAAAATCGTAGAAGCCCATGTCATTGAGCTGTCGCAGTTGCTCTTCATATCTCTCCTCTGGAGGCCTATTATCAACTGGGGGCGCCGCTGCTTGAGCTTGAGCGGCCCGCAACGCTCCCGCTGCGCCCAAGTGCCCGTTGGCACCGAGGAGGATTGCGAGGGGGTTGTTGCCCGCAAGGGGGTGGTTGGGTGGAAGAGGTTGATTAGGCGCTCCGCCGGCGGGGTCACCGGTGGGGCCACTTGGTTGTCCGCCGCCCATTCCGCCCATTGCTCCGAGGATGGAGTTTATGGTGTTTGGATCTAGGCCGGCTGGTACCTGACCGGGCACTTGACCGGTTGTTTGGCCTTGTGTTTGGCCCGGTGTTTGAGCTGGTGAGGCCCCTAACCCTTGCGATGTTAGTACCGACCCCGCCATTAGACGTACGGAGCAGTTAGGAGTATAACCCACCTGCGCGAGGAGGCTGTCCGCCGAAGAGTGCAGCAAACGGATTGCCTCCAGCCGCGCCCGGCAAAAAGGGATTCAGCGGGGGTGGTGAACCGGCCGCTGTAGGATTAGGAGTGGGCCCTGTTGACGTGGATCCTGCTGGTGGGTCAGAAGCCGGAGTGGTATCGGTTCTCCCGGGCTCCGGGAAAGAAGCAGCCCCACCACCCATCCCGAAGCCACGGCCAAGGCTACCACTCATTTGGGACATTGAGCGGATCACTTGTGGGTTCGACATCAATTGACGGAACAAGTCTGACTGCATCATTTGTCTAACCTCAGGTCCGAGTTGTGAGAGCATAGGGTTTGAGGCAAAGATATAGTCCATAATCTGAGGGTTAGATAGCAGATCATTCATGGTGGACTGAAATTGGGGATTGCTCATCGCCTGGGCAAGCTGCTCTGCATCTGGTGGTGGACCCATCTAAATAATTGTAGAAATTTTAGATTAGCCGGCCAATAAGACCTCCGAACCCGGGGAAGGCTGATAAGTAATGCAGCACTGGGGTAAAAACTTACCCCTCCATCGGGGCCAAACATATCTGCATTCGGCAACTGAACATGTCCCGCATATCTAGCACCAGTCAGGCCAGCAAGTGGGTTATTCCCTGTCCCTGCAGCGATATTGGTGGGCACAGTCGGCCTTGCGTCTGCCCCCCCAGTAGTGGGGCCACTGCTCGAGGCCCCACCTCTCGCAGTGTTCGAGGCGGCTCCCTTGACCATGTGAATAGTATGGCCGGATTGTAATTTGTAAAAGGCCAGTGTCTCGTCATCCTTCATTACGCGCCCCGAGTAAATAAGTCTTTGCCTGTCGGCAGCGATATCAGACAACTCGGCAAGCTTCGTCTTCAGGTCGGCAACAGAAGTGGTCGGAGCCAGCGAAACGGTGTACTTGGCGTCGTTTGAGGATTTGACGGAGAATGTGATGGAAGTGGGGGATTCAGAGGAAGAGGATGGCCCCTGTGCGGATTGTTCGCTGGAGGACATTTTTGCCTGTAATCTAGTTGCGATGGTGGAAACGCAGCGCAGAGCTTGTGGCGAGGTAAATTTGAAGGGGTTGTGGGCAGGAAAATCAAGATCAGGACTTGGACTATATTCCCGGGCGGGGAGAAAAGGGGTTGAAGAGCGGAGACGGTCGATGAGAGATCAAGTTGGATGATGAGGATGATGGGAAGAAGCTGACGTCGGGGGAGGAGGGGAGGTTGCGAGTTGGTTGGCCAGGTGAATGACGCTCGCTAGCAGGGTTTGCCTGGGCAGCCACTTCTCTTCCTCATTCTACGGTCGGGGTGGGGCGGGGGGCAACATGAAGGATGAGGGAGAAGGTCTCGGAAAGCAAGGAGGCACTGCCACATTCGCCCTTGCCACCTTTCGGAAATCTCTCTTTATGGGGGAATACACATTGCATATCATACATAGGAATTCTAGCGTATAACTTTCCATTTGTGGATTCTCCGACCATAACACGGTAAGGGAGGCATCTCTCCTTTTGTATTCATGAAAAGAAAGATTTTCTTTCACCCGAAAAACCATCCGTGACAAATAGACACCGCCCGGGCAGCGGCAACCAAACCCACAGGCGAAACAAAGAAGTGACATTGTTTGACAGAGCAAGCACGAGCGCGATGTCGGTAGGCTGTACTGTACAGTACCCGTAGGCAATTATGGCAAAAGTTCATCTCACGGCGAACGGTAAACCTATGGTGGGGGAATTCCCTACCGCACCCTGGGCGCTTAGAATTGGACCTGAAGAATGCCCGACCCCAGAAACAGCTTATATCCCAGTTTCCCCTTCCATATTCGATAGACAATAAGCCAGAGATTCTGGAAATAGAAAGGGATTTTAAAAATATCAACTTTCGGGTGAGCTATGGGCTCGAAGACTTGGAGCAAAGAGCGCAGAGACCATGCCCCACCAGCCGTTAATCTCGCCATCATGGAGGTTAACTTGCCAGGCGATAGGGTGTTGACAGGTTGGGACGCAAACTAAAACATATGATTGCACTGTACTGTACGGTACTGGTACGAGCCTGGCATCAAAAGTCATGAGTACTGTAGGTTGGTATTTGCGCTAAAAACCAGCAACTTTACATCTGGAAATCTCACTCCGGTTGCTTTGATAAGAGAAATTAAAACTCGATAAATCTCTTATAATCATGTGGGATTCCCTCTGATAAAAAAAAAAAATCAAGTCCTATAAATAGACTTTGAGGGGAGAAGTATCGGAAGCATGGGATGGACAAAAGATACCGTACCCCAAATCATACTGCGGTAGTTTTCTGTGGGAAAGGTGCATTGCAACATCTCATAGATCAAATCACACAATCTCTATTGAGATAAGCTAAGCAATTATAAAGCACATAACGGTATTGTGGTTAATCCTATCCTGTTTTTGGGTGAGTTATACAAGTCCCTCAAGTCAGGTATCATACCTTTGGTGCAAAACGCCAACCTACTCATGACTTTTGATGCCAGGGCTCATACACTCCCATCCGCAAAGTTCTCATATCCTTCCTTGCACTGTACCTCGAGAACTACATGTATCAGACTAACAACCGGAGAACAGCAAGATGCGGCGGGTCAAGCGTAGGACTTGTGCAAAAAAAAAAAACCCCCTTGCAGGTACGATATCATACATGCGAAAGTTTTTTTGTCCAAGTCCCATGTTTGACCCACTGTGAGAAAGAGCCCTTTAGATAACTGTTTCTGGATATGCCTTCAGGGATGGGGTAAATTTTTATCATAGTTTACTTTACTGGGTATGATATGATAATAATAAGAAAGAGAGGGTTAGCGAAGCATTTCCAAGAATTGGTGGTATCATACTTGAAAGGGTATGATATGAGCAAAAGTGGGTGTGCTAGTACTGTACCGTACGAGCACAAGGCGGATGGATATCGTATGATAGGTGCTCGGGTTTAAGGTTCCCTCTTCTCCCGTGCAGTACTGATGTCCCCCGAAAACCGTATCAACAAAGCAGCAAAACTGGCGACATTGACCTCAGATTATCAACCCACTACCCAAGCACTAGCCGAGCACTGATAACTACCGGTACAAGAGAGGTGAATTCCCCCCACCCCGGAACGGAAATGGACGAGGCTCTCCAGCCTCAGGATCTACTGTAGTCTATCCAAACGAAGACAATGGGTGAGGTTCTTCAACGGGCCCAAGGTTAGTTATCTATCTATCCCAATACCGGTAGGAAAGTTACGCACCCAAGCAGACAACGAGGGCGCCGGTAGCCGAATGAACAACCTCCCAGTTTTCCCATTCAACGTTCCATTTAGGCCCACCATCCCGCCGATGCATGCACCGATCCGAAAGAGGGCCTGAGCAATCGGGGAGAAGAACACAGAGCCAATCCGTTAATCGAAAAGATCGAGCGAACGGTAGCTGTTATTTATTGTACGGTGCATGCATGCCGTAGCGAAGGAAGGAAATGATTACCAGACTGACCCGACGGGTGTACGGTACTGTGCAGGACGGGGATAAGTAGAACAGGCGAGGCAGGAAACACCTGTGTGCTCCCCCTCATAAAAATGACAAAACGTCATTCCCCTCTTCTCCAACAGGTCATTGATACCGTCGGTACTGCGGCCAGGTCCTCAAAGCTAGCAGGATCCTCATCAGCTGTTGAGGTCGGAATTCCGGACAACTGTGCGAGTATGTAGGTACCGCACAATTCCAGCAGAAAGCACAAGGTTAGGGATGTTTTAATGCCGAATATCTTGAGGGGGCTTACAAGAGTTCAAAATCGAGAAAGAAACGGATACTGACCGGCCAAGCAGAGGTGCTCCCTAACACTGTGCCATCCCTAACCACATGCTCCGCGAAAGTTCATGATGGAGATATTCCAGTCAAGAACCATTGACGCAATTTTCGGAAAACATGACGCTTACCTGATAGACTCGTAGAAGGACTCATGAATCCCGACGCTTAAGGATTGCGTAATATCTGATGCCCCTCTGGCTGTTCCTTAGCAGTTAGCCAGTTCTATGAGAAGGTTCTGGATACAGTCGCAGAAGCTTGAACCCGGGCGCGCTTGCGGTCCCTTGCACCGCACGGAAAGGTGCACACCATACAAATACCGGCAGCGTACAGTACCTACAGTAATTCCCGACTGACGAATTCTCCTTTCAGAAAGCCTAACCAGCTCAAACAGCCCGGACTGATAATATCGCAAGCGGCACTCATCATTTCTAGGGATCGCACAAGCTTCTCGAGAACGGCTAGAGCTGTAGGCCGAGAACAATCTCTATGATGGTATACCGGTACATCTCATAAATCCCAACAAACACTTTAGCCAAAATTCGAACTCGGGAAGCACGCACCTCAGCACCTTTGAGCCTACCACACAAGTTCATCCTCCCCATCCGTCCATGAGGTTACAAACGAGACGCGGCGGTATCCGTGTGAGCGCGAACTATTGGCATGATAGTCCAGGAAGATCAACTTGCTTCCCCAAAGTCGCAACTCGCTCAAATTGCGGAAGCGGTGGGATATAGAAAGAGGTAGATCAGAGCTGCCGCTACACACGTAGGCTCCCATGCCGAACTCCCCGAGCGGTGCGATCAGTCTTCATGATCATCTCACTCGTTTTTCATGAAATAGCACTTTATATTCATCGATTGTCACTCTATTCCACACCCGGATCCCGCGCATCCTCGATTCGGGATTTCGGCAAGATTCAGCTATATTAACATAATAACGTTATTCCGATATCATAACCTTTTATTGGGAGGGGGGGGGTACCATATTCCAGATAGAAATTTATAAAACAAATAAGCGGAAGGGAACCGCTGTCAAAGTAAATTTACTCGTACAATAATAGAGCGGCAGCAGTAGTAGCTCAGGCAACACCATCCCCCCCCCCCAAACTTAACCCACCAATCACCATTAACGAGCCATCTCAGCTTCCCATACCAACATCAATGACAGGC
>PYWC01000044.1:792278-804868 GCA_003182015.1 Tuber magnatum
AGTAAACTTTTTATTCAAACTATTCGGGATGTCTTCGCCTATATAAGCATAACTACCTTACAGTAGTCAGACAGCGCCCCAGTTTGCGGGTACTTCTTGCCTGGGACGAGTACCTATTGCACCATACCGGTCCGTTGCAATGAGGAAAGTAGACTAAACCCTCCCCCCAGCCCCTTTAGACTGCAGATGGATGGTCAAAGCATGGGGCAATCGATCTGGTTGGGTTTATGCGTGGCTTGATCCGTAGATGTATGGTGCCGGCGGGGGGGGCATGTCAGGTCGAGTGAGACGTTTCAATGTACAGACTAGTGTAGTGCGTACCGGTACAGTGCAGGGCAGTTGTTTGTGCACGCGGGTATGGCGAGAGGTATTGGTGCGCGCTTCGAGACTGCGGTACGATGCTAGGGGTGGTGGGGAGGTGGGGGAGGAGGAGGAGAGTTTTGATGCATTGCATGTTTGATACGTTGCATGTCTCGTCTCGCTCCATCCCATTCGTTGTAACATAGAGGAAGAGAGGAATTTGTGCTTTGGTTCGGCCTGGTTCATCCCCTAAAACTTGGTGATTGATTGAAGACTGCTGTACTAGCCAAGTATGATAAAAAATAAGTACAAGAAGTATATGTTCGAAACCACAATCTAGAGAGAATATATACACACAGAAGTTGTAGTAAAAGGGGGGAAATACCGTTTGGCATGAAAAAAAAAAAAAAAAAACATGTGCCGTTGGAGAGGGTATAGGTATAGGTATTATGATACCTCCTTTGAATGAAAGAGTGTGGGGGTATCAGTAAGTGGACAAGGGTTGATTGTAGTTGTCGTAATGGCAGTAGTAGTAGCGGGAAGAGGGGTAGTATATACATGGGAGGAGGACGTTAGAGATTGTTTAGGCCTCTGACAGGAGAAGGTAGTAGTAGTAAAGTGGTAGGCAGGAGTTAGGAGTAATAAAGCACCGTCGAGAAAGGCATAAAATAAAGACAAAAGCCCAAGATCAAACAGAAAATCTCGTGCAAATAACGTAAAAAGGGAAGAAATCGTGAAACGTTGTGCAAACGCAAGGACACCAGTAAGCTTGAAGGAAACCCCTCCTCTTCCAAAATTAGGACTGGAGATAAAAAAAAAAATCCCCACGATCCAATCCGTTAAGCGACCTCAAGTAGGGAGAAATCAATTTGAAAAAAGGCTAAGGAAATAAGTAGAAAAGGTAAATGGTGGGGAAAAAAACAATAATAGTTTGTTCAGCTATCGTCCACTTCACCCCCTAATGCCCCATATGCTATGCTATGCCGTGCATGATCGATGCCAGTGAAAAAGTGAAAAGCCCCATAAGAAAAAAAAATAGGTGTTGATGTTCCGACCGCCGGACCGGTTTGAGGAAGAAAGAAAGAATAAAGTTAAAAGTTCACGATATTGGATAAACAATTTTGTGCAAGAAACGAACAAGTGTTGTACAAATTTGGATTTGATACTTTCTCAAAACCTTTCTTCTTATACTTTGGCGGGCCCATTGGCGGGTCTTGGGCGTTCGGGGACTTTCCATGGCATGCAGACAATCTCACCATCACTGTAGGCCCAGAAGTAGATGAGGATTCCGACAATGTAGTAGATTGCTGCGTTGGTACCCTGATACAGGAGGGCGGCGCAGAGGACGCTGAGAGGGTAGATGGAGAGCCTCGCGGCGATACTTCGGTGGAAGGCGGTGTTGGGGATGAGAAATGGGAGGGGATATTCCCAGAAGACGCCGAGTATGCCCAGCAGTAAGTTGAGGGTTTGGAGGGTGGGGACTGGCTTGACAGCGGCGTCGAGAGACCTGGGAGAGAGGATGTCTGTTAGTTCGTCTGTTGTCTCTGAAGTGGAAGCAACGGGGCCGATCAGCAACTCACTTGGTCCACACATCCCAGAAGATCTTGGGCCAGAAGTAGCTGTGGAGGCCAGCTGCGATCTGGTACGTCGCTGCCGTGAGGATGATGAGGCGAGCCAAATGGTTCTTGATGAGCCTTGCCATTGCGCCAGAGTCTTTCTCCTCCTTTTCTCTTTTTTTTCTTGAAGGCTTTTGAGAGATTTTGTAATATTTTTCTTCTTCTTTTTTTTTTTTTGGTAGTGTGCTGGACTTTCAATGGCGGAGGAGAAAAATTAAAGGTTTTCGGCGGAAAAAGCGGCGAGCTAGCGTCCCTCTCTCTCTCGGAATACCCAGGCTACCGTACCGGTACGGCAGAATAGCGGATCAGCCTCGCTTTACGGAGATCAGCCGTGCTGTCTAAGGGAGGCGTGAATTGTAGAGAGCTCAAAGCAAAGTGTTTGACCTCTTGCTTCGAGAGAGGATGCGGGTTTAAAGGCGGGGGCAATACCGGAAGAATAGGTGCGCCAGGCACAGGAACGGAGGTATCGTAGGTATATAAAGGACGGGCACCTCAAAAGTACAAGATTCAAGGAAAAAGCAAGGCTCGGGTAGCGCTGGCGTGATTGGCTACTAGCAGATGAGATGCGCGTGTGCGTGACGGATAAGGCAAAAGCCCGCAGACTGTGCCAAGAGCGGGGGAGCACGAAATTAGAACTACCGAGATGCGATATGTGGTTGGGTGGTTGGCAGGGACAACAACAACAACAGGCGAATCGCTCGTTAGTGTGGGTAAAAAAAAAAGGAAAAGAGGATGATGCAAAAAAAATTTGAACAGAATGGCGGGAAGTGTAAAAACGATTGAGAAGAGAAGAGAGAAGGAAAAAAAACAAAAGGGAAAGGGAAATTGGGAAGAAGAAAAAAAGACTTAAAATGGCCCGCAATGGAGAAGAGAAGGCACGACGAGCACCAAAATAGGTGGGATGGAAAAGAAGCGAAAGATGCAGAGTCAGCGCACACAAAATAAGTTGGGAGTAGAATGAAGAGGCAAGGACATCCGGATCCCTCAACAACCAGAGGTGGGCGATGGGAATAGAAAAAGGCTTCAAAGTGGAGCCGTCTCCACTGGTCACTCGCACTCCGATTGCAGGGGTCGAGCGGTCCAAAACGAGGAGAGGGCTTGCATGAGGCTGTTCATGGATCCTAAAACGGAAGAGTGTCTGATGCTATAACGGTAAAACTGCATGGGTTTCACACCACCCACTCGCACTGTGTGGCTCTCCGACACCCTTGTCCTTCCTCGCTTAGGCTGGAGGGGCAGGGGTAGCGGTATTGAGCACCCGAAGCCAAAATGTGAAGTGTAAATCACTCAACACCCTCTCCCGCTTCTGGCCGTACCTCACCTGGAGGGAGGGATAGGACTGGGTGGGCGGTGTGAGATGTTGGTTGATGTGCATCTCACCTTTCCCTCCACCAACCACGTCGCACCACCGCCTCGCCTCCAAATTGCTTCCTCTCGATGAGGTGAACTGTGGAACCCCGTAATCGAGGTTTATTTTAGAAGGTTTTGCGTGCCAGCGAATAGGATTGAGGCATCGTCTTGATGCACTATCTTTCGCCTCTTCTCTCGTCCCGGTCCACGCTGTCGATTGGGTGGAGAGGGTTAGCGTCCAAATCCGTCAAGTCCGGGAGAAGGGACCGAGAGATGGGCTACGGTATTGGCTCAGCAGGGATTCTTCCACATTCTGCCTGTTGGACTTTTGTTTATAACAGCGGGGGTTAGCCACAATTATGGACACTCGTTCACCGCTAAGATCCGTTAGAGCAGGTGCACGAGAACCATAGACTCCCTCCCACCGGTGGTCCACGGATCTGCTCTCTCTCGGCATCCCCGACACTCCATGCCATTAATACTTGCGCTCGCCCCCGCATTACCATGAGAGCACTGGAAACGGCGACGGTAGCAGCAGTCAGCCACTCGAGTCTCCGTCTCCCAGTGCTTGTATTATTAGTGTTACTATAGTATCGCCATCATCGCCCTTGTACGAGCACTTGTGCCGTGTGCCAAAGCTCCTCGCCCGTTTGTGTGCCACAGGCAGCTTCAGATGTGGTGAACAGGAATGGGGTTGTGTGAAGGGTTTGGCATGGGAACGCCCTTTGCTCTTGAGACGGACGTTTTGTCTGCCGTTTAAGAGCAAGTGCACGGTGAGAGGTTGAGATTCTTGAGACGTTCACCGTATGATACCGTACCGTATCACGAGAGGGAAGGACTGCTGTGTGGGGCTTGAGTGCTCAGTAAGGCAGGAACGACACCGTTACCAGCCACCTCCTCCTCCCCCTATCTTCCCCTCGCCAGTGGCGATGACAGGGCTGGGCGCCTCAAATCTCTCCGGACAGGGGTGCTTACTCGCAGATGTTGGGCACGTGAGGGGTAAAATTGCCTTGGCCCAAATGGTACTTTTTTTGCGGGCGCTTACAAGCCGAGGTGGGAAGTATGGTATCGGTACAATACGGGTGCTTGAGTGCCTGACGCGGAGTTCTCACTCCTCTCAGCGACGAGTCCAGCCTTAGTCTACCGGCACCGTGGAATGCGTTACCGGTACTGTACTCGTGCCGACACCGCACGGCGCCCGTACTCGAGTACTGGTGACCTTGGAACAAGAATTTAGGAATCCTAGGCGAGACCTTGATGATGATTACAGGTTTGCTGACCTTCCCCCGCCTCTTATCGGTTGGAGGGGCCCCAAAGGCTACCGTATGATATCACGACCATTGTGCGGGGGGGCTACATGTACGAGAGTACGGTGCCTGTTGGTTCTTGGTATTATTATTGGCATAATTGGTGTGAACGGGCGGGGAATCGGGGAAAGAGGTGGGTTCATCCGGCCAGGAATCGCGCGCTGGCATTGAGGGGGAGAGAGACAACAGAAACCAAGAATAGAAGGATATCGTTCGGATGGATTACTATCGCGAACTTAACTTACTGTGTTGGTTGAAAGAGGTTGGCTTCGAGGGGGGGTAGGGTAGTTCGGCTGCAAAGAAGGGGGAACCTAGGAAGGACCACGGCTTTAGCATATCATCATCAAAGCCGGGGAAGGTTTACAGGGCCGGAAGATGGGCAGATATGAGATGCGCGATTGCGTACAGTACGAGTGCTTTATTCGCACAGTACCGGTGCGGTACGGAGGTATGGCCACGGCACTCCAGCACAGTGCGAGCAGTCAGGATAGAGTAGATTTGAATCGGCTCCCCACAGTCGTGTTGTACAATCCTCGGAAACCGGGAATGGGAATTTTCTTGGGTGTGTGTGTGGTGTGTGGTGAGGATACCTACCGTACTCGAGTACTAGTACTCGTAGAGTACCGGTATCTTAGGTATCACACACTGCGCTCGAGTGCAAAGGTGTCAATCTCGGAGTTTGGGTTGCTGGACTCCTTTGTCGGTTATCCGCACTTTTGCACGAAAAGGTGTGGTTGCCGTTCGACGGGACCTGGGCGCCCTATCTGGGCTGCACTCGTCCAGTACAGTACCTTGCTTCTTTTCTTTTCCTTTCGCTTCCCGGGATCATATTACTGCTCGGCCAACCAGCAGAGCCGGCTGCGATGCAACTGCACACAAGCGAATCGAATCGTCCTTTTCTTAGCAACAGACTGCGGCAACTTGGTGTCTGGGGGGAAGATGGATAAAAAAAAATATTCCCATATCGGTACTGGTATGCTCGTGTTGGTATCATACCATACCGGTACTGTGCGGCCTGGCGGGTTGGAGGGAAAAGACGAGAATAATGCGCCAACATTCCGTATGTGAATGTGGCTTCCTCTACGGTACCATACCGTACCCCGGTAACCGTGCGTTCTTGTACTGGCATCATACATCACTCACCGTTCTATCCGTTCTGACGCGGTGGACTTGCAGCTCATCCTCTTCCCTCTGTGGCCCACCCCCTCCCCTCCCCACCACCAATCGCCGTCCCCATCCTTCCGTTCGCTTCCCAGACCTTTTTAGAGCGCACAGTCAAATCCCCTCCCGACCCAACCGACCCCTGTGAATGTTTCACTCGCGGTATCAGCCAGTCTTCTCCAAAACCCACCCTGGAGAAGAATATCATCATGGCCCCTCCCTCCCCTTCTCCCTTCTGCCCTGGTACCCTTTCTTCTTCTTCTTCTTCTTCTTCTTCTTCTATACCCGTACTCCTTCCTGAAGACGGTGGACGATGACAACACTGGAACTCCTGACCCTTAAACAGTGAGTTTGTTTGTTGCCCGTGCCATCCCCCTCTCTGCTTCATATCCGGGAACCCTTTTTCCTTCGACCCCTTCATCGTGTTCCCCAGGTACATTCTGTAGCAAGTCAGGCTTCAGAATCGAGCATCACTCCCGTCACGGAAAGCTTCCTTCCCTTTCTCTTCACCTTGCCCCGTCCTTTTTGGTTTTACAGCATATCCCCCCCTACCAGTATTTGGACCCGTGCTTCTACCCCGTGGTCGATCCTAGCACAGCTTCACCGATTACTGGCACCTGCATAAACCTGACCTTCTGTGTTGCCATTTCGGCCTGTCAAGGAGGGGGGGAAGGCTTAGTCCCACCTACCAAGCTTTTCTCGCCGTGCCAGGTTATCATAGATATCCTACCCTCCTCTTGGTTTTCTTCGCTTTCACACTTTCACCTCTTCACACTTCCCCGTCTCTCCTTCCTCCTTCCTCCTCCCTTTCCCTCTCTTCCCACCGCTCTTTCCCTTTCTTCCTTGGTGGTCAACGCTGGTTTCGTCAGAGTAAGGAGGGGGCTCTTCACTCTATCACTGCTACTTACTACACCTTCGTTATTATTCATATCTCTACCATCTTGGTGATTTTTCTAATCTCTCGCTCTGCTTTTGTTTCGTTTCAATAGTACGAGCTTGACTTCATTTCTTGATCGTTATCCTTTATTGTGCTCGTCGCTGGCCGACCTAATTGCCGACTGCAGCCAAATAGCTCCCAAGTCTAGCCGCCGACTATTATAACTCTTTCAGCAGCGATTTCGCTCGGCGCCTGTCCTTAAAAAGTCCAGCTTCCGCCACCCGGTGATTTTTTGTAAGCCCAGAATTAATAAAAACCGATCAACGAGAATGGGTCAAGAATCATGGTGGCATCGGGAGCTGACGGGGAGAAGATTGTTATTTTGGATATTTTGGTGGGGTGTGCATTGGGGACTGTTCGCTTTTGGATGGTGGGTCTATTGGGGGGGGAGGGGGGTGGCTTCAATTTTGGCCTCTCTTTGCTAATTTTCGTTTAGGTGGAAGCAAGCCGTTGACCCCAAACTGGCCGCTCTCAACACCCTCCAGCATTCAGTGTGGATATCGCGAGGTGCTGGATTGGTTCTGTGCTTTGATGGCGGTTTAATTGTATTGCCCATGTGCCGAAATATCTTGAGGGTTGTTAGGCCCAAGATCAAGTGGCTGCCGTTGGACGAGAGTCAGTGGCTTCATAGACAGACGGCTTATGCAATGCTCTTGTTCTCTATCATTCATACACTATCACATTACGTCAAGTGGGTAGCTTGTTGGCCGTGGTTCTCCAATATGCCCGACTTCTAACACCTTTCTATAGTTTCTACAATGTTGAAAAGACCCAGATTCGACCAGTGACAGCTCTTCAGATTCATTACGCTCAACCTGGAGGAATCACAGGGCACGTTATGCTTTTCTGCATGATGTTGATGTACACAACGTGAGTCTTTCCCTCATCCGCGGATTGAGCGGCTTTTTCTCACATTCATGTAGTGCCCATCACAAAATAAGACAGCAGTGCTTCGAGGTGTTCTGGTATACGCATCACCTTGCGCTTATCTTTTTCCTCGCCCTCTATACCCACGCCGTTGGATGCTTCGTCCGTGACACATCTGAGCCATACTCTCCCTTCGCCGGGGACATCTTCTGGAAGCATTGTATCGGCTACCAGGGTTGGCGATTTACTCTCTGGACATTTGCCCTGTACTTCCTTGAACGAGTATGGAGGGAGGTCCGAGCACGAAAGCAGACGGAAATAACCAAGGTGGTCAAGCATCCGTACGGTGCTATGGAGATTCAGTTCAGCAAACCATCGATGAAGTACAAGTCCGGGCAGTACCTTTTCCTTCAGGTCCCCGCTGTGTCTCGATTCCAGTGGCATCCATTTACTATCACTTCTTGCCCATCGGATGCATACGTTTCCGTCCATATCCGCCAGGTTGGTGATTTCACTAAGGCACTGGGTGAGATGCTTGGCGCTGGTTCGGATGCAGCGGGAATGGAAGGGCTCGATCCCATGGGTGAATACGAGGTTGCTGTACGAAATGGAATGAGGATGCCCACTTTGAGGATTGACGGGCCATACGGAGCGCCAGCTGAAGATGTGCGTGCAGAGCCATTGATCCCCTTTTCCTTTGCATGCTAACATATCAAATGTTAGGTGTTTGATAACGAGATTGCTGTACTTATCGGTACCGGTATTGGTGTCACACCCTGGGCCTCTATTCTGAAGAACATCTGGCACAAGCGCAACAATCCCGGCTCGACAGCACTGCGTCTTCGTCGTGTAGAGTTTATCTGGGTTTGCCGTGATATTTCTTCGTTCGAGTGGTTCCAGAATCTTCTGTCCTCATTGGAGCGACAGGGCGGCTCCAAGGCTAACGAGTTCTTGAGAATCCACACGTATCTCACCCAGAGACTCGATGCCGATACAGCTCAAAACATTGTGCTTAATAGCGTCGGAATGGAAGTTGATCCCTTGACACAACTCAGGACCGGAACGCAATACGGTCGTCCTGATTTCCCCAAACTCTTCACGACCATGAGGGATGGGATCATGGATCAATCATACATCGCTGGGTTGGAGGGGACATTAAGGACAAACGTCGGTGTATACTTCTGCGGACCCAGCGTTGCAGCAAGAGGCATCCGAAAGGCTTGCGCAGCAGCTTCAACACCAGAAGTTAACTTTGGTTTCTGGAAGGAACAGTATGCTACCCCCGATACAAACATCAAATTATTACATCATACTGACGTTATGGCAGCTTCTAAATCAATATTGTCCTCCGATATCCCCCCCTTCTGATCTGTCTTTATGTATCTCTGATTTGCATGTTGGCGTTGCTGCTGCCGTAGCGGAAGAATTTCCTTTACTTCTCAAGAACCTCTATGGATGTTAAACATAAATAGTTGAGCGTTGTCTGGTGTTGTATTTTTTTCGGTACTATTGTTGAGGTGATTATACTGGTTATTTGAATATGTTATGACGCTCTTTCATTTTTTTCTTTCTTCTACACTGTGTTAGTCCACGGCATCTCCGGCGATTCCGAGATGGATATTATTTTATTTCCTGAATAAGTTCATGTAATTAGTAACTTTGATACCCGGACAATCTGCTTATTATGGGGTATTTTATATAGCTAGATACTTTGTTTGCGGTTGCGGGCTTTGCATTATGGAGGGGATGAGTTTGATAGAGGGGGTGGCTATGGTGAAGGAAAGAATTTTGAACGGGACTTTTCTGAAGATAGGATGATTTGGGTTTATCGCGAGGGTAAATGATCCGAATCGGCAAACCTTGACTAGAAAGTGGCGAGTGAGTTGAGGTTTTTCCTCGGAAGGGAGGAGCGGGTTTCTCTCACTCGATGATTCAACCTTCGGTATCTTGTCGTACGAGTGTTATAACCGAGTAGAAGATCGTGGAAAGCACCAACATGCCTTAATTTTCTTCTCGATCGCTAGGGTTAGGGTTATGTTGGCTCGCTGACCAATAGGAGAGGGCTTGGCTCTCGAAAAATCGGATTTGGTTGCCATGCCTGCCAACCCCGCCAACACCTTTTTCTTGGTGCAGGAGAGTCACCCATCCTGCCTGTTCTCTCTCTCGCGGTTGTCTTGCTGTCTTCTCTCTCGCCAGCCTGCCCTACTTTTTTTTCTCCCCCCCTCTCTTCTCCCCTTTCTTTTTCGCTCTCACTCTCCGATTTTTTTTGCCCCTCACCCAAACAAAAACCTCATCCACCTCGTTCATCCACCTCGTTCATCCACCTCGACCTCCAATTTCTAACTTCCACATATACAAAGGTGATCCCTCTCTTCCCTTTCCTTCCCCTCCCGCCAACGCCAACACCATAGCCCTGCCACTCCATCCTTCCGCTAGTGCTACTCAGCGGTGCTATCTCTAGTTACTGACTTCTCTCCCCTGTTATCATAGCGGCTCCCCCATCGCCGTCTTTCCTAGCGTCTCTCACATACAAACATTTGGACAAATACAACCATAATGGCCACCCAAGTTCCGACCTTCAAGCTCGTTCTCGTCGGCGATGGTGGTACCGGAAAGGTATTCCCCCCCCCCTGCTTCTGCTCCTTTATCTTCTATCCTAATGTTTTCAAATTTTTCTTCCTCTTGCCTCGGCCATATGGCAATGGCTTAGGCTAAAATGCTTTTGTATCACGATAAAAGGATTTGAGCTTTTGCTAGAGAGTATTGGTTTGCTAATATAGTTTTCATGAAGACTACCTTCGTCAAGCGTCACTTGACTGGTGAGTTTGAAAAAAAATATATCGCCACTCTTGGTGTCGAGGTCCAGTATGTTCCCCCTGTTCAACAGAGCACCTTTCCGGGCTTGTTTGGGAGGGTTTTATCCCGACAAATATTGCTGTTAGCGTTTTTGGCTAACTTTTCCACCCTTTGCCTTTCAGCCCTCTTGGCTTTTTTACCAACTTTGGTGAACTCAAGTTCGATGTTTGGGATACCGCTGGTCAAGAGAAGTTTGGTGGGCTGAGAGATGGGTACTACATCAATGGTCAATGCGGTATCATCATGTTCGACGTCACTTCTAGAATTACCTACAAGAACGTTCCCAACTGGCATCGTGCGTGACAACAGTCCTAGGGTATATAATTGATTTTTCGGCATAGGAGCTAACACTAGTATCAAATCCGATAGGTGATCTCGTCCGTGTTTGTGAGAATATTCCTATCGTTCTTACCGGAAACAAGGTCGACGTTAAGGAGCGCAAGGTTAAGGCCAAGACCATTACCTTCCATCGCAAGAAGAACCTCCAGTACTACGATATCTCTGCCAAGTCGAACTACAACTTTGAAAAACCTTTCTTGTGGTTGGCCAGGAAGCTCGTTGGAAACCCGACCCTTGAGTTCGTTGCTTCCCCAGCTCTGGCTCCCCCTGAGGTTACTGTCGATACCGAGGTGTTGGCAGCCTACCAGCGGGAGATGGAGGATGCTGCTCAGCACCCTCTTCCTGACGAAGATGATACGTATGTATACCACGTTTATGACGCTAGCACTGGAGGAATCGAATCTAACTAGTTTATAGGGATTTGTAAACGTATCGCCCGGATAAAAAAACATTCCCACTGGCTTACTCCAAAGACGATGTGTTAGATGGTGCTCGGATGGATGATCGTTTCTTTTGCTTTGATACTCGCTCATGTTTCTCTTTCTTTTTTTTTTTTTCGTTGCAACTCCCTTTTGATTTTTTACGTTACTATTGGGACCACGTCTTGGAGCTCATAGGGATAAATGGAGGGGAATTGAATTCACGAAACCTTTCTTCTTGCTGGTCCGGATTGCCGGAGAAAATCATAATCACAAGTAAAATGAACAAAAAAAAAAAGAGCCTTTATTTAGTTGGAGATGGGTTGGGTCTTGGGTGTCTTTCCTTTCCTACTCTTGCGGGTGCATTCGGTTGAGCAAGCGAATGGAATGATTGAAACGATACAGTGGAGCTGGTAGAATGGGTTGAGATTTTTTTGTGGTTTGGTGTGAGACGGGGGGGGCTGGGGCTGGTCATGGTCTTGGTCATGTAAGTAATATTTGGAATTTTTAGATTCTTATTACTGTTTGGCTTGGGGCGGATGGGCTGGTTAAGCTTCTTTTTTCTTTTTTTCCTTTTTTTTTTGTCTTCTCTTTTCGCCGCATGATATCCCTACGGTAGTTTGAGAAGTTAAAATTGAGAGCTTACCGGGTGTTGGCATGTGAGGGGATCCAGGGGGATCTCATACTACTCGTACACTGAATGGCTGAATGACTGACTGACTGAATGAATGAATGAATGGTGGGTATGGTATGATATTTGTGGTATTAAATTGTTGAAATTACGGGTTGGGCTAGGCTACATTATGCCACGTTTTGCTAAAACATGAAGTATGATATAATGATAGCGGTATGTCGTTCCTCGTTAAACTGGTCCCCCCCCTCGGTCCATCCCCCAATAACTCGAGCCAAAGGAGACGGGGTGAGACAATGATATAAGGGGGAAAAAAAAAAGACAAGAATGGAAATCACTAATTATCACTCTCTGACATCTACCCACATCCCGGCGAAATCCCCACGGGGGACGGGATCCTCATGACCCCGCCCTCCCCACCCACCGGCGGAAAGACGTACGCCGGCAACCCCTCGGGCGGAAGATTCGCTCTCGGTCTCATATGCGACGGTAACTGTTCCCCCCTCTCCTCCTCTTCCTCCTCTTCCTCCTCCTCCTCCTCTTCCTCCTCCTCCTCCTCCTCACCCTCCTGTCCCCTCTCGGCCGGTGGTAGTGGTGGTGGTGGGGGCGCGACGCTCCTAGGCGTGAAGAACTCTTCCACCCCCACCCCATCCTCCACCCCCGCCCCCGCGGGCGCGGGAAACGAAACCTGCAGCGGGATCCTCAGTGTGACGGACGTGTTGGCTCGCTGACCAATAGGAGAGGGCTTGGCTCTCGAAAAATCGGATTTGGTTGCCATGCCTGCCAACCCCGCCAACACCTTTTTCT
>PYWC01000044.1:815053-838901 GCA_003182015.1 Tuber magnatum
AGGAACTCGCACTGCTCGAGTCCCAACTAGCGTACACCCGCTTCTCCTTCGCCGTCGTGTGGGATTCCAGAGTCGGTGCCCTGTACGTCTGCGATGTTTCATAATGGGGTGCGAACGAAGGGCCGCGACGATGTTTTTGTCGATTCACGAACGGATCCGGAGATGTCATATCTTGGGATGGAAAATCGGGGATAAACGAGGGAAGAATGAATGAATGAACGAACGAATGGATATAATTGTAAAGCCATCTGCATGATGACCATAAAATCCAGTTTCTTCTCCCTTCTCCCATGTCTAGCTAGCTAGCTAGCTACCGACAGTTAGTCAGTGAGCTATGACACAACAACATCTTACAACTACAGCTGTTTAAAGCGCAGCAGTAGCAATAGCAGCGCTACGTAGGTCCATCGTGATGTTAGAGCCGTACTAACGCCCCTTGGCCGGTCGGTATAACCGCATCATTCATTCGTCACATGATGATACATTACCGGTACAGTACTACTCCAAGGCCGAGCACACAGGCACCGTGCATAGTGCCTGAGACGGTCATAGTCGTAGATGCAATTTCCCTCTGGCCTTTAGCCCTCTTTCTTTTCCCCTCTTTTCCCTTCCCCTCTTTTTTTTCCCCGGTGCGGGGGAGGGGTGGGCAGGTCTCTCGGGACTCTCCTTTCCAGAGCTACATATACCGGCACTGTATCGCTACTGTATCGCACTCCACTTACCCTACTATGCCATGATAGCATGGATGCTAGATTGGACCCCTCGTATCGCCGGGTTTCACATCCGCAACGTCACCAGCCACCATTCCGAGTGAGAAATTATGATAAACCCATATGTATGTTCTGTATGATACTTGTATGTATACACAAACTTATCAATGAACGAATCGGATGATAAAAAATAAAATAAAAAAAGTACGGTATAGAATAAAAAAGGAAAGGAAAAGGGAAAAAAGGGGAGACGGCAAATAAATAAACCTAAACCATGGAGGAAAAAAAAAAAACAAAAAAAAAACTCCGGGACACCAGTAAACCAAGCAACCACACCAACCCCACTCCTGAGCAACACAGCCAACAGTAATACAATAACCGTTCGTAATCCATCTACAAACAGCATAACCGAGAGGAAAATAAAATAAAATAATAACAGTCAAACAATAACACGAGTGATAAAAACGCAGGAACCGCCCAATAAATGTATTGTAGACTTGAAAATGGGGTAACAGACAAGAGAAGAGAGGAGACAAGACAATTATTAAGGGAAGGAGGGGCTAAGGAAGTATTGATGAACAAAGGAGTGAATGGATGAATGAACGAGTCAATCAAGGGAGAAAGAGGTTCAAGCCCCTTCAACTCTCCCTTTGCAATACGGTGGTAGCGATAGGGTGCTTCATTCTCCTGAATTTAGACGAGATAGCGCACGGTGGCTAAGACATCATCAGTCCAAGCCTAGCCCTCGTAGACGGCGAGGACGAAGGCTCCTCCTCCTTTTCCGGCGCGCCCCCCCGTCAGGGCCATTGACAGAGATGCGCACTTCTGCCAGTTTTGATTCCTCGTCGGCGGCGTTCACATTCCCCTTCAAGGCCTCCTCAGATTTCGATTCCAGGCTTGAGCTTCCGCTCCTTCTCAGAACGCTCCTTAAATCGGCTGACCTTCCCGAGAAGGAGAAGGCCCGGGAAAGTGTATAGCCCCTTCTGCTCACCCCGCGCGGGTGGCTATTTCGAGTCCGGGCTCCATCCGTCACATTCAATGGCACTCCCATCAATATCCCCGGGTCCGCGTTTCCCGCAATCTCCCACGATTGGGTCCACGACGCCTCTGATGAGCTGCCAGAGCTGTGCAGACCATGAATAGACCTTCTAGCACTGCTGACTAGACTCACTGCTGATAGCCTCCTCATTAGATTGCTCGCATCCCTCCTCCGGACGCCCCCGCTTGCCATCGACCCATAAGCCAACTGATCCCTCGTCCAGACATCCGTTAATCTCGACTCTATGCGATTCCTCTCGGTACGCTTGGGCGATAGGACAGTCATCTGGCCCGCATGGAGCACCGAAGCACTCCTGCTCAGACCCGACGCCGATTTCGACCCAATCACCTCTGAAAGCGCGTGAGTATTGTTGATGATAATAACGTCCGACTTTGGCAACGGTGTGCTCCCGGGCCGGTGCAGCGACTGCCTCCTGGCCAGAGTCCCGGGTCGTCCAAATACATGGCCAAGGGACCTTATATCAGAGATGGCCACGGGAATTATATTCAGCTTCGCCGAACCATACTCGTCATAATCCTTGCTCTCCTCAGCGATGCATTCGGCGATCCTGCTCCGCCATACCTCCTCTTCGGCCGCCGAGCAAGCGCTCAGAAGCACCTCATAAATCCGATGCCCAGCCTCAAATATGATTTTCCATGAAAAAAGTGCAGAGTAGCAATTCAACCCTGATTATGTTATTAAAGCGCACTAGCCAAGGATCACGTGAGAAATACCTTGCCCCCGATTCGCCTCCTCCATTCGGGCAGTTCCTAGGGATATTGCGAATTTGACATCATAGGTATCACCGGATTTTGGTATCCTGGCGAGTAAAAGGTAAGACTTGTAAAGCAGGCAGGCCATATACTCTCCGACCGGAACCGTTGGTCCTTGCCATGCCACATGTAACGCACCGCACAGGACAATCTGGCCAAGAAGGCGAACGGAACAGTCGGGCTAAACAGGTCAGCACCACCATACCCAAGTAAGTGGGCCCCACCGGGCTAACCTTGTCTTTGAAACTGAGGCGATCCTGCAACAGCCACGTCTTCTCCATTCTATCACGTATCTTCGGTCCATTAACAGCCGCCAGGTTGATCTGGTGTGCAGCCTCCTCCAGCCGAAAGCGAACCTTATCCAGCAATTGGTTCGATTCGGGACAATCCATGGCGGGCGTGCATTTTACCATTTCAGCAAACAGCAACGGGTATTTGCAAATACGTTGGATGGGCTGAAAACATTAGTACTTTTTTTTTTTTTTTACCGAGCATGGAGTTTGTGCGCAGTGCATACCTTGACCAGCATGTCAGCCAGCGCCAATGCTCGTTTCCCATACTCCTCTTTGTTGTCTTGCGAGTTGATGGCACCAGCAAGCGTTTCACATCCCCTTTCCCGCAGGGACCACGAAGAGCCACAGAATTCCTTGAATTTCTCGCAAACAAGCTCGTATTTGGCACAATACTCTTCATAGACAAAAAATCCCCCGATCTGCAGGGCAGGTCAGATTTGCATATGCAACGAATATAGGAAATTCGATTACCCACCATTTTATCAAAAACCATGGCCACTTTGGCAGCAGCCATGGGATTGGCCAAGACATTGCTTCCCGTGAATTCGCCGGCTTGCGAGCTCACGCCAAAGCTCCTCCCCTTGTACGTCTGAATCTGATGGGATGCTGCAGGGAGTGCGTGAAATATCTCCTCCAACAGCTTCTCGTGAAGACTCAGGATCTCGGAAACGTTACGTGTAATGGCGTCCCTGATATCCGCGGGGATTCCCTCGCAATCATCCAGGATGGACATGTAAAGCTGCCAAGGATCAACGCGTCAGTCAGTGCCTTTGATGGAGCCCGGAAAAACCCACGTTAACCAAAACCTTGAGGTCAGCAATATAGTATTCCTCGGTGTTGATCAATTCCTCCAATGCGCACCTGCGATCCCTCATTCTTGCGATTGTATCATTGTCCAAAGCGACAGCGCTATCCTTCCTCCCAAGGGACTCGTCTTCCATAGACATGGATGCAAACGTGATGGAAGCGGTCTTGACCTCCGCCACAAACTTGANCCGTGCTGCAAGTGCAGTTGGGGTTGAAAGCGGGGGAAGAGCACAGCAAATCGTCGTCTGTATACGACAGCGGCACTGCGGGCGGAAGAAGGCAATAGAGGAGCGTCAATGATTTCGGTGCAATATTGGATAATTGCTCGCCAGCGTTAGTTTTATATACAGTGCGAATGAAAATAATTTGAAATATGCGTGGAGGTGGGGCTCTAGGGGTGCGGTAGCGATACAGGTTTACACATATCGTGCATTTGATCTCGGGGTGCGGACTGCGTCTTGTCTGGCCGGCGGGACCGAAGAGCACACGACAGGCTATCGCTATGGCCACTTGCGGGTCGAGAGGGCTTTTACCTCACGGGCACCTTCTGAGGGGCGGGGTGGGATTCGAGTGATTTCTACGATGCAGATATCCTCTTTCTTCTTTCTTTTTCTCTATTTTTTGGGCGGTGATCCTATCGTACCGGCATTGGTGCCCAATCAATTCCCTTCCCCCGGTGAACGATATTACTGGTTGCAAATTCATCGTTGGGACGAGTGATTACCCATGTATTTCACCAACAGATTGACCGGTACTGTACCGGTACTCGTACTAACTTAGTACCGTACGTAGGGGAACGCAGCCTCTTTAACGGGATTAGTGAAAGTGCACCTAAAGGGAAAAGCTTGTCCACCACAGGTACTGCGCTGCACTGCACTGCACCCCAACCCAACCCCCACCGCCTCAAGCCCAACAGCCAACGGTTGGGCATGATAACACCGTAATATGATACCCCGAGTCCGTCCAAAATATCAAAGTCCGATCCGCAAAACACATTGATATCCCGAGCGTCTTGGAATTCGCGCAACTATCATACTAGCCCGGATTAAGGTATTCTTTCCTACAAGAGTTAGCTTGAAGTCGGAATCCGGTATGGTAGTCCATGGTAGGTGCATAGAAGGGGTCTTTTTGGAAAAAATGGGAGGAAAATGGCATCCGTACTGTATGATACTCGCACAGTAGTGGGTAGGTGAGACAGGTACAATGTATAACCGTCTACCACAGCGAACATACGGGTGCCGTAGTATGAAGGACGCTACCGTATTAACTTTCTCGCACTGTCTTTCTTTCTCTCCATCTTTTGGATCTGGAATAGAGCGCTGCGCATTGGAGCCGCATCGAGTGTCCGACATTCCGCAAAACATGCACTTTCACACATGCTTTGCCAGGGTGGGGGTAGGGTACGGAACCGTTCCAAGGAAAGTTGTCCTAATGATATTATAGCGACACAAGCTATCTTGAGAATCGGAGTTTGGAAAGAAGGGAAAGTAGAAAATTTCTAGCTGTAGGGCCTCTATCACCAGCGTCACCCAGGGAAACTCAAGGATCGGATCTGGTCGGGCATAGGCAGTTTGTGGCTAAGTGTCACTGTTTTTTTCTGTTGTCTCAGCCGTTCTCAACAAAATCCCGAGTTAAGGTAGGTTAAGCTCCGGGTTGAAGTTGGCAAACTAGCAGAACGCTTTGGATCTCAACACAAACGCCGCAATCTGTCCTTAGACTACTTATCACTCGTGGGACGGAGAAGAAAGGAGTTGCGGTGGCGGTGGAGGGAACCAATGCTGTGCAGTACGAGTAGGATACCCTTGGGAAAAAATAATGGAGGAGCGGAGGAGGCTCATTTCTTGCGATGGTTGCATTCTCCCGGTCAACATTCCCTGTCTTTGCATATCATTCCGTTACCCCCAACTTACTCCATACTCCGCTAAGCCCTGCGCTTGCCCCCTCTCCTCCTATCGCTGCTTGTACTTACCGGTATCATATCATACTTGCCCTCTCCCCGTCTTGAGCCGTCTATCGTCGGATGTCTCTCCTCTCTTCCTCCTGCTAATCGTACATACCGTCTCTCTCATCTAGACCCCCATATCATACCAACACCAACAAGAGCTTACCCACACATTCACTCAATCACANGCCCTCTCGAGGGGCCTCTTACGCCCACCATGGAGGAATTCCAGACCTGCTGTCCAGCCTCCGTAAGAACCACTGCGTCTTCTTGTGCCAATTGGATCTAAACCAGGTGGATGTGGACTCTTCGGGAATGAATGGGATTCGTTCGGTTTCAATGACCCAAGCAGTGGTCCACCGTCCAGCGGAATAGTCTTGCCGCGTTGGCGATTGAACCCTCCGGAGAACAACTTGACGAAACGTCGGCCACCTGAAATGCTCTCTTCTTCACTTGAACCTAGTTGACCCAGCCCACTACCGAGAAGTGATATACTATTGTCGTGCTCAGCACCACCCGGGCTACCATCCGAGGACATGTTTGGAAACATGGGGATGTGATGAAAGCTACTTCTCGGCGATGAAACGTGGGAAGTAGATACCGAGCCCGACGATATGGGTGATTGAGGAGCTATGAAGCCAAGCGGGTCGATACCAGAATGCCGAGATTGGCCATCTTCAAGGAGTGAAGCACTGCCTTTAGGACTGAGTGGAGAGTCCTCAAATGCAAATAGATTGGAAGGCAGCAGCGATTTTGCAGTAGGACTCATAGGTGCACCTCCACTCATTCTATCAAGACCCATGGAAAACGGACCCTTCCCAGGGGATTCCGTTGCTGCTCCCACAGTCCCGTTTGCAATGTTGAAGAAAGGGCTAGGACTCATGACGCCAGAGAACGGGACACTTGTTTGACCAACGGACATGCTACCAGCGGAAACGTCCGGGAAGCGAGCGTCTTGTTGGGCTGCAACGCCCGTGGGACCGGAGATAGTCTGAGCACGAGACTTGCGGTTACGATTCCGCCGTTGCTTGGCCTTTTTTGCGGGAAGGACTATGGGATCTGTTCCAGCACTCCCTCGTCGGCTTTGAGAGCCTAAAAGTGCCTCTCTGGACCGCATGTAGTCGAATTCGGCCTATGTTCAGTTAGCATCACTCGTAGATAAATCGCTCGGGGTTAAGCAAACCCACCACTTGATATGCATTATAGACAGTAATATAGCGCACCTCCAAGTGCCTTTGACGCTCCTTCCACATTACTTCCTTTTGCTCATCCTCAGCCACCTTCTTGCTCTCGGCTTCTTCTTCCGCCTTCCACGGTTCCCTCTGTGCCTCCAGGGCCTTGATGTCTCCAACATGAGTCCTTATCTCCTCTTCCATCTCAAGGATGGCTTTCTGTGTCTCTTTCATCTCCTCCTGGAGCCCCCGCTCTGTGATCTGCGCATGCTCCCTAGATTCTTCCGCAGCCTTGGATAGCTCCTTGACCCTCTGCAACGCGGCAACACGTTCCTCATCCCATCGTAGAGAGTCGTTTCTCATTTTTTTGATCTCATCCTCTTTGCCCTTCAAAGCCCTCTCCGTCTTCGACCGAATTGCCTCGGAAGCACGCTTTCCCTCCTCTAGTGCCCTCGTCTCCGCACGCAATTTCTGTCTCCCCAAGTCCTCTTCATTCTTCTTCTCCTTCAAGAGATCCAATTCAGCGCGCAATACTGCCTCCGCAGCCTTGAATTCCTCCTCTGTATGCACCAATTGAGCGTCCGTTTCAGCAATCTCCTGTCTCACAATCTCCAATGAAGCCGTAAGTGATTCAACAGTATGCTGTTCTTCAGCCGGGGATTCCGTCTGGCCCTGTTGCCCCAGTGAAGCAGGCGAACTCTTCCTTTCCTTTGCAGTCCTCCTATGAGTACTAGCATTGTTGTTGTTGTTGTTGCTAGCGCTATGGTGGCGATGATGATGATGATGCGGTGGCTGAGGTTCCGGGGCCGGTGGTAGGCTATGGATCGTTGGTAAATCATCGTTTGGATCGCGCCCAGTTGCAAGTGGCGCATCCTCGTTCGAAGCTTGTGATTTCCGACGGGTCCTTAGACGGATCAGTTGACCCGGAGCCTGGAAATTCTGAGAGTTCGCAGCAATAACTCGGACATTGTATAGATGATCTGCATTCAGCCCGGTAACCGTAACGCTTGTTTCCCCCCGTTTCTCGCTCTCACCAACTAGAAGAACCCGGGTCAGTCCTATCCGATCGATGTTTGGCAGCGATGGTCTATAGCCCTACCATTTATCCCGTTAATCTGAATGATATGTTTCGCCACAGACCCAGCCTTCTCGGGTAAGGACCAGTGAAGTGTGATCGTATCCGCCGCAATCCCATGTAGGGATACTCGCGGGGGGTCGGGGAGATCAAGTCCGAGCAGTTTAACCAGGGCCGGAATGGGGATTTTGAACAAGGAGGATGCACGGTAACACATCCTAAAAGCAATCAATAGCCATTTTTGGGAGATAAATGGGGTAAAACAAACCACAGCAGTGCTGTTAGGGTAGCCAGTACCACGAAAACCATTTCGACGCCCAAGGGGAACAGTGGGAAAGGGAGGAGGGGGGAGGGGATAATCGTAAAGAGGGTTCGGATGTGGAATAGCGATTAAACCGAGTTTACCGACTGGAGAGAATATTAGTCAGCAGGGGGGAGGCGGTCTGTGCCGGGTGACATTTCGTTATTGGCCGATGCGATACCCCGCTATCAACACTGCGAGCGTCCGCTCTAGGGGAGGCAACGGGAAGCAAGAGCGGCGTTTCGTGCAAATACTCGGGAGAATACCCGCGCTTATACAGTTTTTTTCTCACTCGTCAGCAATAACTTATTATAATGCTGAGCCTTGATATGATAGTCCGGAGGACAGAGTATCCACGAGCAAAAGCGATGGATTCGATAGATGCTACCATATTCCAAGAAGTCTGTGGGGCCGCTTAACAAAATCCGCCCGTGTTGGTGTTCAGAGGACTTGGGGTGATAATAGAAATGCTACTATGATAGCTTGCAGGATGTTTACTCAATGAGGTCCAAATCCCTTTGCCTGCTATCAGCTAATCGCAGGAAGGGATATCGCCCAATCCCACCGGACCGATCCTCCGTGTGCCATTCTACTCGTAGTATATTAAGCACCGCGCTGCTGCCGGGAAGTCCGTTTCACGTTACTCTTTTGGAAATTCAAAATATTGTTCGAAGCGGCAGCGGGCACAGCACAAGTACAGTACAGTACTGTACACTGCCGGCATATATTGTTGGGTCGAGCCATAAGAGTGGTTGAGCACCGGCTACAAACTTCCACCAAAAAAAATCTCAGCAGAACAGCGGAAGGCGAGGTTCCCGGCGTCCGGGGCAGAGCAATTGGTGGGGAAAGAAGGACCAAATGAGGGGCATAGCGGGGGAAACATTGATTTGCTTCCCCACGTAAGTTGCTAGTTGCGTTCACAACTTGGNCCCCACCGGTTGATCGCGCGGCGGCTGTGGAGAGGGCGGTTGCCCTTTCCCGCAAGCTTTCCATCAGTAACATCCCTACACATATTACTGATCGCGGTGACGTCATGTTGGATATGAATGGGTACAAACTAGACCAGGAGGAGTCCCTGCAGGCCGAAATGATTGCTCGGAAGATTCTGGCGGAGGAGCTGGAGGGTGACTATGATATTGGCTCTTTGATCGGGGCTGATAGGAACGGGAACCTTTGGATCTACTCAAGTGAGGAGGCGAAAGAGAAGGCTGGACGAGAGGAAGGCATTTCTCAGGGGATTGATGCGGTTTCGGACGCGGGGTATTCGTCAGATGAAGCGAGGAGCGATTCATCATCCGAGTCCGCAAAGAAGAGGGTAGATCGGTTGTCGACGCCACCCACTACCCCTCCACTTCCTGGCCAGGAGAAGAGTGAATCAAAGAGCTACGCAAAGACTCTTAGGCTCACTTCAGAGCAGCTGAAGAGCCTGGATCTGAAGCCCGGTGCCAATGCTATCAGCTTTAGCGTAAACAAGGCGACATGTACTGCGTTCATGTACCTGTGGAAGTCCGATGTTCCAATCGTCATATCCGATATTGACGGAACTATCACAAAGTAAGCTATTTGCCTTAGGAATATAGGGGTATCGTTGACATGAGTGAATAGATCCGATGCCTTGGGACACGTCCTAACTATGATTGGGCGTGACTGGACCCACTTGGGTGTTGCAAAGCTGTATACAGATATTGCGGCTAATGGGTACCATTTACTCTACCTGACGAGTCGGTCGGTTGGGCAGGCGGACACTACCAGGAATTACCTGAACGGTATAGTGCAGGACAAGTACAAAGTACCAAAGGGACCAGTGATTATGAGCCCAGATCGGACATTTTCGGCATTGAGAAGGTGGGTTACTATTGTGGTCCGGTATAGAACACCCACTGACACGGCGCAGGGAGGTGTATCTGCGTAAACCCGAAGTATTTAAAATGGCCTGCCTACGAGACATTCTTAACCTCTTCGGGGCCAGGCATAATCCGTTCTATGCTGGATTTGGAAACAGGCTCACAGACGCGCTCTCGTATCGCTCCGTCAATATCCCTTCCACTAGGATTTTCACCATCAACTCTTACGCTGAAGTTTCGTTGGATCTACTGACCCTGACAAAGTACAAGAGCTCCTATGTCAACATGAGGGATCTCGTCGATCACTTTTTCCCGCCTGTTGGACTGTTGAGCATCGATGAGCAGTACACGGACTTTAACTACTGGAGAGATCCAGTGCCCGATCCGGAGGAGTTTAGCGATAGTGAGGATGAGGAAGTTGGCGATGAGGACGAGGATGAGGACGGTGAGATGGCAGACAGCTACTATGAAGAGCGCGGGGAGATGGCCGAAAGCTACATGGAGAATGCAGACGGGGAAGACGAGTACGATGAGGACGAAGAGGAAGACGAAGAAGAGGAGGAGGATGAAGAATACGACGACGAAGAGAGCGAAACGGCCGAGAGTAAAATCGAGCAACACCCTGCCGACGTCCAGAGGGAAAGGGAGGAGCTCGAAGCACCCGCCAAGGCCGAAGAAAAAACAGGGTCCAAAATTCCCTTTGTTGGTGGCAAGATGAGCGGGATGAAAATGGACCTCGATACCAGCCGCCTCACACAAGCCAAGGAATTTGCAGAGAGGGAATTGAGCGGGATCGTGGACGAAGTGGTCGGCGAGATCAAGGCACAGGCACTCACAACCGACCCAAGTAAACCCGAGGCGGAAAACAAGGGTCAAGAAGAAATCGGCGTTTCAGCATAGGAGTTGAGCGAAGGTTATCGGTGTGCACAGTAGCAAGCAGTGGATTGCATTGCCAAGAGGTCGGGGAGCGCACACAAAAGTACATTACACTTCTTACATAGCATTGTTTTCTCTTCTCTTCTTTTTTTTCCTACTTTCTTTAGTTCTTGTCCGGCGCGCGGTTTGTAATATCCTCTTTTTCTATCATTGTTCGGAAATCGGAGTACCCTGGATTTTGCCTTTTCCAATTTTCAACTTTCATTTTTTTTTTATTAAAGTCTGCATTGCTTGCGCTGCTGTTTCTTCTTTTTTATACATTCTTTTCACTGCTTCCGTGGTAAACATGTATTATCACTCGCATTGAATATACCTTTTCTTTCTTTTTCTCTAATTCATTTCTAACTCACTCTTTCCCTCCCCATCCCGTACCATCCCATGGCGTGACAACCGACAAACAAACCAGCCAAGCAAACATGCCCAAGCAAACCCAAAAGATCACCCCCGGTGACGCCTTCACTCCCAAGGAATTGCGNTTTGGAATTCAGTCGTACCCCGAGTGCCCTTTCGTAATTATCCATCTCTGCCCGTCGGCCATCCGCTACGACTCTCGGTGCGATGCTGTGGCAGTGCGGTACTTGCGGTGGTACAGTACCATCCATTCATCAAAACACAGTGAGATGCGCAATGGGGTGGATTGGGGTGGCGCTGCGGTAGTGCGGAGAGAAAAGGACAAAGGAGTAACAGCTCCGGGGAGACTATGACTATCCGTTGATGGGGGAAATGCGGTCGGGGTAGTCTTGAATGGACATTGAATTGCCGTGATGTGATGCCAGGGTACAAGACTAATCTCAAAGTATCCGCTACACACAGCACAGCCCGGATAAGGATATCATCCAGAGCGCAAAGCACGCCCATCCCATCCCAACACTATCAAAATGTATAAATCTACTGTACAGCGAGAGTCTAATCAAGTTCAACTAAAGCTACCCAACAAAGCAACATCAATCAATTCTCATCACCACTTTCCTTCTCCTTCTTCCTTCCGAAAATCCCCTGCAATCCTTCCCTCTTCTCCTTCTCCTTCTCCTTCTCGCCAATAGCGCTACTCTCATCCTCTTTATCAACCTTTCTCCTCCCGATGTTTCCAAAGAAGCCGCTTCCACTGCCACTGCCACTGCCACTCTTCAATTCCTCCTCCTCGTCGTCCTCATTCTTCTTCCCGCGCCCAAAGAAACCGGACTTGTCCTTCCATGGCAGAGGGGATACGCCGCCTATTCCGCCGCCACCACCGCCACTGCCAATGAGTGGAGTGGACGTAGCGCTCGCAACGAAACCTTCCTCACCGTCCTCGACGTCACTATCTTTGTTCTTCCTGGAAAAGAACCCTCCGTCCTTCTTCCATGCGGAAGAGATGTTGAATTTGCTTGTGCTGCCCTTCTTGCTCAGCGCCGAGAATCTGGACAGCAGTGAGTCCTTTGGTGTGTCGGATACGTTCGATGTATTGGATGTATCCGTATTGATTGATATGGCAGAGGATGCATTCTCCTCTTTTAGCGCGGCGGGGGCTTCAAAGGTTGGCGCCGTGGGGTTCAGTCTTGGAGTCGCCGGACGCGCGGATTGGTAGGGAAGGTGGGAGAGGGAGAGGCCGGTTGTTGATGCGTTTGCATTGGACGAGATCGGTTGCGAGATGGGCCGGCTCGGGTTTGGTCTACTAGAGGCAAAGTCGGACCAACGACCCCCAAGTAAGCTCACGCGGTTCCGAGGTTGCTCAATGGCCGGCGGTGCAGCGGGCCAGCCGAAAGCCGCNTGTATTAATGATGAGATTATGGGAGGTTCCGCAGTGGTGGGGAGTGCGTATACACTTCCACACCAAACACCCACGTGTGTGCATGCGCCAGTACCAACAATAACCAACAATGCGCCTGCGCCTGGTCGCCAAATCCATCCATAGTACCTTCCCCCCACCCCCGCACATATCCCCCTTCCCTACAGGCTAATGGAATAGCTACCAACCCTGACCGACGAAACCGGCGCGATCCCCGGCACCGCGCTCATATTCTCTCAAAAAGCTTGGGACTCCCTTCTAACACCGGACCTGGCAAGCAAGTCCATTCAGGAACTCGCACTGCTCGAGTCCCAACTAGCGTACACCCGCTTCTCCTTCGCCGTCGTGTGGGATTCCAGAGTCGGTGCCCTGTACGTCTGCGATGTTTCATAATGGGGTGCGAACGAAGGGCCGCGACGATGTTTTTGTCGATTCACGAACGGATCCGGAGATGTCATATCTTGGGATGGAAAATCGGGGATAAACGAGGGAAGAATGAATGAATGAACGAACGAATGGATATAATTGTAAAGCCATCTGCATGATGACCATAAAATCCAGTTTCTTCTCCCTTCTCCCATGTCTAGCTAGCTAGCTAGCTACCGACAGTTAGTCAGTGAGCTATGACACAACAACATCTTACAACTACAGCTGTTTAAAGCGCAGCAGTAGCAATAGCAGCGCTACGTAGGTCCATCGTGATGTTAGAGCCGTACTAACGCCCCTTGGCCGGTCGGTATAACCGCATCATTCATTCGTCACATGATGATACATTACCGGTACAGTACTACTCCAAGGCCGAGCACACAGGCACCGTGCATAGTGCCTGAGACGGTCATAGTCGTAGATGCAATTTCCCTCTGGCCTTTAGCCCTCTTTCTTTTCCCCTCTTTTCCCTTCCCCTCTTTTTTTTCCCCGGTGCGGGGGAGGGGTGGGCAGGTCTCTCGGGACTCTCCTTTCCAGAGCTACATATACCGGCACTGTATCGCTACTGTATCGCACTCCACTTACCCTACTATGCCATGATAGCATGGATGCTAGATTGGACCCCTCGTATCGCCGGGTTTCACATCCGCAACGTCACCAGCCACCATTCCGAGTGAGAAATTATGATAAACCCATATGTATGTTCTGTATGATACTTGTATGTATACACAAACTTATCAATGAACGAATCGGATGATAAAAAATAAAATAAAAAAAGTACGGTATAGAATAAAAAAGGAAAGGAAAAGGGAAAAAAGGGGAGACGGCAAATAAATAAACCTAAACCATGGAGGAAAAAAAAAAAACAAAAAAAAAACTCCGGGACACCAGTAAACCAAGCAACCACACCAACCCCACTCCTGAGCAACACAGCCAACAGTAATACAATAACCGTTCGTAATCCATCTACAAACAGCATAACCGAGAGGAAAATAAAATAAAATAATAACAGTCAAACAATAACACGAGTGATAAAAACGCAGGAACCGCCCAATAAATGTATTGTAGACTTGAAAATGGGGTAACAGACAAGAGAAGAGAGGAGACAAGACAATTATTAAGGGAAGGAGGGGCTAAGGAAGTATTGATGAACAAAGGAGTGAATGGATGAATGAACGAGTCAATCAAGGGAGAAAGAGGTTCAAGCCCCTTCAACTCTCCCTTTGCAATACGGTGGTAGCGATAGGGTGCTTCATTCTCCTGAATTTAGACGAGATAGCGCACGGTGGCTAAGACATCATCAGTCCAAGCCTAGCCCTCGTAGACGGCGAGGACGAAGGCTCCTCCTCCTTTTCCGGCGCGCCCCCCCGTCAGGGCCATTGACAGAGATGCGCACTTCTGCCAGTTTTGATTCCTCGTCGGCGGCGTTCACATTCCCCTTCAAGGCCTCCTCAGATTTCGATTCCAGGCTTGAGCTTCCGCTCCTTCTCAGAACGCTCCTTAAATCGGCTGACCTTCCCGAGAAGGAGAAGGCCCGGGAAAGTGTATAGCCCCTTCTGCTCACCCCGCGCGGGTGGCTATTTCGAGTCCGGGCTCCATCCGTCACATTCAATGGCACTCCCATCAATATCCCCGGGTCCGCGTTTCCCGCAATCTCCCACGATTGGGTCCACGACGCCTCTGATGAGCTGCCAGAGCTGTGCAGACCATGAATAGACCTTCTAGCACTGCTGACTAGACTCACTGCTGATAGCCTCCTCATTAGATTGCTCGCATCCCTCCTCCGGACGCCCCCGCTTGCCATCGACCCATAAGCCAACTGATCCCTCGTCCAGACATCCGTTAATCTCGACTCNAAAAACACCGCCACCATCCATCCCAACACAAGGGAGATCACAATTCTGCACTTTTTGGAAAAAAGAAAAGAAGAGGAGGGGGAGGAGGAGGAGGAAGGGGAGGGATGATCCGATAGCAAAATAATAATAATAACAACAACAACAACAACAACAACAATAATAATAATAATAATGAGAAAAATATACGTGCTCGAGTACTGGTATGATACCGGTGCACCCTTCAAACCTTCCCATTCATTCACTGTGCACTATGAGCACAACAAACCCAGTACGATATCATACCATAATTGACACCGCACCACAATAAGGAAAAGAGATCAGGTCCCCCCGTGCCGCAGGGGGAACAACGAACGAATCCAAGGTAACCAACCCTCTTAAACGAAAATCTTCCCAGATCCCGCCCGCAGCTGGGTCGATCTCCCGAAGCTGGGTTGCATCGCCAAGAGCTGACCATTCCGAAAACGTGAAAACCTCTCTCTCCTCCAATCCCACGTACGGTAATGCCGCCGCACCGCACACCCGTGCTGAGAAATACACGGTCCCATAGTAGCCTAGACATAAACCCAGGAAACGGGAAGAGCGGGGGGGGGGGAGTGCCCCCTCGCTAGCTTTTACGCTTTATCTTCGGAGACATCGACACCGCAGACGTCAAACATCCACAACAAACCCGCCACCGTCAACAAAATACAAGCGAGTTACCATACATGGGCCTCCGAACAATGGACATCCACACCCCCACCATCCCCTCCTCCAACCCCAATGTGCTCATCTCCCCAGAGGACGTCCCCCAAACCTTGGAATCCTCCAAGGCCTCTTTGATGGCACTGATGTCCCGCCGTGACGCCCTGGAAGCGGAACTGAAAGCTCTCGGGAGCGTCCTGGACTCCGTACACCCCCCACCCCCCGCTTCTCGCCTCTTACCCACTCACACACTTCGCAGCACGGCGTAACCATGACCACCCCCCTGACCACGTTCGACGGCTACCCTAGGGACGACATCGACGTCGCCCAGATCCGCATCACCCGTGCCCGCATCGTCCCCCTACGGAACGATTATAAAGCGCTTACGGCCGAGATCGAGAGGGGTTTGCACGGTTTGCATGCACTTTCCGCTTCCCTTCCCGATGCCCCCATCCCCGCCGCCAGCAGTGGCAGCGGTGGGGGTGGTGGGGTCGTGGAGGAAATCATCGAAGCGCCATTTGCTAGGGTTAATACCGTCGAGCCCTCGGGTCCTGCTGGCGTCGCCGGTGTTAGGGTTGGTGATCTGGTCAAGAGGTTTGGCGGTGTCGGGGCTCTGGATGGAGTTTCCGGAGGAGGTGGGCAAGATGCTTTGGGGAGGGTCTCTGGAGAGGTTAAAAAGTTTGAAGGGGTGAGTGCTCCTCTCCCTATTCGAGGAAGTGGTCGGGTTGCTGACTGGGGTCCCTACTAATATCTGACTGTGTAGAGGGTTCTAAAAGTCCTCGTCTCCCGCCGTGACAGCGACGGCGTCTGGCAGAATGTCAACCTGGAGATCATGCCTCGAGCTGGTTGGGGCGGGAGGGGATTGCTTGGCTGCCATCTTTTGCCGGTTTAGTCCGTCCATATCATGTCCCATGCTTTGAAATTGTTACCGCACTGTTACTTCCGGCTCACCGACCCTGTCGGGCCAAAAATCGATGAACCAGTGTACGATACTCCAAACCATAGCCTTATCACTTCGTTCCATTCCACCAGTACTACTCTTCTCTTCTTTTTTCTTTTTCTTTCTTCTTCTCCCTTCTGTTCTGTTCTGCTCTGTTCTGTTTTGTGCAGTACTGTACTAAGATTTCTTTGCTCGCTCAGACCCCACTTGCACAGACCCAACCCAACCGGAAGAGAAAAAAAGAGAAGAAAAAAAACTCCCGTTTGGACATATGTATAAGGGAAGAAATAATAATTGACATCTACAGTTTTTCAAAATCAAAACATGAAGACACCCAATAATCGTAGCTCTTGTGGTGTCTTCTGTCCGTCCCGCAACGCCAGAGTCCACATCCGCCTAACCGAACCCCGCATCCAAAAAAAACAATGAGACTATTATGGAAAAAAAAAAGGGAATAGATAGAAAGGGAAGCCAGGTAAATTGACATCAGACATACCCTACTCGCGCGTCTTCACCAAGAATACGGTCGGGTACAGGATTTTGGCGGGAAACTCGAGCTATATTTCCCACCGAAATTCGGCAACCGGACATATTCTTGACAAAGACGCTCGAGTACCGGTGATCCCACTTCCAACTCCAACTCCAAAAAAAATAAAAGACAAGACAGGACAGGACAGGACAGGACGAAAACAAAACGCAATGAAAAACAAGCAAGTCTTACGCCTACCCCATGCACGCACCAATCAATCAAAAGTGAACCTCTGCGATACAAGTACAGCTTACCCAAGTCACCAGATCGAGGTCGCTCCCTTTGCGGTGATAACGCATCACAAGGAACGCGACTTCGATCCGGCGACACGAGCACAATTTGCAGGAAAGGTTATCACGCCCAAAACTATTACTGTGATATCGCGGAATTTAACAGAGTAGCGGGAGGTAGGGTATTGGGGTGAATGGATGGATAAGTAGGGGAAAAACAGACGCACCAATGCTATATAGAAAGGCATAGGTATGTATGATGGGTAGTTGCAGGAGATAGATGAGCGAACCCGGAGGTCAAGCCTAGACTTGGCTAGACTTGATGTTGCGTCCTCCACGAGCACTCCGCAGGGGGTTGGGGAATGAATGAGTAGATTGAGAATGAAGAATGAAAATGACAATGGAAATGCGAACGAGATACGGTAAATGAAGGGGAAAATGGAGAAAGAAAAGAGAGCGGAAGAATACCGAATTAACTTGGATAAGAGCAATTTGTCTCGGGACGTCTGAGTTCCCCTCCAAGTAACACGTTGATTTATTTATTTTACTGGTATCAGTCAAAATAGGAAACTTGGACGTCCTGAGACAAATTGCTCTTACCCAAGTTAATACGATAGCCGGAGCACCAGGAGAGGTTATTAAAAGGAAAGGGGTGGGGGGGGTGAAGAGATGGTGAGTTTGGTTATAATAGGTAGAAAAGGATAAAGAAGAAAGGGAATTGGAGAACTCATCGAGCTAACAGAACTAGAAACAAACCTAAACTTTTTCGCATCGATTGCTCATTCCCCCGCGGAGCTTCCCCGAACCACAAAGTAACCAAGTCAAGTAGTGGTCAGAAATGATTAAGAACTACAATCCTCTCCAGCACCATCAGTCCCCCCGTGCTCGATAATCTTAAGTCCCTGCTTTTCCGCCTCCTTGCGCAGCCAGCGGAGCACACAGGTGGAGATTTCCTCACGAGCCTTCTTCTTTCCAAAGACGCTGCGGATCGGGCCAATTTTGGCTGGACGTGGGCCTTTCGGACGCTTAATCACCGCGTCCACGTCGTATAGACCGGGCGCGTGGGGATCGGCATGGAAGATGTACTCCGGGGAGGTGAAACCCAGTTTTGGGCAGATGACTTTTTTGGCTAGTTAGTGGTAGTGCGGGAAAACGAGTGAGAGTGAGGGGGAGACAAACGATTAACAATCTGGGCCGTGGGTGTCCCCTCCGGGATTTCTATTACACCCTCGGGACCGCTCGCAGCTGTCTTTGGGGTCCGGCCACCAACCGGAGTTCCCGGAGGCGCCTGTTCACGAACCCACAAGATGGCCTCTTTGGCCGCAGCGATCTTTGCACTCTTCTTGTTTTTGAAGGCGCGGTGCTTATCCCCAAAGACCATACACTCCACGCCCGGGCATCCGAATTCCGCACTCAACCTTATTTCGCAGGAATAACCGGCACCGGGAGTAGCGTAGTCGGTGTATTGGGGCCGAATCTGCTTTCCGTTGCACATGTCTGGTTTCGTTTAGTCTCCGTAATTTGTATTTTGTACGCATGTATGTAGCGCGAAAAGGAGGGGTGAGGGTGAAGGCGAAGGCGAAGGGAATGTAGTTATCCAAAGGGGGTGAAGTGAAAATACCGCTCAACAAGCCAACCCAATTCTCCGGCTCTTGCTCCATAGTGAATAACCGGGACGATCCATCCTTGGGCAGACCATTAACGTATTCAATACCCAATGCTGCAGCTGCCTCCTTTGCGTGCCGTTTAGATGGGAATGTTCCGCCAACCGCGATCTCCTTGGTCTCAAGGGGTCCAACCAACTTTAAAACAACAGCGAACTCTTGCGGCTTATTCTGCTGGAAGGCGAAGATTGGGGTTAGGCGGACACGGGACTGGCAGAGCTCATGGAGGTCCTTCGCATAGGTAGTAGTGATTGATGTTGTGAGGAGGATTGGCTGTCCAGGTTCCTTGGCCTCCCTACTCTCCGCGTTGTTGCGCCTCTTGCGTTTGCCCTTTGGTGGCGGGGCTTCGTCTGTCCCTCTTCTCCCCTTTTTATCCCCTTCGCTACGGGTGTTACTACCTCCATCCCGACCAGTCCCCAACAACGGATCCTCCTCATCCTCCTCATCTCCCTCTTCATCCGGTGCCTCCGATTTGGCTTTCACCTTCTCTTCGGGGCCTTTATCCGGAGATCCGGTGAGGTTCGATGCAATGTAAGAATCAACAAGCTCGAATACCACGGGCCCACCCGCCCATGGGTTTCCATCAGCGTAGTTTGCGTAGTTTGCATTAGAGGGGAAGGGTGGTAAGGGCGAGCGACCTGGTGATGTTGCCAGAGCCTCGTTCCCCGGGTCCAACGGCTGCAGCGGAATAACACCCAGACCCAAATGATCGGAGGCCGATTCCATAGGCGGCGTGTGGAAGGGAGGGCTGTGATCGGAAGACAGTGACGGTGACCTGGTCTCCAAGGTTTCCGAGGCCATGGTTGGCCGTACCGCGACGAGGAGGGGAAAAATGAAATAAAAATGAAAAAGTACTCCTCTAGTTGGGAGGGGGGGTGGATGGATGGGCGAAGGGAATGTGAGCTTCGCTTTTTCCTCTCCCTCGCTGTATAGCTGTAGCCAGAACTGATAAAGAGGAAGGCAGGATAGGGTAGGGTTTAATTTTCGAAGAGATGCCGTACCTGATAGTCCAAAAGCCCAAGACGTTCCTTCTCCGATTTTTGCTAGTAAGAGGGAGTGGGGAGTGGGGAGTGTTCTTCAGGACTCCAGCCCAGCCCTTTCATAGTTAGGTTAGATGTTGTTTTAAGAATCATACACTGGAATCCAGGACTTGCGATTAGCGAGCACAATCCGTGCTCGTCGGTGGGCCAGAATCTTGGCGGGGGGCCTAAAATTGTTGAAAAAGCCCTTTCCCGCCCGCATTGAGGCGGAAGAAAAACAAAGAAAAAGGTCCGCAACCTTTCCCTCCTAATTATTCCCCCTTCCCCGTCCGAACCACCCGTGCTGAGTGCTCGTAGGCTGGAGAAAAGTACCCCAATATGGCTATGCCTTTTGTCTATCAACAAAGGTGGCTGCACCTCTCAAGACTTCTAGAACAACTCCTGATCGTCAATGCAGCGTGGGATATCCTGTTCTGTCTCAGGAACCAATAAAAGTGACTACCAAGACCACTGTTCGTCTGGGTAGACTATCCGGAGCTGGAAATTTTTTAAGGCCGGAAGTTCAGCTGCTCGCGCAGCAGACTCTCAGAGCTGAAGCTTCACCATATCCCGCTGCTTGTGCGGGATCTCGGGCGTCTTTCTACCTCGTCCAAGATACAGCATCATGCACCACATTATATCAACTCCCAGTAAGGCCTTCAGAACAGGGTGTATCATTATCTAGCCCTCTGCTCTAGCACAAGATTGATTAAAGCCTACCCCCATAAGCAAGTATCTGCACCTCATAAGAAACCCCAAATACTCGTAGCTCCTCAGGCTCCAATATGGACCACTTCCGATACGTCATTTACACCACCACCGCGGGGAATCCGGAACCCGAAGCCGGTAAACCAAATCCCCGACGGAAACCTGCATCACCATCACCATACAAGTGCAATCACCCTTACGACGCCACATTGGGGATAGAGCCGTACGATTCTGATAATATGCCGCCCCGCAGCGCACCCCCACCGCTGCCGTGTCCGCANAGTATATTACACACTACAAAATCATCATCACCACAGTCAAGGACTCAACTCGCGTGATACCGAAACTACCCACAAAACGAAAGCCCATAATCATATCAATCCCTCACAACTATGCCCGCCCATCCATATATGATATCATCCAATGCTTCCAACCCCCAAACCCTCTCGCACAAAGAAGCAATAGTCAGGATACCAAACAATTCCCGGGGAACATCCCTCCACGCCTAGCATCCAGCAAGAACCCCCCCCCCCCACACACACACGCATTCGATATCGGAACCTCCACTCCCCGTTCGCACCCAGATCCGTTAAAACGGTCGCGTAAACCAATCAGCACAAGTAAAAGAAAACAAATATACATAATATAAAGACAATAGGAGAGCCAAACACCGGATAAAGTCAACGCAAATAGCTCAGTTTCACCAAAACCAATCAACCAATCAATCATAGCCCATCACAGACCTGCCGTCACAGAAGTAGCCACCAGCCACCAATTCCAACTCTATCCAATCCCACGACATATCTCCTGAAACAAAACAAACTACGAGTGATACACCATGACGCCAGAGCAGCATTCTTTCGAGAGGCATGATGATGACACAGGCGGGGAGCACTGTGTGCACGAGTACCGTGCATCGGCACGGGTGGTATCGTTAACTGTACGTGCTCCACACCGCACCCTTTCATTCCTCCTTCCCACCCCGAACCCGCGACCTTCCCATGATGAGATTTCTCCGGGAGGAAAGTGAGGGATGAGGTGAGCGCACGTGCTGATAACTTGCGGTAATTTACCCATTAGGCGACTAACGGGCATGAGATCGGATCGGATCAGATCAGATCACATCAGATCAGCCCCAGCTAATACCGGTACAGCGACGCCCGCAAAGTTCTCATACCCTTCGTAGCATACCTCAAGAACAATACCCATTAACAATAGAACAACCATAGCCTATTAGACGACTGTATCCGGATACGCTTCTTGGGACATCTCAAGCTCTTACCACCATCGCTTCCTGCCGAATAATAGAAAGAGAGGGCAAGGATTCGTAGTACTGGCGGACGCGCCATACCCCCCAGTAGAATCCAAAATATCGTACCTTGCTCGGCCGCATCGGCATCCTAAACCGCCGTGTATGTGTACTGTACCAGTACGAGTACAGCACACCGGCGCGACACACGTTGACAGACCAACCAACCAACCAGCCGGCTGGCCAGCCAATTGCGCAATCTCCACATGTCAAACAACTCCCCCACCCGTCACCCGCCCGGGAACACGCATCCCCACAATCCCCACGCCGGTACGCCTATTCCGGCATCGAGTGAGCGGTTGTGAGACCTCGAGGGCGGCCTGATTTTTTATCCAGTCCATTTACCCCCAACTTTTTATTTTATTTTTTTATTTTACCGATTCTGTCCACGTGGGACCCGAAATATACCCATCGGGATTGGTGATGGGATGTGTTAACCCCCGTATATTTTAGTGCGTTAGGTCGGGTTATGGTAGTAAGCCAGTGAATTATGTGGGCACCCATCGCTGATAGATGTCCGTGTTCGTTTGGTGTGGTACGGTAGACAGGACCGGCCTTATGGTTGGTCTGAAGATGGTGTGTGTAGGAGTGGGGGGGGGGGGTTAGGGGGTGTTTGCCCCTCAGGAAATACTTGTGATGAACCCGCAGCCATAGTTAATCACTCGGTACTGCGGTTGCGCTTGGGTTGGTTGTTATTATATGATAGGAGGTCGAGTTAAGCGCTGGTGGGTAGGCTGGATTCGGTGTTGGATTCGTGAGAGGGCTCGTCGGTTGGATGGAGGTTGTGCTTTGCGCGGGGGCTGGCTGCCCGGGAGAAATTGGTCGGAGTGAAGGGAGGTCAATACGCCAAAAACCCCTCCCTTTTTGCCCTCCGAGTGACGTTTCTGAACACAACTACTATTGCATTGTGGGCAAAAAGGTCGGCCGGAGCCTCAAAATTTTGGTGTATGCGGTTAGCAGTCGTCTTCACAAACATTCACGACGAGTATCATAGCTTTCCAGCAGTCAGTCGAAGTTTTGGTAGGTTACGGTGGTAGGAAGTCTACATAAGAAAATCCAACGACATGTGCAAACCGCAACCAAGTTCCCTTTCCCCAATTTTTCCTACCCCGCTTTTTACCTTCCTATTCAGGAAAGTTGTTGCGGAGCAAAACACCAATCCTTACTCTCATGATCCTATCTCACAAAACTGAACTTGGAGCTTTATAGGCTTGCGGAATGGGCCTCTCTGTGCATAGGTATGTGGTGGTTGGTGCTGTACTAATACTAGGTCACTTGCTTTCATTGTAACACTCTTGTCTGAACAGTTGTAGAAGGTAAGTAGCTACCATTTCTGATTGGTACAAACTCTTACTTGACTGGTCGACAAAACCTTCTACTAAGTCTGTCAGTGTTTCTCTTTCACGAGACAGCACATCTGGGGTGTGCTACTTTAAAGACAATATTGGTCTCTTGGCCCTTCAATCAAGAATAAGGTTTGTTTGATAACCCCTCTTACTCTACTTTTGAGACTGGGTTGATGAAGAAATTAGAAATATTTGTCTTTGCAACTTCTCTCCTTTGTTATTAGTACCTACTAGCAGTGTTTTTCCTTTTGGCCTATCTTTCTTATTTGGCAAAGAATATGTAATTGGTTCTACACAAGACTGACCACAGAATTAGAGAATGTTAAATAGTATTGGAATACTTTTCTCTTGTTAGTGCTTTGGGCTTTTATACCAAAACTTGGATCAAATACAACAAATAAGTCCTAGAACTGTACCTGAACCAATGCACAGGCTTTCTTTTTTTTTTTTCCTCCAAAAAAAAAAAAAAAAAAAAAAAAA